>RPFO01000090.1:767297-1164797 GCA_009746045.1 Mesostigma viride | reverse complement strand
TCTCTCTCTCTCTCCCTCCCTCTCTCTCTCCCTCTCTCTCCCTCTCCCTCTTACCCCCCCCCCTTTTACAAACACCATAATTCTGCCAACGTCACTCTTCCTGGACCGTGTGATAGTTACGCCCGCCGTCGTTTCTTGTCTTACTGGAAGAGCACATGACCAACATTGGTTGTGCTAGTTACGCCCGCCGTCGTTTCTTTTGCCTTTTCGATGTCGAAATATATCTCGGGAAAGATGCACCCCCGTCAGTTAACTTGTCATCTTGTAAGCTCAATCTTTCCATGATAGTTACGCCCGCCGTCGTTTCTTTTGCATCTTCGATGTCGAAGTGTTTGTCGTGAAAGTTGCATCCCCGTCAGCTTCTTGTAAGATCAATGTTTCATGATAGTTACGCCCGCCGTCGTTTCTTTTTTATTTTCGATGTCGAAGAATATGTCGTGAAAGTTGCAGCGCGTTCGTGTCCATTGTGATCTTGTGATATCAAAGTTTCCCATGATAGTTACGCCCGCCGTCGTTTCTGTTGCTTCTCGTTCGTTTAAAATATCTAATGAAGTTTTTACCATCGTTCACCTAAAACAAATTACTTTAAATCTGCACCCGTTAAACCACACCCCCCTCGAAATGACTCCATGGTTGCAGAACAAATGTCAGAAGAAGAACAAAAAAAATGCTTCGGAAACCACAAGCGCAAAAGGAAAGCCGATGACAATTTAGAGACCCTCTCGGAGGATGTGCCGGAGTTGGTTTCTTCGGATGACGAGTTTGAATACTCAAAAACATCAGGGGGACAAGTTCTTGAGAAAGCATGGAAGGTGTTTGTGACAAACGCGTTTGTGGAATGGATAAAAAAAAACTATTCCGAGGAATAGTAACTTGTTATTATAAAATAATAAATTAATGTTTATGAATTTTTTTGTTCGTTTTTTCCCTGAAAAAGATGGAGTCCGAGATCGTGAATGAAGTCTACGGAAGCGTCCTTCAAAACGTTTTCAAACAAGTTCGCTTTCTGTCGCGTGTCATATTCGAGGAAGTTCGAGTCGCGCAGGAGAGGACAGGCCGCCACTTGGCCGTTTTATTGGCGTTTGATTCGTTCAGCCAAATGGAGAGAATTATGTACGCCCAGCTAGCTGATATGAACTTCTGTATTCAAGAGGGTTTTTTCAGACCACAGATGGATCTAAGAGTGCCCATAGACCCAAGGACGGAGTTCCGCCTTTTGGTGTCGTTCATTACAAAGGGGCCAAAGATAGAGTTGGGGGAAGAGGAAGGGGCTCAGCTTGGGTGCACCTACGGGCGCGCATTTTACCCGAATGTTACGCATTCTCTGCGCGTGAGGGCTGATGCATGTGTAGGGGCAGTACCCCTCAACATGAACTTTTTCTTGCTCTCTGACCCGATCGTGAGGGATGGGGATCGCATGCGTAGTACGCGAAAGTGCTCCAAGGAGGGGTGTGGGTGCGAAACAGGACCTCATATCAAGTGGTGTAGAGGATGTAGGGATGCCAGATATTGCAGTGAGGAGTGCCAGCGTGCGGACTGGAGTAGGCATAAGGATAGATGCGAACGTCTGAGGCAAGCGAGGGAGGTGCTGGCAGGGGTGAAGTGGGGGGTTAACGTGACGACGATACTGGATAAAACTATGGGGTCTGATGTCGACTTCTCCTTCAACTTCCACGACGGCTCTGCCTCTTAGAAAAACTTGAAATGTAGAGTAATAACTTGTTTATATGATGTTATATTTAATGTTTAATGTTTAATGTTTATAACGTATCATTTTCCTCCTACGCGCAGGAAATGGTGGAGGTTAAGGAGAGTTTGGCCAAAAGGCAAAGGACCGACACACTTCGACATAATGGAAGGAGTCTTCCATTGTACATCAAAAAAATAGTCGAGGATTACTGGCTCGCTTCCGACTCGACTCCTCGTCCGAGTCCGGTGATACCGGACAGTGTCAAAGTCTGGAAGGTTTCAGCACATCAATCGCACATTGAATAGATAATGTTTTATCGCCATATTGCTGTTCGACAAGTTGCGCCTTGGGGCGTTTCTTTGCGCCAAATTTAAACCTTCGTATTAATAAACAAGTACAATAAAAAAATTTCAAAACGTTTTTTGAATTTTATTTTCCGGGGCCGGTATGTTATCGTAACTTGTCGCAGATGTCCGGTTCGACGGAAGATTCGTCCGATTCGTCTAGTCACCTCCTGATGGAGGATTGGCAACGACTTCAACAACACCAAGCGGTTGCCACTGTCATTCAGAGTGTTGCTCGCTCAATAGGGGCGCCGCGCAAGTGTGATGTGTCCACTTGCAAGAAAACCGCTCTCGGATTTGACTTGTATTGCCGAAAGCACGAAGAACATTCTCGTCACATCGAAAATGCCCTCAGTCGCGGACTTGGAATGGCGGGCGCCCTCGGACCTGGATTGGCGGGGGGGGCCCTGCGACTTCGCCTGGACATGACTGTCGGAGAGGTCGTGGGTGTAAATTTTGATTTCACCAGGGGAGACGAGTACTTCCTTGAAGATTGGATAGTCAAAGACTCCGCGACAGGTGCGGACTTGGCAAAGGGAGGCTACGTTGCCGGCGCCCAAGAAAATGGTTGGAGTAGCTTGAGATGCTTTTTGATGACGACACCTTTTGCCGACTCGCGTGACACGGATGTAAGCGAACTTTATCGGCGTATGTGTTTTGCACTCGCCGACATTCCGCTGATAACTCAACGAGAGTTCGATTTTCGCGTGGAAACAAAAGCCAAAGCGATTGTATCCGGCGTGAAGGCGATTGTGGAGGAGGAGCAGGATTCTCTGTGTGCAGAGTATTTGGAGAGAGTGGCCCCGATGAAGACGAGGAGGTCCGAAATCTATCCTGACACCGGCAACAAGGAGGCAAAGTTGGTGGCCGCCAAAGAAGAGATGTTCGCTCGTGTCGATGAAATGGCGGCGAAAGAGGTTCCGAGAGTTCGCTCGATCGGTTGTTGCAAAACCTGCAGAGAGTGGAACGAGTCGCGGGACAGTCTATATTGATATGAGTTGCGCCCGCCGGCGTTTCTCTGGTCTTGAATGCCCCCCCTCTACATACACATTATATTGTCTGGACATTCGTATGTAGTGACAATCGTAGTCGATGTGATTGCCATTCGTTTGTACGTAGAAAGTGGTTGTTGAGGAAGTTGCGCCCCAGGGCGTTTCTTTGTTGCATTTTCTTCAAATTTTAGCTCGCATAAATAGATGAAGATGACTTAATAAATGCCAGTTTTTTTTAATAATATAAACTACTCGCGGCCGGTATGTTCTGGTTTCGCAGATGTCCAGTCTGACGGTCGACATAAGGGGACGTCCATATCAGGACGCTGTTTTCCGGATTTTTGAGAAGGATCCCGAAAAGAAGTGCCGGGATAGGAAATGTAAAAAGCTGTCAATTACCGACATGGGTCTGTGTGGGGAACACATCGTAGCTTTTGGAAAGGACATGATTTCCCGTCATTTGCAACAATACGTTGACAACAATTGTGTGGGAGGGGCGCAGATGGACGTCCTTCTTGAGGATGGAGTGGACGGAGCCAAAAGGGCTGTAATTCGGCTGTCGGAAATGGATGATGACAAAGAGGACGTGAACATTCGCCTTAAGAGGCACGACGATAACACGGCCGATTGTGTGTTTGGGTCTCGAGGAGTGGCGGATGAGAGGCAGGTCTTCCATGATGCCGCGGAGAAGGTGGTGGAATGGATGATGGGTTGGTCAAATCTTGACGTTCGCATATTCAACCGTCTGACGTCTGATTTCCTTCTCCGGGGAAGTTTCAAGATGGTTGACCGTGCAAGGCAGTCCAGGAACCAGGTATCCGTTTCCATGGCCAGTCCGATCGCACGCATGATTGAGGGGGGCCCTCTTCCGCGCAACCTTGCCTCGAGATTTCGAAAATACCGTGAAGGGCTCGACCGAAAATCAGCAGCGATTTCCCATTCGCGAACCACTTATGGGTCGACGGAGGTGGTAACGGAATTTTTTTGCATTTCCTTGCCAATTGATTCTTTATGAGGGACATAGAGTTGTTTGTATAGAGAGTGAATTGACGAAAGTTGCGACGGCGGTCGCATCTTTTAGTGCGTCGTTCTCTTGTTATGAATCTCTGTTCATTCTGAATTATAACGTTGTTTGTACCTTGACATAATGATGCATTTTTTGTATTGAGTTGCGACGTGGGGCGCATCTTCCTGCTGACTCGTATGTTTTTTCCAATTTTTTTGTTTTGTGTTGCAGATGGAAAAGGGCGGCCCTACATCGCAGGTGGTCGGCGACTCTCCCCCTAGGGGGGAAGGGTCAGAAGGGCAACCAGTTCAGGCCCAAGGCGCCTCCCCACAACAGCCTCCTCACAAGCGTGCAAGGGAGGGCACGCCGCCCCCAATGGTGGAATCTGGTGTCAGCTTTGCCGCGGTCACTGGGAAGGATGAGTACCACGGTGGTCTTGAGATGGTGGACGATCCGGTTAAGCGGATTCAGATTGAGCGGTTTGAGCGACTCGCGAATGGCACTCGTGAACAGCAATTCGCGCTGTACCAAGACATCCTTAATGACAAACCTGAAGTCGCCAAGGTGCCTTATACCTCCAAGCGCACATTCATGCCTCGTTTCGAAACCCTGCTCCAGCAGGAGCTAAGGTTGCGTCGGTTGGCTCAGAATGCGCCAGAGACAGTAGCCGCCGCGCCCTCCCATGCCGCGCCTGCCGCAGTAGCCCAAAAGAGGGGGGAGAGTGTGCACGAGTCGGCCGCAGTGCCCTCAACCGCAAGGGATCCCCCCGCGACTTCCAAGCCGGTCGCGACGGGCGATATGCCCCCGCCGCGGCAGAGGGGAAGGGGGAAGGGGGTCGATGGAGGGGAAGTCCTCGATGTTTTCGATATGACGCTGGGCAATTTGGAAGGTGGCGGGCCGATCTTCGTAAGTCTCCGCCCATTAAATTGATGTCGTGAAATACAATACGCATTTTTTTGCAATATTCGCCAGACATGTCATTTCCGACAACTAAGCGGATTTTTACTTTCCGTTGAAATGTTCGCAGGGCCGGCAAGAGGATGTTGGTGCAAGAGAAGCCCGCTCAATGGCGGGAAGCACCCAGGTACATGAGTGCGTCAGATTCCTCTCCGGTTTACTTGTATTGAAAAGGTTTGCGTGCGTATATCCTTGTTTATTTTTGTAGTAATTTTTTTCTTGTGAATGGACAATCGCGTTTGCTATTTTTACAGGGAAGTCCGTTCGAGCAGCAAGAGGGCGGTGACAGGAGGGGAAGTGGATCTTACGGTGGTTCCACTGCAGAGGGGGGAAGGGTAAGTTACCGTTGACTTACAAATTGAAAGTTTAGGTTCGTCCTCAATTGACAGAGTTACGACGGCCGGCGTTTCTCTACACTTTTCTTACATTAAAAATCTTCCGTTGATAATGTTCTTGCAGGAAGCCGGTCGTCAGGGTGGGGCAAATCTCCAGGGAGAGGGGGCTATCGCTGTCGGTGAGCCTGTGTCAGAGGGCGCGGGTGGAAGCGACGGCGATACTGCGAAAATGACACGCTTTAAGGAGCAAGCGGATGCTTATCAACTGAAGAAGTTGGCAAAGTGGGTTGTGGCCGAGGTGAGAACGGAAACAGCCCCACCTGAGGTACGGAACCAGATGATGACTCTCCATCAAGTCGCTGAGTTGATCGTGAAGAATGCGTGCGCGCCCGATGGCGCCACACAGCCTGAGGAGATCCCGAGCGCCAAGGCCTTGATAAAGTGGATGGAGGAGAACCTGTTCGAGGGCAAAGGGAAGGAGAGGAAGTGTAAACTGAAGACGGTGACGATGGCGGACGCCAAGACTCTGATCAAGATGTTGAAGGAACACGATGCCCGCCGGGACAAGTCTCCGAAGATCGCGAAGGGGTCGAAGAAAGCGGCTGAAGCAGCAGCGGTTGAGGGGAATGAGGTAAGTCTACCTCTGTTGTGAGGGGGGCTTTGTTCTTGAGGTCCAGGTTTCATGTAGGTTGCGACGGCCGGCGTTTCTCAAGTGTGACACTTACTTCCTTTTGACTAACACTTACTTCCTTTCCTGATTTCGCATCGTTGAGGGAAATGAGCCAAGTGTACCTCTGTTGTGAGGGGGGCTCTGATCTTGAGGTTTAGGTTTCATCTAGGTTGCGACGGCCGGCGTTTCTCAAGTGTGACATTTACTTTATTCCTTTCGGTTATGCTTTCCTGATTTTTTCATATCATTGTTAAGGGGAACGAGGTAAGTATACCTCTGTCGTGAGGGGGGCTTTGATGTTGAGGTTCAGGTTTCATGTAGGTTGCGACGGCCGGCGTTTCTCAATCGGCATTTACTTTATTCCTTTTGGTTATGCTTTCCTGATTTTTTCGCATCAACGCAGTACGTGCAGGCCGAGAGGGCGACCCACGCGGCCATCCTGTACTCAATCAGCCTCGACCAGCACGCGCGCCGCGAGAACATGAAAATAGATAGTACGTGGACTGCTGCCGTCGACGAACACCAGAAGGGACTCTCCGAAGCACTTGCGACCTACAAGGGGAAGGCGCTGAAGGGAAAGGGGAAAGGAAAGGAGGTGGAGGTTGCGGATGCTCCCGTGTCTCTGCTTGAGAAATGGGAGAAGTCCCCGGTGTCGCAGGATGATGATGACATCCTGGATGTGAACGATGAGATCGCGAAGGGCAAACGGTTGCGGAAGCAGCTTGCCGTTCAGCCTCGGGACCTCGATGAGATGTCCAAAGCCTTGGTGCATCGAAATCGGGTGTGGACAAGGAACCTGTTCGTGGGGCCTCAGAAGCTCCTCGCACGAGACTTGCATCTGTCTAGAGCCGAGCAGAACGCCACCATTTTTGCAAACTCGGAGTCCGACTACGGCCACGACAAGCTGGTGATTCCTGTGTGGCGGTACTCGTTCCAGTTTTTGGCTGACCGGTGCCCCAACAGTTTTCATGACTGGATGAAAAAGGAAGGCACCCAGCGTCAGCTCGCGCAACTCTTCGGGGAGATGGGGGGGCACGGACAATGAAGGCTGGCTACGCTCGCGCAATGACTGACAAAGAGATTGATATCTACCTGCGAACGAGCTCGGCCAAGGGAATGGCCGAAGCTGCTTCCACCGCGGTTCTGACAGGACCGGCCGATATTCTGGACTCACTTAAGCCCGTGGACGTGAGAAAGGCCGCGCTTTTGGACAGTTTGTGCAAGTCCGCCTGGGAGATGGCTCCACTCGAGAAGAAGACACCGTTGCCGCCAGCCATTTGCGGCTTTCTCGTGCTGGACGGGAACCACTTTACCACACTCATCAAATCGGTGAAATTCGAACTGGTCACCGACAATATGACGGTGGACCAAAGATCTGTGTGGTACCAGGCAATGCTGAATGGTTTCATGAAGGCGGAAAAGCTCAGGGTCGTTGCGCGGGGAGGGAAGGAGCAGGAGGTCACGAAGACCGTGGCCGCGGCGAAGCTGGAGGAGTGGGCAACTGATTGGACGAATTTCGGGGGGGTGGACGTGCAGATGCTCAAGGGTGAGACCATCCTGCCGACCTGGTGGCAGATCCGTGAACAGAAGGTAAGCCAGGTTGCGACCGCCGGCGTTTCTATAAGTGGTTTTCTTGTGTTAATTTCAGTATGCCATTAGTTCGGTCAAGATGCGACCGCCGGCGTTTCTATAAGGGGTTTTCATGTTCCACCTTAGCATGCCATATTTTGGTCAAGATGCGACCGCCGGCGTTTCTGTCAGTCGTATTCTTGTTCTCAGTTGAGTTGTGCTTATTTGGGAGGACTGTCGATGTGTCTCTGCGCGTTGTTGCCCTACGGGGATGCAGGTTACCGAACAAGTCGGCAAGATGATCGAAGTTGTCAGGCAGCTCGGGAACGCCATGAACGCCGAGGACACAGCCCAAGCCAAGGCAACGTGGGGCTCAGCGCTGGGGGATGTGCACCGGGCCTACCAGGCATATGGACCCGTCAAGAGAGGGAAGGGCGTGTCTCTCCCAACTCCTCTGTACGGCAAGATCTGGGCGATTGTGAAGCCCTTTTGGCAGAAAGGAGAGCAAGCCAAGGCCGAAGGGGACGGCGCAGGCGACAAGGCAGGAGGGGCTGAAGAGACGGACAAGTGGGGGCCGGACCAGAAGAACTTCATGCAGCGCTGGCTGTTCTGGTGTGAGGACCCTTTGAAGCCCGCTGTCGACGGCAAGCCGGCGATCGCACAGGATATCGCGGCTCGGCAAGACTTCCTTGACACGCGCCCTAAAGACAAGGCGCACGAACTGTCCATTTTCACCGCGCATCGGGAACTTGCGAGTTTCCAGTACTTCGACAGCCTGATCCAAGCGCCGATCATGTCCTGTGAGGCCCCTCCCAGCAACCTGATAAAAATAATGGAAGTCGCCAAGAATTTGATAGAGGCGGCAAAGCAATTCGCCCACATCAAGTTCCTGGAGAACCCCGAGCTGATGGCCGCTTGCAAACAACTAAACGGGACTTTCGACCCCGTATTGGTGAGGGAGCACGTGTTTGGCGTGAAGCTGAAGGGCACCGTCGCCACGGACCTCGACAAGTTCATCGCCGACTGCCGCCTGACCAGAGACTTTTGGCGGGTGATCGTCACGGCCACGAGGGCGATCATTCTCACGCTGAGGGACCTTCCGCCGGCTAAAAGGAAAGTGGTCGACCAGAAGGACTGGAAGTTCCCGAGAGGGCTGCTCGCTTCCCACCCCCGTCATTTGTATGACGATTTGGGGGTGAAGACCAAACATCTGCTGGGTGTGCCACAGCAGGAGGCGGCGGCGGAGGAGGAGGTGCAGGCGGCGGCTAAGGAGGAGGGGACTGCCAAGGCCAAGAGGGGGTGGTGGGACAGGCTGGAAGCCTTCACCTATTGGGACGGGGTGAAGATGGGACCCGACTGGATCGCATACAGGACAATGACATGGAAGGAAAACGAAAAAAGAAAGGATCTGGTGGTGACGAAGGTGGTGGACGAGTTGTACACGGGGTCTGAAGACCTTCCTGGGAAGCTGAAGGACCAGGCGTTTGCTGTGCTGGACCTGACAGCTGACAGCAACGAGAAGTGGAGGAACCTGCGCGAGTGGGATCAAGACTGTATTCCGGTCGACAGCCAGATACCCTTACCCTCCTCCCGTTTGAGGTATGCCGCGTGGGATGTGGTTGACCAGATCACCAAGGCCCTGTTGAAGGGACCCTCCAGAGTTCTGCTGGTGTTCGGGTTACCCGCCCATATCCGCCGGTGGAAGCGCCTGGTCCGACTTATCAAATATCGGCTTCTTGAAGATGGGTGGCAAGACGTCGACATGGACTTTGCCGTGGTCGTGGACGACGAAGACGACGGGGATCATCATTCGGATGATGATGATGATGATGATGATGATGATGATGATGATGATGGCTCGGAGAAGGAAGAGGGGAGGAGGAAGAGGGGAGGAGGAAGAGGGGAGGAGGAAGAGGGGGAGGAGGATATTGCTGAGGGGCACCCGCCCGGGGTGGGTGGGGGGCAGGCGGAGGGGGAGAAAGGGGATGGGGATGGGGAGGAGGGAGGAGGGGGGAGGGGGAGAGGGACGGGGGAGGAGATGGAAGGGGAGGGAAAAAGCGCAGTCGGGATGATGGAGGCTCGCGGGAGGAGACAATGGGGGGGATGAAGACAAAAGGGGGGGAGGTAAGCGCCAGCGTGCTGGTGAAGGAGACTCGAGGCCTGTCGTTGGAAACGCCGGCGGGCGTATCTGTGATGAGGAGGGGGATCGCCAGCGGGAGGGAGGCTCGCGGCCTGTTACTGGAAACGCCGGCGGGCGTATCTGTGATGAGGAGGGGGATCGCCAGCAGGAAGGAGGCTCGCGGCCTGTTACTGGAAACGCCGGCGGGCGTATCTGTGATGAGGATGGGGATCGCCAGCAGGAAGCAGGCTCGCGGCCTGTTACTGGTAGCGCCGGCGGGCGTTCCCGATTTACGGGAGGCGGTCGTGTCCGACAGATGGGAATGAGGCCTCGTCAGGATTCATGGGGACCCCCGGTTGAGGGGACCCCCGCCCTCGCCTCGGTTTCTTTGGGTCTGGGTGACGATCCCGTACCGTCGTCAGGAAGGACGGTTGTGATGACTTTGCCCCCCGCTCGACGGGGATGGAGCAATGCCCGAACACGATACTGCTGAATGAGGATGACGATCCGGAGCCGTCGGCTGACACGGATTTTGTTGCGAGCACCCCACTGCAGAAGAGGGTATTGGAGGCTCGTAACGTGGAGGGTCCGCCGAAAGTCTCAGGTGGAGGGCCGGCGTTTGCCGGATTGATGCGCCCGACTGAGGTGGTCGATGTTGAGGCGCCGCCAGGGACATCGGCCGGACACTATACCGCATTGATGGAGCCCTTCGATCGACCAAGGATGCCCTTCCACGCTCCAACGGTACATTCGGCCGGTAAATTTCATTTTCAATAAACGAGTTTAATAAGTACCTTAATATATATTTCTACATAAGTTTTTTTGCATCAGTCCATGGCTTCATTGATTTCTCACACGACCCTTCCGTATTCATGTTAATTGGCATGTGCTTACGTGCAGGGAAAGGCGAAGAAGAAACTCCAGTTCGGTTTCCCCGTGGATCCGCGTCTGGGACTGTGTCCAGAGAGGCCGGCCGTGTTGTTGGCCAGGCCGCGGTCGGCGAACCAGTTGCACAACCGGGGGCGGGAGGGGACGAGCTCCCACCCAACGCACCAACTCACGCACCAGCCTTACCGTGCGGTCAGCCAGAAAAAACGTACGAAGAGTTGATGGCAGAGGCGGCGGCTGCGCAGGGGCAGAAGGCAAAACGTCGGGGAGGGGGCAGGCGAGGGGCGGGGCAGGAGACGGAGGGTGCCGACGAACCTGCACAGCCGCAGAAGGGTGGTGGTCAGGGCAGAGATGCGACGGCCGAAAACCGAATCAGGGACGTTCGGCCGGACGTCCGGATGCGCTTTATGGATGGCGCGAAACTGAGTCGCGGAGGTTGGAGTTCGAAATGGGTAGACGAGGTGTGCATAAACTGGGAGCACAAGTACCCCAAGAAGGAAGATTTTCCGCTCTTTGGCACCCTCCTGGGCAAAGAGAGGGAGAAGGTGGTGTTCAGATGGTTTGATGAAGGGCACGACCTCGGTTGGAGTAATGAGTGCGAGCAAAAGTTTCGTTTCCCTCTGAAGTTCGCTAGAGAACATGTTACTCTCCTGAAGGAAGGCGCCAGCTGGGACAACATTCCTTCATATCGACCTGGCAAGCGATGATGGGCGAGGACTTTGCACGAAATCGCGTTTTGCACGTAATTGCCCACCGCAACGTGGAGAAATGCAGATGTACATAGTAGTTGGATCAGTTACCGTGACTTTGGGCAGTTTAGTAGTTGGGGTGACGTGTCCAATGTATATATGGTGGGGCGCGTCCAAGGGGGTCCACGCTGATTGAGCACTTGCATGTGTTCTTTCAACATATTCGGACATGTATGAAATGAATAAATTGTTTGGACGATTGCAAATTGATTGATTGAAGAATGAGATACCATTAATAATTGAAAAATGTAAAACCTCATTGTGAATTTGTACTTCAAACTTTCACATGCATGCCCCAAATTGTGCATTTGGGCAGGTTTTAATTATGAGAAGTAGCATTTCTCTACAAATATTGAGAAATTTAGGGGCACTTGGGGTTGTTGGCCATGTTCATTCATGATAAAATGGACTTTTTATGCTGTAAAATCATATTCCACTAGTCCAAAACGCTGCTTTCATGACGTCAAAAGTACCAGCAATGGCCCTAGGTTGGAGCAGTAGATGTTGGGGACGCCCATCCCAGAGAAGGGGCATATGGCTTTTAATACATTCTAAGCTACTTCCTGCAAGGGTGGGATGTAAACGACACTTGCTCGAGGTGCACCAAGGGCACCTGCATCACCATGATGTCTCGGAGCTCAACCCAACTAAGGGGGGCCCGTTATGGGGGGGAAGATCAAGATGGCTATACAAAGGCTGGCTAGGTAGGGCATGGCTTCTCAGCAGAGAGTAGCTCTCTGCGTGGGCACAGCATAACTAAATAAATAAAGCTAGGCAGCATCTGGTGTGTGGCACATCATGGGCACACATGTACATGGCTAAATAATGCTCTTGAATCAGCTGGTGTAGTGCCTGTAGGAGGCGTACATGTACAAGGCCACGGTCTATCTATTCTACACTACGTACTACTGCTGTATTCCCCTAAGCTGGACAAGATAACGGCAGGCTCGAGCTACCATGGTCCAGATTCTCCCGATTTCTGGCCTGCGCTGGTTGTCTCCTTGGTATTCCCCTAAGCTGGGGCGTCTGGAGTCGCTGGGGGCGTGGGGGTCGCGTGCCATGGCTTGTGGCCGACGTAGATGGCCGCCCCCTTCCAGTACACTGGCTGCCCCGCCTTGGTCTGCCGGAGCTGGAGGTAGGTCGGCCATAGCTCCCGTCGCCGTTGTTGCTGCGCCAGGGTCAAGTCGTCGTCTAGGGTGAAGTGAGTTTTCTCGAGCCGCTTGCAGCGTCTGAGAAAAGAAATCTTGTCCGCCGGGTTCTTAAAGGTGAGAAGGAGCGGGGGCGCCCCTGCCTTACCCCGCTCGCGGGGAAGGCGGTGGGCGACCAGCTTGATCTCACCAGTAAGGCCCATGCGACCAAGGATTTCTCTCTCAAACGCACGCGCAAGCTTCTTGGAATTCTCACCTTAATTCCTCCATGTCGAAAACTTTCTTGACGATGACGTTTAGGCTGCGCTGGGCGAGCGCGGCCTCCTCGCGGAGGTCAAGCGTCTGCCGCTGGAGCTGGGCTGCGACGGCGGAGGTGGTGGAGGTGGTGTGTCCAAACCCTAAGTGTCTCCATATTGCTGCATGCTTCATGCACTGGGAACCGTAAATCCCTGGTATATGATGATGGAGGGAGGTCAGCCAAGCTTATCTCACTGCAGCATGATCGAGGACGTCGACAGGCCACAAAGGATCGACACTTTGCAACGATGGTGCCGGCTTGGAACTGTGGGTGCAACTGACACAGCAAACATTATGTATAGCCCCCACCAGTCCTGCTCACCTTCCCCTCCCGTGAGGACAAGCAGCGGTTCCTCTCTCGTCGCAAGCGGTTGCACGACCTCACCTGGACGCTGGACGACGACCTGACCCCCGCTCAGCAGCAGCAGCGACGTGACCTGTGGCCTGAATACCTCCGCCACAAGCAGGACCCCCAGAAGCCCAAGGTGTACTGGAGGGGCGGGGACCTGATGATCAACCACAAGATGTGGACGCCCCCAGCGGGCTAGAATAGCTTGTAGCCCTAGCTTTATACTTCAATGGTAGTCACTGCATGCCGCCATGGCAGCCATGCTTAGAATGTTTGCCTAGTTGTGCCACCTTACCTAGTCACGTGCACCGCTAACGCACGGTACACAACCAGCCATAGCCTTAGCTTAGTCCTTGTACAGCCATGCTACGTCCTGGCGTCGATCAGATTACTTGCCCACGCTCCTTGTTATGATATGCTCACACGGGTCTTATTGCACCTACAGGCTGCCGGATCGTTAGCGTGTCCGTTTAGCTAGCGCGCCCGAATGCAGCTGTGGCATGCCTTAGGCATGAAGGAGACTGGGGGTCTCTGCCCTTTCTCCTGTTGTGCACACACAGGGATTAAAAGCACTTCGGTGCTCCGTGACTCCCCAACGGGAGCACGAGTTTAATTAATTAATTAATTAATTATGTATAGACTTTCAGTGGCTAGCACAAAGTGGATGTGAATTCCATGATAATAATATGTCAGATAGCGCGCCATGTAGAAAATATCTTGCATTATATGAGTAATGGTCTGGAATTAGCAACGCTGTGCACAATTTGCTGCATAGGTACAGCCCAGCTTTCACGACATGTGTCACTTTATATTGATTAAGACAACATTCACGCAACCCTATTTGGGAGGGTGGCGCACCCGTGCGAGAGCTTGGGTTTGGCCAGGGTAACTTTGCCATAAGATAATTTAATGAGACACCATGTATTGCCTGGTCGTTTTGGGGGCGGGGCATGCGTTTGTCGATCCGTGTATATAATTGACGTATGTGTATGCCTGGTTTGTTATATCAATAAAATAACGTAGATTGTTATCAAGATCACAACTAGCACCTCTGGGCAATCAGGAGCTAGCTTACCTGCGCGCATGCATAAAACATCTCAGCGGGAGCTCTAGCAAGTCATGCATGCACTTCGCGCATGAGAGACGTAACGTAAATCATACTCAATTTCAAAACCAATCATTATTCACCTTTATTCACCGAGGGATGGTACGCAGGTGCAACCTTAGAAAATTCAAGCTTATCACTTTGGCATGGAAACGTTTTCCAAGGCAAGAGCACCCCGCGCCAACAGGTCGGATGGAAAGCCACAGCATGCTGCGGCATTGGGCAACACCCTGCATGCATTCAAGGCTTGCCTGGAGTGGCAGTGCAGCCTGAAACCGACGGCATGATGCACACATGCAGCAAGAGCATGCTGGAGAGATTTTCTGACAGGCTGGCAGGTTGGGATCCCATGTCATTCAGTAGCCTCATGTCCAGTAAGAAGCAGCCTCATTTGCAAGGGAAGTCGTATGCACATAGCTGAAGTGAGGAGGGTGCCCTGATCGTGCATCAGGGGATGGGCATCGTGGTTCATGGACATTTTCTGCTTTACGCCCTTCTTCTTTTCAAGCTTAACTGCCTAGACAGGCCGAACAGGCCTGCGATGTGCATGTGCTGTTTCCAATTGCGTCTTGGATTGTCTCCAACGTTAGCCTGGCAACTCGGTTTCCCAGCCAGATCTCTCGATTGTGAGGGATTGAGGCATAAAAGTTTCAGAAATGGACAGATCGCTGACAGGATATCCTCATGACGCGTATGATGATGATCTGGACCGTAGAAACACTAAGGCAGCCGTAGCTAGTACTGCTGCCACTGTGACGCCGCTGCCAAAACCTACGACAGCTGCCAAGCTGCGTGACTCCTTGAGCTTAATGTTCTCCTGCATCAGGCTGGTCATGGCCGCTGCTTCCGCCACCTCCCTACTTCTGCATGCGCGCAGCGACTCTTCCAGGAGGTTCACCGACGAGATCAGGTGTGCACGTGCTTTTAAAAGGCCGGCGGTATCCGTTGGCCCATCCAGCAGTTTGTGGTCGATCGATGTTGTGGAGATTGCGGATTCATCATGATGACCCTCGGGTGCGGAGGCGCGAGCTTGCTTCGCTGCGGGCGCATGGGGTTTACTTGAACCGTTGGCGTGGGGCTGCTGATCTTGTTTCTGGTTTGCGTTCGATGTATTCGTCGGTGCCGAGGTTTTCGCCTGCGATAGCTTCGTGGCGGCACCGTCCGCATGCTTCACAGGCTCCGCAGGGGTAGGGACAGAATCCACGTCGTTTTCGGCAACAACGGGCTTGCCGTTCGCAATGTCTGCGGCTTCTGCTCCCGCAGAAGGTTTAAGATTATTGCTACCCTCCCCGCCATTAGCCTTGGCATTATTTCCCTTTTTTTTCTGCCCTCCCTTCTTAGTCATGATGCGACGAATGGACCGGCCACCAAGACAAAGGCGAAGGCAATCGCGAGGGGAACGCTTCTACAAGCTATAGAACCACCGGTTAAAAGTGGAAAAGCACATGCGGCCGCCCTATCTCGTGGCTGGCCCAGATTCTAATTATCGTAAAACCCAAATGGTCTTTTCGTGCAAAGCCTCGTGCTAAACAGCTGCCGCAGAACGAAAACTTGACTGGCGACAAAGTCATGTCGTTGTCGTGCCAACACGTTGGAATTAGCCGGATCTCTCGATCCAGGTCTTGGCCGCCATCTTGGGCGAGTTTTGCTGCTTTTCTCGGGCAGGACGTCAATCCTACTTGACACAGGTGGCTGCTGACCACCTGGAACTACTAGTTGACACATGGCCGTTTTCTACGTGGGCAATTCGACACAGGCTGAACGTTCCGTTGCTTCTCGGAGTCGGCCGCGGCGCCGTAGTGCAGTGATGACCTGTCATCGGTTGAGGTTGAGGCTGTGATGGTCGGAAATCTCTTGTCCTGTCAAAGACTTTTTATTTTTAACTCATCAACCCCGCTGTGTGATGCACGAGTTTCCGGGGAAAAAAAGAAAAAACTCGGAAACTTTTTTTGTAGAGTTGAGTTCATTCCCGCGCCGGTTGTCGGACAGCGGGGCGTGGGGCGACGTACACCGCCCGCATTGGAAGTTTTAACTAAATAATTAGCTTCTGGAAAATGTTCTGGCTGAAAACCATAAAAAAAACAAAAGAAAATTAATTAATTAACTCCGGGGGCTGAGGACTGGACTCAACAAACAAACAAACAAAATTAATTAATTAACTCATGTGGGCTCTGGGTATCACTGACCTCCACTGACTCTAGCCTATGGCCGCCGAAGGGGGGCCGCCGGGCCGGATTGCCGGCCGAATTGGGGACGGCGTGTACGATATCTACCAAACAAACAAAAGAAATTTATTAATTAAATAAGTACCCATGTGCCTTGAACGGCTGTAGGACAAACAAACAAACAAAAGGTTTTAATTAAATAATAAAAACCCGGGACTCTAACTGGCTCCCCAACAAACAATCCAGGGTTATTCGTAATGCAAATACGGCAAAAATTGACCCATAATAACAAACTTCCAATGCGGAGGGTGTACACTACCTACTGTAGACACTTCGACAACTGCAGAGTATTCTACTCGTAGAATTCTCCTCAGTCTACTGTCACCCTCCACACACGTTTAAGATTTGGGGTCCGACCAATCCAGGGCTCACGATCTTGAGGAATCTAGATACTTTAACTCGTCCCCAATAAATTCTACTATATTCTCATACCACTATACTGCAAGTAGATGTCAAATCCAGGGTCTCCTAATCTTAAACCTGGGGTTCTTAAACCTGGTTGAGTTGAGTTGAGTTTATTCCCGCGCCGGTGAACCGACACTCTTATTAAACGTGGGGGGGGGGGGTAGACAAACCGCATGGACTCGTAGTCTCGTACCTAACACCACGTTGACACGTGTCAGTCACCTAGGGCGCTGTCCCCACGCCTAGAAAGTGCCTCAAGTCTGCCTCAACCTGCAAGGTGGGGGGGGTGACACAGCCTATTCTCTCCGTGCACAAAGGTGATATCCTTACGTTTCCGTTGTTCATATCAAAATGGCGACGCCTGCCCCCTTTAACGCATTTGCGGCTGCGCAGGCGGTTAAGCCCATCTCTTTGGATGACGCAAAAGCCAGCCTTCGGGAGGCCATGGCCGTTTTCGAGCAGCCAGAAAACCTTGCTCGCCTTAATCAAGCGAAGGAAATGGCCGGCGATGACTTGATGAAGATGATGATGATTGTTATGCCTGTGGGTATTGATATCCAGAAGGATGTAATCGCGAAACATGGGTTTTCCCCTGATCAGATGGGTGTAATGCAGTTCTTGGGAGCCATCAAGCAACACGAGAATGACCCCGAGGTGGCTGCTCTGGCGAGGGAGATGAAGGCCAAATTGATGCCTCCACAAATGGAAGCTATGGCTGCTATGTTTGCCGCAAATATGGCGCCTAGGAGTTAACAGGCGATGTCTCTGCGTGAAGGACGTTATCGTGGCAACTGAGCTTTATTTATTCAATTTTGTTTCCAACTGCTTGACCTCCAACTGATGGCACAACAGGGGTCGTCATTATTAACCGCTACGTGAAGTAGTAGCATTCTGCATGCCCAAGCGTGTGCTCTCAGGCGTGTGGTCTAAGATCGCGCTCCGCCTTACTGCAACTGGGCACATCCTTACCCAGCACGCGATTCCGTGCACCCCACGCTGTACGTGGCTGTACATATCCATGGTTGTACATATCCATGGTTGTGCAGCTGTTGAGCTCCCGCGTGCCTGTAGCCCATCTTCTCCTCATTACGGTCAAGCCGAGATCAGGCACACACCAGACAGGTGGTGCAGTCCTGAAGGCCTGTTCATGCCCTGGTGCTTACCGTCATGCTTCGTACCATGACATTTGCCATCATGGTATCTTTTGCAAGCACAAATTCAGTAAGACCAGAGTGAAGCAACGGTCACTTCATATGGTTATGTTGAGCAACATGCATATTTTTGAGTAGTTAACCTTCTCTCCAACCTGATAGCAGTGAGGCTCAATCCCTTAGGGGAGATGGCAGTGGAGGGCAAGATTGAAGGGAGGAAGAAACTACCTAAACACTGAGTGTGCGAGCCCAGTCTGTTGTCCACTAAACAGCGAGCCAGCCAGGTCTGTTGTCAACTTAGTACGATCTGTACCATGTAGATAGTCGGGCGACATGATATGTAAAGCTATATGTGACGATCATACTAATTCAATACTCCTTTTACATTACCTATACCCTTGTACCACGGAGCATACTAGCTCGAATATTCATCTGATGAGGCATGACCCAGGGCATCATCGTTCTGTTAATGTGAGACCACTACATTGAAATCCTGTACACAATATGTCTGCCGGCCCATCATTGCATTAATTAATTAATTAATTAAACACGTGCTCCCGTTGGGGAGTCACGGAGCACCGAAGTGCTTCTATCCCTGTGTGTGCACAACAGGAGAAAGGGCAGAGACCCCCAGTCTCCTTCATGCCTAAGGCATGCCACAGCTGCATTCGGGCACGCTAGCTAAACGGACACGCTAACGATCCGGCAATCTGTGGGTGCAATAAGACCCATGTGAGCAGGGCAGAACAATTGTTCTTGTGCCGGAGCATAGCCAGGACGTAGCATGGCTGTACGAGGACTAAGCTAAGGCAATGGCTGGTTGTGTACCGTGCGTGAGTGGTACGTGACTTCTAGGTATGTTGGCAACGCTAGGCAAACATTCTAAGCATGGCTGCCATAGCGGCAGTGACTACCAATGGATACAAGCTAGGGCTATTAGGCAAGCTATTCTAGCCCGCTGGGGGCGTCCACATCTTGTGGTTGATCATCAGGTCCCCGCCCCTCCAGTACACCTTGGGCTTCTGGGGGTCCTGCTTGTGGCGGAGGTATTCCGGCCATGCACAGGTCGCGTCGCTGCTGCTGCTGAGCGGGGGTCAGGTCGTCGTCCAGCGTCCAGGTGAGGTCGTGCAACCGCTTGCGACGAGAGAGGAACAGCTGCTTGTCCTCACAGGAGGGGAAGGTGAGCAGGACTGGTGGGCGAGCCGCCTTATCCCGTGAGTGGGGAAGGCGGTGGCACCCACGCAGTTCTAACTCACCTACCAGGCCCATGATGAGTGAGGGTAAGGAGCTGGTCCTTAAGGTCGTCGGCAAGGGAGGTTGACGTCTCACCTGGCTTCGGGGGGAAGCGACGCAGCACCACCCGGCAGTCGCGGCGGGCGCGGTCGGATCATACATTGCATGAGACAACCAATCTAGCCCATGCAAAGGACATGCATCCGGTACTGCACACACAGGGATCAATTAAAAGCACTTCGGTGCTCGGTGACTCCCCGACGGGAGCACGTGTTTAATTAATTAATTAATTAATTAATTAATTAATTAATTAATTAATTAATTAATTAATTACTGCACCTTGAACTGGAGCTGCTTAGTCCTAGGTACCCTTGCCTTTAACCCTGTGGGCCAACAACTGCTCCACTTCATATGTACATCTTCTCCCCCTCAGGATCCAACTCAAAGGGTAAGGGAGCAGAGAGGCGACCCTGCAAGGTGTTACGTTTGTACAACTTGAGTTGAGCCAGGTGGAACACATTGTGAATCTTGAGCCTCCAGTGGGAGGGCACCTGGACTTGAACCACTGTCCCGTAGTGAATCGAAAGGTTTCCAGCACAGGGAATGGTCCCAACCACAAGGGCTGGAGCTTCCTGCATTGCTCCTTTTCAGGTAGCACACGCCGGGTACTTAGTAGCCTCAACAAGCACCAAGTCACCAGGGGCCACAAAAGTGTGAGTAGCCAACATCTGTTGCCATTGAAGCATTGTTCAAGTACTTGTCTTGGGCCTGCAGCATCTGAGCAGCAACAACACTATGAGCTTCCTGAAACCTTGGAAGCAATCAGTTGTTGTACTGAGGCTAAGCGTCTCCAGAAGGGGCCT
The DNA here is from genome assembly GCA_009746045.1 of Mesostigma viride. Lineage (NCBI taxonomy): Eukaryota > Viridiplantae > Streptophyta > Mesostigmatophyceae > Mesostigmatales > Mesostigmataceae > Mesostigma > Mesostigma viride. Next base: position 1,144,702 of record RPFO01000090.1, on the reverse strand, counting down.
TCAGCATCGCATAGTCTGTTTCAACCAGCAGGTATGGGGGAGGCTTCATACATGGAGTTGTTGGAGAGCTCTGTCAGTTCAGCAGGGTTACTTTGATTTGGCTCCTTCTCATTCCAGCTCTGTCAGAGGGTGTTTTCCCTTGGAGACCGGCCTCTAACCTGTTCTGTGCACATGCAGTCCGGGGTTGCCCAAGTACACAGTGGATTAACTCAAGGTACGTCTGACGCCACTGACTGAGGGTGCTAGTACCTTTGTTATAGGTGCTAAGTGGTCTGTTGTCAAGGCCTTCCTGCAGTTCTGGTGGGCGTACAGATCATGGGTGTGCAGACACAAGACGTCCTCCATGCACGTGGGTGGGTGATGGACCCCGAGAGTCAGCCTGTGGTGATCCTCTCTTATCCCTGGAGGGTCTTGCAGTCGTTTTGCTGCCCAGATGGTGGCGGGGGCTTCTGAGACTTGCCTGGTGTTGCAGGTCAGCAGGAACTGGCCAGCCTGAGTTGGCTCACATGGTGGAGCAGTTCCCAGTGTTTGGGCCTTAATGGGTTAAGGGCAAGGAATCATGGCCAGAATGGGGGATGGTACAGCCTGTGAGAGACCGGGCTGAGAAGGAGGAGGGGGGACAAGGGTGGAGCAAGGAGGGGGTTTTGGACTGTGGTGTGAGGGGGGGATTCCTGGATGGATGGGGGGGGGCCTCCAGTCCAGTTCTGATGTTCCAGTCCAGAGCTCCAGAATTCCAGAATGCTGATGGGATGACTTCCAGTATTGCTGTGTTTATCTGGTTCTAGAGTAGATAAGGAAGTGACTTTTCTTCTCCAAGTACCTGTGACTAGATGTTTATGAGATAGGAGGCCCTGCATGGCTTGAGGGATGTAAAAACCCATCTGCTTTTCCCAAGAGATGGTGGATTTCTGTTAAGTGTCACTTCTCCTCAAGGAGCTAGTAGTAGTATGGGTAGATATGTAGTAACAAGCAAAAATGATTTGTTGTTACATCCTTTGTTTTGTGTCCGTTTGGCCGTTTATTCGAGGACTTTTGGATCAGTATATTGAGAAAGTTATGAGGTCTTCCAAGAAGGCGGTACTTGAAACTTGTACTTTGTCAACCGACTGTTAGTTAGAAGCCCTTATTGGTCGTGGCCTGATCCACGTGGGGTTATAGCCTGTTGGCCGGTACTACCAAGCCTTAAATGCTCCTTTGGGACTTTAGTGCTTACTACAGATTCAGGATCTCATGTCTAGATTCTGCCAGGCTGTGTGTGTTGTTGTTCTGTTTTGTGTGACTAGGATGGATACGAAGATTAAAAATTAAATTAAATTATAACATGCCTCCGTGCGGAGGTCATGTAGCACATATTCCATGATGGATGGGATGGAGGAAGCCGCGTGATCGAACTATCCTAACTCTAAGCTATCTAGAAAATCCTAACTACACTACTCATCAAAACGCCTCCTCCGCTTGGGGGGAGGGGGCTTGCCTACAGGGTCGGGCGTGTGCGCCTTGACAATCTTCTTCCACCGCGTCTTGTCCTGCATGGCAGTCCAAAGTCGGGTCGAGAGAGAGTGGATGCGGTGCTCAAACTGGGCTGGGACCACTAGGTCGTCCAGCAACATCTGAACGTAGTTCGTGACAGGTTTCCCTACCCTTTTGGGAATGTCCTTGGGGCCAGGCCAGGTCAGAATGTGCCGCCCTGGCTGGCCAAGCCGCTGGGGGCCGGCCAGACCAAGGGTGGCGTCGACCTGGCTGGTGCGGGCAAGGTGTCCTACAAATGCTATCCTACGCTGCCTAATCTCGTCCGAAACACGAGGCATGCCATGATACAAAGACTCTGATGACGGACGCTCGGAAAAAACTACGTTAAGGACCTGTCGGAGCATCCTGTAAAACGTGCCGTCTAGCCTAGCTGCCAGTTTGGGTGGGAGGGTCCACGCCTCGGCGCCATACGTGGGCACCGTGAGGACGAGGACCTTGAATTAGAGCATGCGCTTGCGGTGCCCGCGCCCAGGCCCTTCGAGCGCCAGTAGGGTGTGAGCGAACGGAGCTTGGCCCAGGCAAGGCCGATGCGGGTGTCCACATCGTCGGCAGTGTCAGGAAGCCAGCTCCCCAACAGCTTGTTCAAAGCGGTCGCGGAACGGGACCTCGATCCGTCCCGTCGAGCAGGCGCGGCAGCGGTGGTTTACTGGAGGCCCCAATCACCATCGCCTCGCTCGGTTTTGACACTAATCTGCAACCCCACCGCCCGCGCCTCCAGGCCGGCAGGCCCATGCAGGCAGTCCAGCCAGGTCTGAATGTGCTCGGGGCTCTCGATGAGGGTGGTATCATCCGCATAAATCAGGTCTGCAAGGCGGTAACCAGGTCTAACCCCGCCGTGCTCTTTCACGTTAAGGATGTCCAAGCCTGGCTCGAACCCCTTAAGAGCAGTAAAGCGCGCACGTGCCCGGCGCATGACGTGATCCACGACAATAATGAACAGGTATGGGGACAGGACACAACCTTGCCACACCCCGTGGTGAAGGGGAAATGGTGGGGTGGTGCCTTCCGCAGTCCGCACTACTGCCTGTGAGCCCTCACTACAGTCGGCGAATGGCAGCAATAAACGCAGGTGGCACCCGATCCAGAGCTAGGATGGCCCAAAGAGCCTCCCAGAGAACCGTGTCAAAGGCTTTGATATATAGTCAACAAAAATGAAGACCAGCGGCAAACTGTCAGGGGGAAGGCGACGCACCTCCTAGCTCCATCAAGGATACGAAGATCTCGTTTAGAATTCCATGATTTTGATTGGTTCTCTTCAGGCTAAGGTTGAGGCATTAATTAATGAATTAACTCATTATTAAGAACATAACTCCGTTGGGAGTACATGTATATCCCTGAGAAGTAAGTGAGTAAGTAAGTATACTTGCGTGTCATGCGCAAAGGCATGCCACGGAGTGCTATGCTAATCTCATTAGAAAAATAATTACACAAAAGTTTTAAAAAATATCTTCTGCATCATCCCCTAACCGTTAAGCACTAGATGGGGATGTAATCCTCATCCGAGCTGCATGTCCTCTACTGTAACGGCAGACGAGGCGGTAGTGCATGTAGCGGCTGTCCTCAGGACCAATAACCTCCACCTGCGGACTTCGATCTACCCTGGCTAGCAACGGGCCGCGGGGCCCGTGGGGAGAAAACAGGAGCATACCCCTCAGGAAGGTGCTTATCGTAGATGGCTGCCAGCCCATTTCTCCTTGTCAATCATGCGGGCGCGGAGTACGGAAAGTCCCAGAAGCCCTGCATCTTCAAGCAGTTGTGTCACATAGGTCCGGGTCGGCGGGTCGCGCCGCACCGGTGCCCGGCGCACGCAAGTTTGCCAGTGGGTTGCGATGGGACAAGGGGACCCTGCCATAGGAGGAGGTGTCTACCTGGTTGTAAATGGCCCGTCTTAAGCCCCCCGGCAGGGCCCACATCGGTATTCACCTGGTCTGTGCGGGCAAGATGGCCGGCAAAGAGGAGGCGGCGGAGTCGGATGGTATGGGTGACAAGAGGGATCGAGCTCGCAGTATGTAGAGCTCGGCCCGGGTGCGGCGTTCTTGGTAGTGGACGCCGAGGATATGACGGAGCATTCGAGTGACGGTGCCGTCAAGCTGCTGGCTCAGCGCCTGGTCCAGGGTCCACGCCTCGCAGCCATAAAGGAGGATGCTGAGGACAAGGGCCTTGAACAGAATGCGCTTGCGTCACTCACTCAGGTAGCGGCAGGTCCAGAACCTGTCGAGGCGGCGGAGGGCCGCCCAGGCCTGACCAATGCGGGTGTTGATGTCGTCGGCCGTCACTGGAGGGAAGCCAGCTGCCAAGGAGCTTGAAGCGAGTCGCCGGGGGGACGGGGCTGCCGTCCAGCAAGAGGAGGGTGGGTGGGGCTATCCCAGCAGGGAAGCCGATGGCCATGACCTCCGTTTTCTAATTGCTGATCATAAGCCCCACCGCCCGCGCTTCCGGTGATAAGCTGTCTAGCCAGAGTTGGGCTGACTCCGGGCCGGGTTTCCACGAGTGTCGTGTCATCAGCGTAGATCAGATCGCTCAGGCGGTAGGGTGGGTCAACCCCGCCGTAGCTGGCGTATTCCGTGACCTCGATCCCCGGCGGGCGCCCCTCGATCCACCCGGGCGAAGCGGGCTTGCCGCACGCGCCGCATAATATAGTCCACCATAATGATGAATAGATATGGGGAGAGCACACAGCCCCATGCATGCCACACCCCGGTGTGCAGGGGGAACGCCGGAGTGACGCCGTCGGCGGTATACGGACCTGGGCTTAATTGGGACCCTTCATAGAACTGGCGGGTGATCTCTTGAAACGATCATCATTCGATGGGACACGGAACAGGTGAAGGACCACCCACAGGGCGACCCATATATAACCGTATCGCATGCATGCCTTGGTGTAATCCACGAAGATCAATAGCAAGGGCAAGTGGCCGGGGGCCAGGCGGCCCACTTCCTCGATCAGGCGGCGCGCGGTAATGGTGACCATTTAACACAATTGGGACCAACACGGAAGCCCATCTGGGACTCACCTGGGTGGGGATCGAGGCTGGCGCGCGTGCGGTTCAGCAGGAGACGCATGAAGACTTTCAGCACGCAGCTTTGGAGGCATACGCCGCGGTAGTTGCCGGTATCCGCAGCCGGACCCCTTGCCTCGGTATGTACTAATTACCTCTACAGTCTTGCGCTCTACAAGGCATGACCCGGACAGCGGTCTTCCAATACGTCGGCGCCGGGGGGGAGGCCGCCATCTCGTAGAATCCGGTTGCAAACACCCCGGAGGAAAGGCTCAAGCTCAGGCATCTTAACCACCTCCGGTGAAATATTGTCCACTCCCACCATGGCAGCATCATTGCGGAGGGTGGAGATGGCAGCAGCCCATTCCTGGGGAGTCCACTCGTCGCGGGGGCCGTCCACCAGGGGGCCGGAGAGCGGTGGGACCAGATAGTCCGTCTCACTGGTGGGCGCCTGCGGGGACTCAATGGGGCCGCCTCGGCTGGCCGCAGGGCGTGCAGCTGCAGCGGGGTCAAGCGGGGGGGGCGGGCCAGGGGCCCCCGATAGTTTGGCCTGCATGGGAGCTGAACCAAATCTCAAGGCGTTCACTGGGGGTGCCTGGGATGTCAGCCCGTTGCGTTTCCCGCCGTCCGGTGAGACGGTCGAGAGAGCTCGCCAGGCCGCCTTGTGCTGGTTGGCGGCCGTGTGCATGGCGATTGATTTCTGCGGCAAGTGTCTCCACCTCCTCCGCATGTGCGGCAGTATATTATGCTTGAGTAAGCCGTTCCTGGTACAGGTACAGGTCCTCCCCGCGGCGGCGGGCCTGCGCTAGCGCCGCAGCCGGGCGGCAACCACCCCGGGGCGTCGCGCAGGTAGAGCGGGGCTGGTCGGGCCGCGCGGGGTTGCTCGGGGAGAAGGCTGCTCAGAGCCAAGCTCCACCGATCGCATGAATGAGTTCGTAGGGTGGCGTGAGATCTACACCGCGATCTGCATCCAGGTACATCAAAGGTTGCGCATCCACGAAGGCAGACCTGATTGCATCGCGGCGTATGTCATCCTCTGACCACTTCTCCCTGCGCCCACGGACGGGGCGTAAGCAGGTCCAGTCAGGGCGGGGCCGGCCCGCGGCGGCGCGCAGGGGCCTGAAGACGTAGGCGCAAGGTTGCGGTGACCATGCGGTGATCCGATGAGACACTGGGGGTGGTCAGCGTACGGGCATCGATGACGGAAGAGCGCCACTGAGCACTTGCGCACAAGTATGCAGTCCAAGCATACACATCGAGCCAGCCGCCCTGCGCATGGGGCCCACAAAGGTCACTATAGTGCATCAGGCGGTTTATTAGCAAACAGCGTATTGGCAGCAGTCAAGTCCCCCTCAGTGAGTAGTTGCTCAAGTACTAAGGGGGGTGTTGGCATTGCTATCGGTTAGGCGCGGCGCATACATGCAGGGCTCCCCGCGGCTCACGGGCAGGGTCGCGTTGGCATCCACCAAGATGGCAACGATGTATTGACGACGGTGGGATCTGTTTCTCTATGTCGAGCAGCTGGTTGAAGAAGGGGTATGCCCTGAGAAGGGGCATATGGCTTTTAATACATTCTGGGCTATACTTCCTGCAAGAGTGGGAATGCAAACGATACTTGCTCTAGGTGCGCCATGCATGGCACCTGCACCCCCATCAATCTATCAAGCTATGCCCAGCTAAGGGGGAGCCTGTCATGTGGGGGAAGATCATCATGGCTATACAAGAGCTAAGGCATGGCTTCTTAACAGAGAGCATCTCTCTGCATAGGCATAGCATGGCTCAATTCTTAATGCAACATCCATGGGAGGTCCCATTATAGGCATGGCTTGGCTAAATTCTGAAGGCATCATCCATGGGGGGTATTATGGGCGCACATATGCGTGTGGGCCACATGCTAGGCTAAGCCTGCATGACTAATCTACACTACTGCATGGTATATATAGTCTGAGGTGGCAGGAGGTGCCTGCCAGGGCTTGTGGTCAACGTGGATGACCGCCCCCTCCAGTATACCGGCTTCCCCCCTGCGCTCTGCCGGAGCTGAAGGTAGGTCGGCCATAGCTCGCGTCGCCGCTGTTGCTGGGCCAGGGTCAAGTCGTCGTCCAGCGTGAAGCGAGTCTCCGAGAGCTTCTTGCGGCATTTTTAAGGAACGCCAGCTTGTCCGCCATGTACTTAAAGAAAGGTGAGGAGCACGGGTGCCGGGCCAGCCTTACCCCGCGCGCGGGGGAGGCGGACAGCCGACATCCGCAGCTCACCAGCGAGTTGCATGGGGGCAAGAATGTCGCGCTTAAATGCCGTGAGAAGGCTCGTCGAGGTCTCACCTGCCGGCTGGTCGAAGTGCTTGACGATGACATTGTGGCTGCGCTGGGTGATGTCGGCTTCCTCGCGAAGGTCGAGGGCTTTTGTTGCTTGAGTTGTGCCGCGATGGTGGAGGTGGTGGAGGTGGTGTGAAGTCCGCCCAGGTGGAGGGAGCATCACCGGCCGGGCCAGCAGGTGCCGGCTGGGCAGCGATGTCCTTCACCGCCTGGGCGGTGAGGCCGGCGGTGTCATGCAAGCACTCAAGGGCGGTGGCGGTGGCTTGAAGGCGCTGGTCGAGGTCGAGGAGCTGGGCTTTGATGTCGGCAGTACGGGAGGCGGAAATGGCAGTGGAGGTGGAGGCGGCGGTTGTGGAAAGGTGAGGAAGTTCAGTAGCCAGCGTGCCGCCCATTGCTGCCACATCGGCGGCAAGGGGGGTCACGTGCTGCTGAAAGGCTTCCGTAAGGATGGAACGAAGTGTGGGGGCGGAGATGGAGGGAGCCCAGATCTCGCCGTCAGAGCGCATGAGAAGGGAGTTGAGGATGGCATGCTGGAGTTGGGGGCGGGGGCACCCGAACAGCATGCTGATGTTGTGCCAGCGGTTGCCGTCGGTGCAGATGAGGCGATTGATGTCGTGGAGATGGAGGCACAGGTCGTAAAACGTAGTCCCCGAAGAAGATGCAGTGCATAGCATCGGCCGGAGACATGTTGGTCCTGTCGTGATCATCGATCTGGAAAGGTTGGGGCCGAAAGCGCGGTTCTGAGGGGCGTGAAGACCCTCCTGTTTTGTCGGCTGAGCGGGTGCGTTCAGGGTCAGGCGATGCCGATGGCGAGGCAGTGAGCCCGGGAGGGTTCGGGGCGACCACCAGTGCGCGACAAGTGTCACCGCTGCCTGCTTAACCTGAGGGCGAAGCTGCAGCCTGAGCTGCAGACGTATTTTCATGGCCGAGCGCATCCGCTAAACTGCGTTGCGTCGAGGAGCGTTTGCTCGTCATGTATTGCGTAATAGATTCGGAAAATTATATCAGCATGTGCGTCTTAGAAAGACGAAGCGATAGTGATATTCACAGCTGAATTCGGGGCTCAAACGTGAAAGTTATGAGCTCCGCCGTCAGCCATGGCTACCTCGTGGCTCGTGGCTCGTGGCTCGTGGCTCGTGGCTCGTGGCTCGTGGCTCGTGGCTCGTGGCTCGTGGCTCGTGGCTCGTGGCTCGTGGCTCGTGGCTCGTGGCTCGTGGCTCGTGGCTCGTGGCTCGTGGCTCGTGGCTCGTGGCTCGTGGCTCGTGGCTCGTGGTTGAGGCGTGCTCGACAAGCACGTCGATATCAAGGACGTGGGGTCGCCATTGTTGACACGTTGGTTTTGATCCATCATGGTATAATAAAGCTTGTCTTTGTTGTCCATTCATAAGAGCCCTTTGATACTAGACTACTGTTCTTTCAGTTCCACAGAAGAAGTCTAGGGCACAAGCTTGTCTTTGTGTCTACAAGGGGTGTGGTTCCCTAAATCACGTGCTGTGGAATCTCCATCTCAACGTTGCCCGGATACTTGAAGATCTGTGACTCAGGAAGGCAACCCAGGTAAAAGATCTTTCATATTTGGACTAGGGATGATGCTGGTGATCATTTTTAGTCGTTACACTCATCGAGATCTGTCAATTGCGCTACTTAAACTTTAGATTGGACCCCCCAGTGTCCTACTTGGCCTGTCTTGACTTCCGCCCATTTGATGTTAAGGAGCCAGCATACAGCTATTTTCACCTCCCTTGTAGCCACACTGTCACCCAAACCGGAAATGGACTTTCCGGCACCTAAGGTATGATCCAGGATCCTCTCGCGGAGAGCTGTTGATTGCATTACTCAAAATAAAATTCGGGGTTGATTTTCCAGACCCTGTTTACGATAGTAGACCCGTCTACTGCCAACCCTTTCACATGGCAAATCAGCGTACACATCCTCAATGCTAATGTGCATACCAAAGGGGATATTAAGAGCCTTGCGCAGCATCTTGGTGACGTTGCCGTCGAGTCGTTTCTCCAGCTTCTGCGTCAGCGTCCATGTCTCGGCGCCGTAGGTAAGGATCGTCAGAATGGCGACCTTGAAGAGGTCACGCTTGACGATCCGGGGTAGGGCGGGGTCGCTCCACCAGCGGCGGTCGTCACGGAGTTGCGCCCACGCCATTCCTATCCAGGTCGTCAGGTCGTCCTCGCAGTCGGGAAGCCAACTGCTTAGCTCGTCGTCTGTCCCTGGTCCTCTACGGAGGACTGAGTTGAACTCAGTCCTCTCTAGAGGACCGAGTTTTTGGGTTTCGTAGAAAATTCGCCCCGGTCAGAATGTTTGACAAAAAAATTCTCTCAAAATTTATTCAAATACTACGTGAAAAGATCTTTCTTGGACATATTTTTGGGATTTTTTTGGATTTGGTATGCGCGGCTAACTGTACGGTCAAAGTACAGGTGGTAAGGGTACTTTTCCACGTGAAACGCGAGTTCCGGAAATGCACGACCTAGCCATGGCGGCTCGCGCCCATGCATGCAGTTTACGTTTGCGGACGAGTTAGCCGTCCAAACTCAGTAAATAGATTTAACATGCCCTAAAGATGATATAAATCAATTTTTAGCTCGCGGGGATGCGATTTACCCGGTGTCGGCACTGTTCTTGCTGGAAAAAACTGCGATAAGGCAGGTCGACGGAATTGATTACTGCGCTTGCTTTCCGGCGCAATTTCAATGGCTGATAGGTTTCTTTCTACATGTTAACATGAGTTGCATTAGAATATATTGAGTGACAGTATAGATTTGATGATCTCGACCATTCTGTCACGTCATGGTCTATGTGCCGCAAAGTGCCACTTTTGCGGGCACCGCCTGGGCCAAGGTAACGCCAGCCGTGCCAGGTAAAGCCGGATAATCGTTGCCTCTTCGTTCCTTGATGTTCGTACATGAGTTTAAGCTTGCGAGGCGTTGTCAGGTTCAAGTCTTGATGCTCTTTCTTGACCGTTGCCTGCCCCTCTCTAAAACCCCCTTTTCAGATGATGTTAGCAGGCATTTGCCTTAACCCAGTGTAGTTGTGCAGGGTTTTAGGAGCTGTGCAGGTTTAAACACCTTCATAGATGTTAGTTATTCTTTTGCTACGTTCATACTGCATGATTGTGTGGCCACGGGCTGCGTCAAGGGTGCATTCAAGCTTTTACGGGTGAGTGAAAAGTCTTGGTGACAAACCACTGTCATCATGTGCCAGCAACTATGTTGGCCACATCATGGCAAGGCAAAACAGTTATAGCCATATCTATTGTTGTTTGAAACAATGGAAATATGCTTAACCTACCCATTATATTGGTGGTTGACACTTATAACATAACCCTTTGTTGGTAGGTATCCAAGCCCATTCCCTACATGCATGCATAGGCTCTCACTACATGATAAGGCATGATATACCTGAAGTATGATGATGCAAGTGTGTTGTCCTGTAATGCTTGAAGGGAAATGAGTTGATTGGGATGGTTGGTGGCCACGGTGATGTAGTATGACCGCACTTACATGCTAGCAAAGTTAGCAAAAGCCCCATTCCTCTCCTGAGGACTGAGAGTTTTTTAATTGTTTCAGGCAGTTGCAGTGGCCAAATGGAGCCCAGTTTTTTGCCACGCTTCAAGAACTATGTTGTTTACATGCCTATATTTTTTCTTCATGCACCAGGATTTGATTGAATTTTTCCCACTCGTTCTTATCCCGAAAAATGCAAATTCGCGAGGGGCGCCCAACGTCCGTGTAATTTTCAGGTGTTCGGGTCAAGTTTTCACATATGCAGTATTTTTGCCAACAAAATGATATCTAGTACACCCCAGATCCACATCAAAACATTTGGGATGGACCCCCCACCTAGTCGCTACACGCGGTTGAAAATTGTCAACTCAGTCCTCCTGTGAGGACTGAGTTGGGACAGACGACGAATATGATACACAGCTTAGTCTCCCTTGAAGGCTAAAGCGGCGAAGCATGTCGACCGGTTGGGAAGGTTTTAGCCAGGAAAGGGTCAGCCTCCCGCCCAGTGATGCAGGGTGAATAATGCGGATTGTATCTGCCACGGTTGCAGGGCAAACACCTGCCCCTGAGAGCCTTCGTCAAAGCAAATGCAAGTAATACCGTGGACTGTTTGTCCCGCCATTACATCACGACACCGACACGGACGCAGAAAAACCTCTGCTGGATCCTATTTGAGTGCCCGTAGTTTCCTCTTAGTTGTGTTTGCTCGTGCCTCATGTTGTCAGGAACAGGCCCAGCACCCCCTTGAGGTAGGACCAGATCTCCATGCTGCCCAGTTTGGACTCGCCGTACATGCGGTCCACGAAGGTGATCGGGACCTATATTGAGGATCAAGAATGGCAGCGGGCAGCAAAGGGAATAAAGGATGTCGATGGGAGTAAAGAAAGTGTGGGTAAGCCCTACATGCGGTCCAGAATGGTGATGGGGACCTGTATTGAGGCACCATCAACGGTAACTGGCAGTGAAGGGAAGAGGGGATGTCCATGGGGAAAAAAGGAGGCTTGGACTCGCCACATATGGCATCCACAAAGATGACGGGAAGCTGCAATGAGTGTTTCAACGAAGAGTAACGGAATAAAGGACACCTAAGGGAGTAAACATACGTTATTATATTTATTCATGGGAGCACAGGAGGACAGGATCATCTTCCACCTCGTATCCGCACCTTAGCTGCTGGAATACATAGAGGTGCTGGTGCACTTGTGCACCCAGAGTAGGTGGCAGTTTACACCCACCACCTGCAGGTTGTAGCTCAGAATGTATTAAAAACCATAAGCCCCTTCTCAGGGATATGTGATACATATACTCCCCACGGAGATATGTTCATAATTAATTAATTAATGGCACAGGAGGTATCTCCAGTACTCCAGTAGGGGAGGTACCTCCATATTGCGGGATACAAACATGGCTGGGACGCACACATGGATTGGCAGGGATTCAAACGAAGGACAGCGATGAGGCTTTAGATCGGTAATGACAACAAATAGCAATGGAAGCGCAGGCTTGATTGCTTTCTCGTGGAAGAAGCATTAGTAGGGCACATGCAAGAGAATATCCCCAATTCTTACGCACAGGCTTAATTAACTAAGAGCATATCACACAAAGAATACTGGTAATGGAACACAGCCCCTTGAGGAGAGGTTGCCCTGCAAAGCGATAGCATGGAACCCACTGGTCACTATACTGGTCACTATGACCCCTTGGTCGTTGCTTGCAAAGGCATAGAACTACTGCACCACCTCACTGATGGAGCATCCCGCCTGCCTCGCGCAGATGGCTATTTCCGATGCACTCCCCCCCACAAACTCCCACTCCCCCCCCCCCCCCCCCCACCCACCCACCTCGCCGATGGAGTAGCCCGCCTGCCTTGCGCGGACGATGATTTCCATTTGGAACACGTATCCCTTGGACACGCAGCGCGTCATGAGGGCGGACAAGCAGCTCTTGCGGTAGAGCCTGCGGTGCCGCCCGAGGCAGTGCCCAAAGGATGTGTGCGGTGAACCATGGGTGTGGGCGGTGGTCCGTGGGTGTGGGCGGGGGTTCAAGGGTATGAGCAATCGTCCAAGGATTGTGCAGTGCCACGAGGCTTGCGGGGTGAGCGAGTAAGTGTCTGCAGTATGTTTCTGGTGGAGTGTGAGCAAAGCACGCATTTTCTTAGGGAACTTGTAGAGAGGATGGGGCGAGGCAGGGCATGACAAGACAGGGCGGTGCGAGCGGGCCTCTCTTGGTCATTGACCCTTGGTTACTGCCCCTTGGTTACTGCCCCTTGGTCATTGGTTATCAGGATTAGTTTCCACACAAAAGGCGGCTTTCGCACGTGACTAAGAAGTCGTGCTCCTGCCGTTCAGCAAACTAGGGCACGGAGACAATAAGAGTGACGGGCGCTGGCACTGATGGATGGCGTGAGAGAGAAAGAGCGATAGACGCTGGCATGCCACCGACGACGCGAGTCTGAAAGGGAAGCACGGATGACATCACCGCACCGGATGACATCCCCGAATATACAGAGAAGCACGGATGACAGCAGCGAGACGGAATGACATCAGCGTACCGGAAGGACCCCGTGAGATCGGACACCGACGGCTGCAGGAGCACCGACGCGAGGAAGTTGGCTCCACGGCTGATGACTTTGCGGCGAAGGTCCCACCCGTAGACGCCTCCGTTGCCCACGTAGCGAGTGCCCGTGACCACATCCAAGTTTTTCTCTCGCTGCAGCCTGGTGGGTGCGCGCGTGGGAGTGTGTGTGTGCGCGCGTGTGTGTGGCGGGACTGAAGAACATCAGCACACGTGGCGATACCAAGTGTGTGTGTGTGTGTGTGTTTGTGTGTGCGCGCGCGTGTGTGCGTCTGTGTGTGCGTGTGTGGATGTGGGGGGGGGGCGGGGGGACCGCATGAGGATGATATGAGACACATGGGTGGGGGTGGCTCTTCCCGCGCCGCAACCGGGCGGACAGGACAGCATCATGAGGGCATCGTTGATGAGGCGTGTGGCATCATGATGCTGCGAGCGAGGAGACGAAATGAACAACCAAGGGCGCATGTGCCGATAAGATACAGCAACTGTACACATAGGCCCCAGATTGCGCCAGAAGCATTCCTACGCGTGCGTGAGCACGTTGTACCGTACATGAGGCCCAGAGTGTGGCCGCCTTTGTTGTGACGAAGGCAGATCATAACGGTTCGAGGAGACGCCGCTTCGTTCATTATCAACTTCCGCATGCGCGCCGGTGATGCTAGGTGACTGATGCCAGGTGATGCTGCTACTAGGCAGCACGGCGGTGACAGCTGGCATGATTGTATTGGTGCAAGCAAGCGCATGCATCGCACGGCTGAAACCGACATCGCATGCCGCACATGCATCGCACGGCTGAAACCATGGGATGGGGCATGCCGCACATGGGGCCCCACCACTGCCGGATATCCTGCCGAATACCGCATCCATTCCACATGGTCGAATGCCGCATCCATTCCACATGGTCGAATGCCGCATCCATTCCACATGGCATGCAACCATCCTACGTAAGCAAGCACAGAGCGTTGAGTATTGCTGTCTCTACGGTGGCAGTCTCTTGGAAGCCCTTGCAATAGTGCTAGCAGGCTTGGAAGCTGTTAGTGGTGCTAGCAGGCTTGGAAGCTGTTATTACTAGCAGGCTTGGAAGCACTCCATAGTGCAATGTGGAATGCCAACAGCTACCGCCCGCTATGCCCCTATTGGGAAGTAGGCACGCGCCTGACGAACGAAAAACAAATTCGGTCAAGGAGCAGTGGACAGAAGCAGAAACTCTTCCGCTTCGCAACGCAACAAGTTTTGTTTCAATGGTTATCTTCCGATGTGAATGCGGGGGCAGGCTGCAACAGACATGAACCATCACAAGGGCGTGAACAATCGCAAGGGGATGCCTGCACTACTGTACTCAAACGCTAGGGCATCACCCAGTGGATCTCCAGTAGTGGATCTCCATAGGCTAGCGGGTCACCGCTACGTTGGACCTGGGTTCTTAGTCTTGCCCTGCAGAAGGGTCCACGGAACACATTATAAGAAAATCATGTGGAACTGTATGTTGACCTCCAGTTATGTGAAGGTATGCGACAGGTGCGCACGTACCGGATGAAGTCGGGGATGTACTTTGGCTGGCCGACGCCAAAGGATGCCCCCCGTGGGACAAGAAGAAGAGGCGCAACCCAACAGGGGGGGGAGGGAGAGCAGTCACGACCAGAAGTGAGACCCAGGGCGAACCGGCAGGCGATGGAACCCAGCGCCCGTGTGGCGAGACACATTCAACGAAATACTGCTACTACGTGTCTGTATGTAATGTATCCACGGCACATGCACAGGTGGCTGATTCTGATTGCCCCCATTGCATCACTTGTATCACGCACTCTCGCCCCACCCTCCCTCCCTCCTCCCCCAACACCCCTCCATGCAGCATGTCCAGTGCAATGTGGGAATGGGCAGTTGGCGGCTCCCACAGCCACCGCTGCCATGCATCCGCCACAGACAGCCTGCACCGAGTGCCCCAGTCTCGCTTGGGTGCCCCCGCTCTGGTGCTGCTTCAACAACGGGCATTACTAGCCGTGACCCGGCTTAAAGATGCCGCAAATCGAAGCAGGTGCGCCTGTCTTTGCGTAGGATAACTCCGCGTGCGGATTTACCTATTAAGCAGTGGGACTTCCACACTTCTATATTCACATCAGATGTCCGACCAGCACAGGCTGGACATACAGTACAGTATAGTGACCATCATCATAGTACTGTGACCATGATATCGATGAGACATCTAGCGCTGGCGGGAGGTAGTGAGAGTCCGCACGTGGTACTGCTCGAAAAGGCTGCACACGGCTATACTTGGATCGGAAGAGGGGATTTTATAATCGGAAGATTT
Organism: Mesostigma viride; assembly: GCA_009746045.1. Lineage (NCBI taxonomy): Eukaryota > Viridiplantae > Streptophyta > Mesostigmatophyceae > Mesostigmatales > Mesostigmataceae > Mesostigma > Mesostigma viride. Next base: position 1,129,461 of record RPFO01000090.1, on the reverse strand, counting down.
GACCCAATCGGGTCCAACGTTGCACACGCACTTGGTGGAACATGTGCCATTGCTATGATGACCCACCACGCAACCGCCGCACGGGCTGGGACAGGTCCATAAAAGCTGCACCACTGCTACCGCGCCCTCCATGCACGTGATGGGATGGGACGAGAGCGGATTTAGTCAATTACCGCACGACCCTTCCATACCACACTCACGTGGTGGGACAGGTCGGCGTCCATGATGATGACAAACTCGCCGCGCGCGTGCTGGAGGCCAAACACGTACGCGGTGCCTGCGTACGTCACCGCCAGCATGCAACGCACAACCACTATCAACCAATGAACTAAAAGCACGTGACCGCATCACATATTAAGTCCTCTCCCAGGGCCATCGATCAAACAGGAGACGCGTTCAGGTCAACATGAGACCTCCACCACCAGAAACAAATGAAAAAATAAAGATACTGCCTTGATTCAAGCAAGCACCTCGTGAGGGCTGTCGTCATCCAGCGCCACACATGCGCCACACGGGGGAGGGAGTCTGGATTCTCCCACCCGTCACCAACCCCCCGTCACCAACCTCCAAGTGCCGTCCACTATCCTCTGGTGCCATCCGCTACCCTCCGGGTCCATGTCGGCCTGTGATTAAGGCATTTTATTCACAGCCTGGCTTACTGTGAGTGGGCAGATCCTTACACACCGGCTGCTGCAACTTTTTTGTATAAAAAGGCAATTCTTTTTTTTGTATGGCAGGGTGTCGGCCTACCGGTTACAGGACTGCTATACTCAAGTACCATTGTAAAAGAAGGTTAGCAGGTTGATGTCATACTATACTAGAGCAGCATGGAATATGGAGTTCTAAAAATATAGGGTACATACGACCAAGTGCCGGCTGCGGGCGGAAGGCAAGGAAAGCGCAGAGAGCCATGGCGACACGCGAGGATGGGGTCCTCCTATAGTGACCGAGTGCCAGCAGCGGGTAGCGACGAGCCAGCAGTGGGGCCAAGGGGGCAAGGGGAGGCTCGTTCTTCACAAGTGAGACGGGCGGGTGGGTCAGCGGCACCACATAGCCCCTGTCCAAGCCATACAATATAATCCATACATCAACCAACATAATCACAACACATCAACCAACATAATCACAATACATCAACCGAGACGATCACGTACCCAGCCCCAGCTTGCCCGGTCTGGGTCGCAGCCGCTGCAGGCAGGACGCGCACGACGGTGGGTTGTAGAAACACAGTCCAACAAGAGTGCCATGACTAAGGTTGTCAACACACGCGAACAAGCACCACAGCGATGGCGATCTTCATCAATAAATCAATATTCATGCGGGCGTATGGCAACGAGGGTAAGAATGCATCATCAAGACGAAAGGGCGTGTGTTTGCCTCTTCCTTATGAGAAACAAATGACATTTTGAAATTGCGACAAAACTGGCTTGAACAGCCATTATCAGTCTGAGCGAGGACATTGTCCGACTAATTAGTACTTTGGACCCTGGCCAATTCAGACGAGGGCCAGCCCTTGCCAATCCTGAATATCAAGAGCAGCTGGCCCCTGGTCTGTAAAAAAACGTTATCGGTGTATAACACATTGTCAAGCAACACTGATGACAACAGCCTGCCCGTGGTACCATTGGTAGGCGGAGCCAGGGGCATGGACGTCACGAACTTGTTTTGACCACGGCAATGCTGGCAGCGCAATTTATGTAAGCGGCCATAGGGGGCATGAAAACCAGTTACAAATACCCACCAGTTCTAGGAGCCCCTTGCAAAAGCCAAGCCAGACAGATGTAGTTCAAAAACGGCATGTGCCTATCTCTGTGTATCGCAGATGTAGGTCACGTACCTATCAGATGTAGGCCATGTACCTCTCATATGTAGGCCATGTACCTATCTCAGCTGGCTATCTTAGCTCTCTCGGCATGCGCCTATCTCAGTGTCTCGCTTCCGAGCAAGGGGAGGATAAGGAAAAGAATGGGTCAGGAAATGCTACCAAGCAGATCACTGTGATGCGATAAGCAACCCGCGACGCGCGACGTTCCAGCCGCTCGCATTATGCCGAGGGAGTAAAACAGGATAGTGCACTCACGATGATCTCCTCGCCGTATACCCGTTGCAGCTCGCGCACGACGTCCTGGGTACCATCAGGGCTGTTGTCGTCAATAATGATCACCTCCCAGTCCTCACCACTGCAAGTGTGAGGCAGCAGACGCGCGCCTCGCATTGCACCAAGAATCGCCACGACCATTACAAGGATAGCAATGTTGGAAATTTCTCACTGTCAAGCACGTGAATTTTCTGACCATGTGTACAGACGAACGAGGATGAACTTATGACAGAATTTCCTGTGTGTAGTAAAGACGCTGCCGTACCATTCCTTGAAAGAACGCGCCAACAGCCAGACCATGATAGCAACATTGTCGCGTTCATTGTAAGTAGGAAGGAGAACCGAGTACTTCATGTTAAGCTAGCAGTAGCAAAGTCAGCGATCCAGAGGATAATTACCCGGATGATATGTCTAGCGATAGTACGCTGATGCCTTCCCCTATCAATTGACTGCGATATAAAGCGTAGGCCTGGACAGCCTGTTTAATGCTGCAGTCAGCTTGGCAGCATTTCATGTAGCGCCAAAGATCCTGTCGCCGACAATGTGCAATGATTCTTCAACTGCTATCAGCCGAAAGAATTCCTTTTTCAATTAGGAGATGGCGGTTTTGCGACGTATCGTCTCAATCCTCTACCTTGCCTTCATTATGGCGAAACACGGGACGGGGGAAATTGTCAAGACTCAAGACACATTTCGCCCCTAGTCCCCTACTGTATGGTGTCTCTCAGCAGTATTAGGTTTAACTGCGCATATACATTAAAAATATAATTACTTACAGCAGAGTGAAATCACTCAAAGTATTAGGTTTAACTGCGCATATACATACTAATGCGCCAAGCTGTCACGATGCGGACCGCTTGGGGACTGGGGTTGTGGGGACAGACTGTGGGGACAGCGCTGCGGAGTTTATCTGGCGGTGTGCGTCCGGCCAGCACCACGTCTGGTACCTAGTCAAGTAATCAAGTAATGAACACGTGGGAGGCGGTAAAGACCCGTTTGGGTGGTGGTTGGTGGTGGTGACCGTCACATGGAGCCAAGCAGGTGCGTACTGCGTACTAGCAGAGTACTAGCTTTGATCCTGGAAAAGAAGCCCGAGGCCGAAGGCTGCAAACATTATGGAGGCGAGCTGCGTTGATAAAATTTGCAGACAAAACGTTATGACGGACAGCAAATTCTGCGAGGGAGAAACAATGCCGTTCAGAAGATAGCAGTAGCATAGCCCAAGAGATAAGTGGATTGAAAATCGGGAACTCCCGCTTCGCCAATTGCTGTCGCTTCAGACGTTGTCTCCATGTATAGCAGGATTGTCGCGTGCACCTACCATCCGGTCTTAACTGCCGCGGCTTCCTCGTCTAGCCCTCTGCGAACAGCAAGAAATCGTGCGCTTGACTTTCCGGCTTGCAAGCAGGCCTCACATCGTAGCAGTTTTGTGCAACGGGGGACTTTTGTTCCAAGGTTAAGCAATTCACTGCCAGAGATCAAGTGCCGCCCGTCAGAAAGAGCCAGGAGTTTTGTGGTCTACAGCATGGCAGCCGATCCGCCTAATATCCTGTTCGTGTGTCTGGGAAACATAAACAGGTAATTAATTGATTCCTGCTTGCATATGTGCCCTGCATCAATAGCTCACTTCGAGGGTAACGCATCCTTGGAACTGTCGGCAGAGTACGCTGGTGTCGATCTCGATTCCGTGGTCAAAAGGTCCTTGTCAATCTTCTAAATACAGAATCCGTGGCACGCTTACCCGCTGTCCCCTTGATCCCCCCCCCCCTCCCCGAGTATGACTGGTTAGCTTTTGGCATCGGTCGATCCTGCCTATGTGCAAGTTATAACTCCAGCAACTTCGTTCCTCGTTTGGCTGTGCATTTGTAATGTAAGTACCTGTATCTGTTTGATGCTTTTTGCTTGCGTGGCAATTCAACAACAGGTCACCATGCGCAGAAGGACTGTTCAAGCACCTACTTCCGAAATTGGCTAACTGTTCCATGGTAAGCTGAAAATATGATTGTTCGCTTTTCCACCCCAACTAGTGGGATAACCCTAGGATAACTTAGGTTTCACGGGATCATGTGCTTTACCATGTAGCGCAATAACTATATTAAACTGAATCCATGTGCAGATACGTTATTAAAGCTATGCAGCTATATCATTCCTACATTGCAGTGACAGCACGAAGCGGCAGTACTGAGCAACTATTAACCAGTGGGTTTACATGAGATGATGCCACCCCTGGCAACAATGCCACCGTTTCATGTTTGGCATCCACGCCTTTCGCACTCCGAGCACTGTACGTCACCTTTAGCCTTTTTATCCAAGGGATTTTTTTGGCTTTTCGATCCAGGGGGGCGCTTTGCGATCCCTGGCACCCAGGGGGCACCTCATGTGCATAGGTCTATAACATGCCTACCGCGAGCTTTTGACTTCCAATTATTTCCAGAGATCTTCCAAGCAAAACGTTACCAGATATCTCTCGCGCGCATACTGGGCAAGATGATTATATGACCATGGCGATGGCCACCATAGTTGAAAACAGTTTCGGAATTTCAGAAAAAGACAAGGCAAGGAGCAAGGAAGTTTTTGTGAAGGAGTTGTTGGCGATTGTGTCAGAAGGCAACCCCTGAGGTTGGACTTCCACTTTCTGTAGTCTCCGTGCCACTCTCTCCCACTCTCCTTCCCACATCAGTTGAGGTCTCGGCTCCGTGACCTCTTCCTTGGTGTTTACAGCATTACTTGCGTGTTTTTTCCTCGTGTGTGGGCATGGAGAGTTTGGGAACAAACCAAAGTGAACCAATAAGGCAGTTTAACCATGCCAGTGGCTTGTAGTGGAAACCCATGGCATGATGCCCTAGTGCAGCCGGATGCCGTCGCCAACGTTTCATACTGCCCTTTTTTTTGAAACAATCGTTTGATAATCTCATCCATGACATGCGCTCGTGCTGGACTTCACGAGGGCGAGCCCTTTCGAGGATGTAGTGTTCCCTAGCTCTACGTCCAAGTGCATTGACTGCTGTTTTCTGAATGACTGCGCCCCAAGTGCCCATCCTCCCCCCCCCGAACCCCCAGCTCACCCCTTTGATTCCCCGACTACCCCATTTCCCCCCCCACCCCCCCACCCCAAAACCCCCTACCCCAATCTGAACCCCGAAATCCCGTACTTTGGACCCCCCCACTCAGCCCATCGTGGACTCGTGCTTAACGCCCTCATGTCACATGTGCAATGTCACCCTACCTTCCTGCACGCTCGCTCTCCTCTCCCCCCCATAAATGTCCCTCTCTCCCCCCCCTCCTCTCCCCCCCCCCCAAATGTCCCTCTCTCCCCCCCGCAAACGTCCCTCTCTCCCCCCCCCCAGCCGGTGGTGGACTCGTGCGGCATCGGCGGCCACTTTGCGGGCTCCCCCCCCGCGACCAAGATGCAGAAGGCGGCTCTGGATCACGGGTTTGACATCTCGGGCCTGCGCGCGCGCCAGGTGCACGCGGAGGACTTTGACAAGTTCGACCTGATTGTCGCGATGGACCGGTGAGTGGGGGGGGGTGACAAGTTGGACCTGATTGTCACGATGGACCGGTGAGGGGACACGGATGAGGGTGGGGGTAGAATGAGCAATGAAGGAGGGGGTAGAATGATCAGTCTGGGAGGGAGGAGGGTGACCGGTGACGGCGGGGGGGAAGGGTGACCGATGAGGGGGGGGGCGGTGACTGGTGGCCAGAGTGTTTAGGGACCGGAGACCAGGACTTAGACCAGTTGAGTGTGCTAGACAAAGTGACTGTGTGTGTTTGACAAATTTGAGTGTGACGATGGATGGGTGAGCAATCAACAACTAGGTTGACCGGTGAGGGAGGGGTAGAGTGACCGGTGAGGGAGGGGGTAGAGTGACCGGTGAGCGACACCCCTAACCTAGTGGCCGTTGAGGAGAGAGTATCAGGACCAGAAGACAATGTGTCGTGGACGAGGGACGTGCCCTCTTCATCGATGAGAGCCGATGAATTGATGAGGGCCGGTGGACCAGTGGGGGAGGCGTAGAGTGACCGTTGGCCAGGGTGCATAGTGACTGGGGGTTATGACAGTGGTGGCATTTGCAATAAAGAATCTGATCAAAAGCAGAGTCTGCAGGGAAGAGTTGATAGGAGGGCAGCAATAGCAAGATATTGAAGATCAGGAAAGTATTAGGAATGGAAAATATAAAAGGATGTAGGCCCGTATGTGCCACCAGAGTATGTCACTTGCGAATGCCACTAAAGTAAGCCACTAGCATACGCCACGAGAGGACGCCACGAGAGGACGCCACTAGAACGCGTTACAGAGGACGCCACGAGAGGACGCCACGAGAGGACGCCAATGGCGTATGCCACCAGAGGACGCCACGAGCAAATGTTATTGCCCAGTTTGTCCACGCTCTCTGTGGCACACGTTGCGCGGAACCCATGGAAAATAGGCCACGTGAGCGCCTGTTTTCTCCCCCCTAGTGGAGTCTGAATCTCGGGGAGCCTTTTTTCCCCCCCGCAATATTTCACCCTCTGTGCCACCTAAGTCCTCTGGCTCAGCGTGTGCTGCATGCGTGGCATGTGCCGCGTGCAAGAACTACGAGAGATTCCTTGATCCATCGGTTCTCCCTCTCTGCCACCTGTCATGTCACTGGCTGAACGTTGACGTCACGGGATGTGCCGCGTGGGGGACCCTCGCAGGGAGAACTTGGAGGACTTGCGGCGCGTGTGCCCGCCCAGTCACAGTTACAAGTTGAAGCTGCTGCTTGCATACGCCCCCGAGGTACTTACCGCCCTTCCCGTCACCATCCCGCTCATATCATTCCTGTTTCAATTCTTGAGTAGCTTATGATACAGGGTTTGTCTTGCATACAAGTACCTGGAGATGTGGCTTTGTCGCTCTGGTACCACTCGTGCACTGTGCAGCCCGCCCTCAATAAGCGCCTTTCTCAATAAGCACCCCCCTTTTCTCTCCTGCCTTGCCTTTGACCTGCGCGCTCCTCAGCTCGGGGCTGGTACCTGGTGGTGCTGCCCGCTGCCCCCATGTCGCTGTCTGCACACATGCAGCCCGCCCTCATCCCCCCTGCTCCATCGCCGTCTGCCCTCTGGCTCCTCCCACACCTCTGGCTTGCGCACATCTCTGACAAAGGGGGGTTGCCTTACGATGCCCTAGTGTGCTGCCTCCGTGCCTCCTCACTACGTATACATACACCGGCATGTGGTTGCCTTGTTGGTATCATCTCATTGGTTTTATCTCATTGCATCGTCTCATTGGTATATTTATAGCTTGGCCACCTCTCCCTCCTCGTTCACCTCCCACCCGTGCGCTGCCTCCCCTTTTCCTCAACAGCTCGGCACCGGGAACGTGCCTTGGATAACTTCTTTATAGAGATATATCTATTAAGATACCTAGTGACGTGCTTGCCTCGTGGATGTACACGGGGCGTGTGCTTGCCTTGTCGCTGTTGTAGCTCGGCACCAAGGACGTGCCTTGTGCAAAGATACCGAGTGACATGCTTGCCTCATGGATACACACTCGTGACATTCTCCAGATTTATGGCATGTGCTGGTCGCCTCGTGGCTATACACGGGCATGTGCTTGTCTTGATCGCTATTTATACCTCGGCACCGACGGCATGCCTTGTACTACTACGATACACAGTGACGTGCTTGCCCCATGGATGTACACGGGCGTGTGTTTGTCTTGATTGCTATGCTTAGCTCGGCACCGAGGACATGCCTTGTTTATAATACCTAGCGACGTGCTTGCCTCATGGATTTACGCGGGCGTGTGCGTGTCTGGATTGCTATTTTTAGCTTGGCACTGAGGACGTGCCGGACCCCTACTACGTGGGCGGTGAGGGCACCACACTGGAGATCATCGCCAAGGCCATGGAGCGGCTCATCCGGTCGGAATATCATGCGTTCCTCAAGCCACCCAGCTGAGAGAGGTGGTTCAATCACGCATTCCTCATGACGCCACCCAGGTTAACGGGACGGTGCAACCAACCACGGCTTCCTTTAAGCCAGCCAGCGGAGCAGAATGGTGCAACCATGCCTTTTTCAACCCACCCGGTGGATGGGTATGGGGCAGCCCCGCCTTTTGCAAAGCACCCAGCTGAGCAGGGGCTTGTATGCGAGCGACCAGGAGTTCCTGGGAAAGCGGTTGGAAAAGGTGTAGCCTTGCTGCCCCTTCGAAGCGGTCATCTGCACGCCCTAAGACATAATAGCAAGGGAAGCCATAGAAGTGGTCGTCTGCACGCCACAGGATGTCCGCACGCTCAAGGACGTCCTCACGCCCTAGATCCGGGCCAGCCGACCCCTGTTGCCGCACACCCGCGTGGGGAACCAAAGACGGAACCAAACGACCGACGAGCGTGCTGCAGTGGTGACGCAGTCGACGTGTGCTGCTGCTACGGCTTCGCAAAGCACCCCCTTTTTACTGCTGTTTTGGCTATGTAAATTGAATAGGCAAATTGGTTCTGGGCGCCTGCTTCCTCTGGCATGTGTGTGGCGGCGGCCTCCGTCTCTGCGGCATGGGTCCAGATGGTCATGAATTCCCAGAAAGAATGTCCAGAGACTGCTGACGAGCCCCTTCATTGGTCAATCATTCACGCAATCACGTTCCAATGTTGACGGTCCCGGGCGGCATTCTTTTCGAAAAGGTACCAGAAAGGCATTTTCCCAACAGCCCTCTTCCATCAGTCATATCTTCCGATGGATGGCTACGTGGGGCCGTAACTGGGTGCTGGGTGGTGCTTTCTCAGTTGCCTCCATCCACCCACCTGGCACAACCTACGAATCCTACGCAGGTGGAATTATGATGATTTCATGGTGCGACCATGTGGTGGTCTGCCCTCCATGGCACCGGCACCTCTGGCCAGCGGCCACTGTGCGGTCACCCGTTTTGATCCTAGCTGCTCTCACTGGCATGAGCCCTGCTACTGCATTGTGCTAGACAGCTGCGAGGTGTATTTAAAAAGTGCTGCCAGATGTCCCGCAACGATCGGGGGGGCTTGTAACCAGTGCAGGCGTGAAATCTGGAGAATCCCGAGATGCATGGTAGGTCGAGCCTGCCATTATCTTATCCGTAATGATGAATGTTTACCGAGTGAGACGGCTCAGGCGCAGTACTTGCATGTCTGGCTAGGAGTCCAGCCACACAGGGGATCTTTATGCGCATGTAAGGCTTTGGGTCATGCAACCTTTATGCACATGCAGCATGGCCTGGGAACGATGTACTTAGTGTTCTTAAGGGGACTCGTCACCAAAACACCAAAAAATCAATAAAAATTCAAAACTCGCATTAAACCTATGCAAACAGTGCCCAAAAGTGATTGGGGACACAAAGTAGCATTTATGACGATTTGTCGTGCACTTACTAGGGGTATGTCGCCTGGCATGTGGCTAAAAATAGCACAAGACACTAAACCGTTCTTGCCGCCCAACGGTCAATAGGAGCATCTGATTGACCTGCCCATACATTCCAAACGAGTTCCCCCTCTCCTCGACCGTTTGAGCTACTAACATGGGTCGGCGGGGCAGGTTTGTGAGAGTTATTAATTTTCCCGCCAAAATACGGTCTTTTTTCGCGGGAAAATTAATAACTCTCACAAACCTGACCCGCTGAACCATGTTAGTAACTCAAACGGTCGCGGAGAGGGGGAACTTGTTTGGAATGTATGGGCAGGTCAATCAGATGCTCCTATTGACCGTGGCGTGGCAAAAACGGTTTAGCGTCTTGTGCTATTTTTAGCCAAATGCCGGGGGTAATACCCCAAGTAAGTGCACGACAAATCGTCATAAATGCTACTTTGGGTCCCCAAACCCATTTGGGCATTGTTCGCATAGGTTTAATGTGAGTTTTGAATTTTTATTGATTTTTTGGTGTTTTGGTGACGAGTCCCCTTAATTAATTAATAAATTGATTGATTGATTAGTCTCGTGTCCCCGTTGGGGGACCACGGTGCACTGTATTCCCCAGATATTAAGTGAGACAACTATTAGTAGTAGTGGACGTCGAGTCCCCAAGATGCCAATATGTGTACACATGTAAAAAAAAAGGCTCCCCTGACGACCCCGCCAACTACCGCGGAGCCTGCGTCCAGAGCGCCGCACTCAAGTTGTTCATGCGCACTGAGGACTTATTAATTAATTAATTAGACTCGTGCTCGGACCGTTGGGGAGTCACGGAGCATTAACCCCGATGGGTGGATGGATGGGTGCAAACAGTCCTACCGGTCTAATCTATCTATATCAGCTACCTACCACCACTATCTAACAGCATGACTACCACATCTATCTAAACAGCATCACGCTGCCCTAGGGGAGCTGTCTGGCATGCCTCCCGTGGGTTTGCACACGCGGGCGCTTCCCCACAGGGGGGGGCTCGTTGTCCTCTATGACCTGGGCCCACTTGGCCTTGTCCATCATCTTCTTCCAAATCACGGAGAGGCCTAGGCCCCCCATGTCCTCTACTAGCTGTTCTTTGAAGGTGCGGGCCTTGCGGCGTCTAACATCAGGGGGCCCGGCCCACGTCAGGAGGCATGCCGGCCAGGCTGATCTGGGCGCAGTCCTGCGGGGGGGCCACGGGAGGCACCTGTCTACCTGGTTAGTGCGAGCTAGGTGCCCTACTAGCTGCAGGCGCCGCTGCTTAATGGTGCTGGTGATATATGGCATGCCCTGGTACAGGTCCTCATTGCGGACATGAGCAGCATATCCTACTCTGAAAATGGAACGCAGCATGTTGGTGACCTCGCCGTCCAGCTTGCGGGCCACTGGTCGGACTTATGCTCACGTGACGCAGTCACACATGTGTCTATTAATTAATTAATTAATTAATTAATCAATTAATGATCCTCAACCGCCTTCGTTCTGCTAGCTCTCGACCGTCACCTTGGGGAGAGTCAAATGAGGGGGGAGGACATACCCCCCCATTTTCCTACTTGAGCCCACACACTTTTTTTGCCGTCCAGCGCCGTCCGTCACCAGCCAAAGTGAAAAATGGCTGAGCGCACACCTTTGCCAAATTGGGTCCGTCGGGGCAAAACAGAGTGCACGTTGGAACTTGGACGTGTGACACGTGGCATTTATTCGCTAGGGAGGTACCTAGTCGGCACAGTCAGGACTTGTATCTGACGCCACCAAGATCACTCCTAGTTTCGCCACGCGTCCTATAATTTATGACCGTGTATTTACCGTAGTAAGTATATGTGGGTTACTACGTCCACGAGTACCTCACTCCGGGATGTAAGCCAAAGCGCCGGACCAATACCTAGTCTCACGGTGAGCGCGCACCTTTTCTGAAAACCAGGCGCTGGGTGTGTTTGCCGAGCGCACTCCGGTTCTATTTTCCTCTCGCTGTCCTTAAAAGGCCAACTTGAGCGCACTCCTTTTCAGTTAATAATTCTGGCGACAGGGCCGGTTTTGGAGCTCGCTCCATGTCTCTCAGAGCCCCGTCGGACCAAACTTGGAGTGGGCAGTTTTGCTGTGACGTCCTCCCCCCTGTCAAATGGGCTTTCGTCCTGGGCGTGCGCAACACCGTCATGGCCATCTTCGTCGCACGCCGCCTCTTCGAGGAAATCGCTCTCCTGCAACCTGTTAAGTTTCCCGGCCGCCATCCTGATCTTCGTCGACTTCATCAAGGCTTTTGATTCTGTCCTCCGGGCAGCTCTATGAGCTGTCCTTGCGCGCGCTCGCGTCCCCACGTACTCCCCTGATTACCGTCATCTGCACGATGTATGAGTCAGTTACGCCAAGCGCATGGGCGTGTTCCTGATTCGGCATATCTCTACAATTCCAGCGCCACCGGAACGAGTTCATTCCGACGAGTATCAAGAAAGTTACGGCATTCTGATTACCCCGGTCGCGCGCGAGCGCAAGCCGGCTGCTGTCCAAGGTCGCACGTGAATATTTGCCGACGGCATATTGGGCCGACAGTAATTCCTGGGCTGACAGGAATTAGGTACTTTGGCTATAATTGTATTGGATTAATACGTTGTACGCAGGAAATCCTGTGGTCTGTGGTACTGCAGGCTTGGTCTTGGACTATTGGATGCAGATGCCATGTAATCACTGTGGGGACTGTACTCTGTGATCACTGTGCCTGTATAGCAGACCTGCTGCATAGGATCTGGGTGCTGTACAGATTAGTACTACTGTACAGGGGTGTTAATCCTGAGCAGATCAACCGATGCTGCTCAGGCCTGGCCAGCACAGCACAGTGTGCAAGTATATAAAGAATAGAGGCCAATGCCAACTGGTCATCTTGCGAGACCAGCCTCACGAAACTTGGCAACTTTGTGCCTTCTCTCTTAGCACTCGATCACGTGCACGAGTGCTCCGTAAACCTACATTTTAACAAAGCTCCATTCCAACCACGTCTCTTTAATTGCTGCTCAGACAGCAATAACGTACTGCAATAACGTATCCCTACTATACATTGCGTAAACACTTAAGGGGACGGGACACCCCCGAATTTTTTGGCGCCAAAAAATTCGCGCCGGAGCCGAAGGTCACAAATTTCACGTGCACGGTGCGCGCACCCCTAGCGGAAGTGGCCATGGCGACTGCGTTCAGGCGAAACTACCACACTAGGGCAGGCGAAATGCAAAAATTTTACTCGAATCTAGAAGGAGATGAGTTTATGATGTTAGTTTTTGGCGGAAATCAGCTGGTTTACAATATCGCTGTTGTTTTTTTATGCCATCGGCATGGGGGGTAATCTGAATTTTTTGGTCGCGCGGAATGAAATAGAATTCATGATAGCGGCTGTAAAATAGCGGTTTTTGGGGCTGTTCTGACCTTGAAGCAGGCATTAATATCGGTTGCATCGAATTCTAAACCGAGCTGGTGCTTTTTGCCAGATTTTCGGCCATTATCGGTAAGTAATTGTTCAGACCTGCGCAGTGCGTGTCTGACCTGTCCATGGAAGAACGGCTGTTGTTGCGCGCCTGGGCGAGGGATTTACGAGGGCAAGGTACAGATTTGTCGCGAACGTTATCTGCTATCGGTGCTTTCTTCTATGAGCTCATCGTTCGAGGTTTTTTGCGTTCTTTTTGGGCAGTTTCCGCCAGCTAGCTCGCCGTCGCTTGCCGTTGTGTTGTCGAATACCTGGCAGCTTTAGATTGTTTTCGTTGATGTCGTGATCAGGGCCGCTTCAGTCGCAGCCTATAGCTCTTCGGGAAGGTATAAGGCATTTCATAAAACGTGTTCTGGCAAGGATGTTGTGCGTATGGACGCTTCTTGTTGTTTGAGAGTGACGCACCCTCTCCTCACAGGCCGCAGCGGCATCACAGCGCTCATGCGGTGAAGGGCCGCCAATGGTTTCTTTGCATTTTATCGTGCAGGGATGGAAGTGTTATAGTGATGATGATGTTGGAGATATTGCATTTGTGTGACTGCATGTAGATAGCTGGCACCAATGGTTGTTTGAGCTTTCCTTTGTTATGATGATGTGACAAGACTACAATGTGCTGAGCCAACCATGGTTGACATGCATGACTGCATGCAAGCTATATATACCATGTTCTTACTTGGTTCCTTGCCCTCCATAGTCCCAGTTTGTCATCCATGCCGGGGAGGACAGTTTAGGAGGTGTTGTTGTGTTGATTAGCTTGGTTGGCATCAACCTTACACTCTAACCTGGGAGAAACATAGGAAATGCCGCTTAGGCATGTTAGGGCTACCATCGTCAAGGCTATGCACATATTTACAAGGCTGGCCATGCTGGAGGGATGATGAAGACATATGAGGTGCGTGGCCACCCCTTTGTACTTTGTAAACATACTCTGCATGGTTTTGGTGCATGTTGGATGGCATATTAAGTGGCACTGTGGGGTTACTAACTTACTGAGTGGTCCTTAGCGCCTTGTCATGTGGTCATATAGGAAACCCATCAACTTGAGCAGTTCTTGTCGCAATGACCCCCCACATTGAGCATGCGTTGCCGTCAGCGTGCAAGAGTTGATTATGTGTGCTTTGGTCAGTTTGCAGATGTCTTTGATGAAGAAGGAGGTGCTAGTGTGGCTAAATGGTTACTCTAATTTCCTTGTAGCGTCTACATGGGTGGCCATCTTGGAATGGTTGTAACTTGGGCAGTTCTTGTCAGAATGGCGTCAAACCTTGAACATAGGAGGTACCATATGTGCAGAGAATGGTAGTATGTGGTTTGGCCAGTTTTCATGAGGCTTAGATGTATAAAGGGGTGTTAGTGTGGTTAAATACTAGCTAAAACCTCCCTTAGCTTCGTCACAGGTGGCAATCTAGGAATATCCATCAAATAGGGCTGCGCTTGTCAGAATGACCTGAAAATTTGGGGCTGCATGTCCCCCAACCTCTAGTATTTGGGAATATATGACTTGGCCCTATTCCATGTGTTTATGATTTGATAATTTTTTTTTTCATTAAAAAAGTACCCTTTTTGCGGGAAAATCCATCAATGTGTGTAAACATGATTATTTTGTGCTCAAAATTAGGTAGCATTTCTCAAAAGTCAGGGAACTATATGGGAATATATGATTTGGTCCCAATATGTTTGCCCACTGCCCTAGGAAAAATGTGACTAGAATAGCGTCTTTTTCTATTTTTAGCGCGTTACCGGTGCCCTGTGGGGGCTAGTACCCCCCCCAAGTGGCTGGAAATTTTTTTTTTTATCATATTAATGGTCCCCAATCATCATTGGATTTTTAGCACATGCATAGGTATGGTTTCCAGAAAAGTGCCCTTTAGGGGTGTCCCCTCCCTGTATGAGGGGTCGACCACTTCGGTGCGCACTCAACACGGCGTTTAATACCCCGCCATGTCTACTGCAAACCGGCGTCTGGCAGGGTAACTTGCGTCCTGTCGCCGTACCTGTTTATTATTGTAGTGGATTATGTTATGCACGCCAGGCACGTGCCCGCTTAATTGCTAGCATTGCAGGCCGTGCGCCTGTGCCCCTGGCCTAGTGATCACGAACGAGCTTGGACTGGGGAAGGGGGGCCGACCAACAGGCAGGATTTACTAGCTGACCTCATTTATGCACCGACGACATCACGCTCATCGAAAAGCCGGAGTCTGCCCAACTTTGGCTGGTCGACTGCCTGGCGCTCGAGGCTCGGGCGGTTGGTCTAGAAATCAGCCCCCGAAAACGGAGGCCCTGGTTCTCGGCATGGCCGGGCCCCCGCCCACACTCCGTCTCTTAGATGACACCGCAGTCAACTACCCTACTTCAGGCCGCTTCAAGCTGCTTGGCAGTTGGCTTCCCAATAGCTGCGACTGACGACCTGACGACACGGATCGGCATGGCGTGGGCGCGACTCCATGACCACCGCCGCTGGTGGAGCAACCTCGCCCTACTGTACCCCGGATATCGTCAAGCGTGACCTCTTCAAGGTCGTCATAGTGACGATCCCAGACCTAGTAACAGCGCCGAGACCTGGACACTGACGCAGCTAGGAGCTGGAGTAACGACTCGACGGCAACGTCACTGCAAGATGCTGCGCAAGGCTCTTAACATCCCCTTTGGTTTTTCACATTAACTAACTAGTTACAATGAGGATTTGTACGATGATTTGCCCTATGTTTCCCACGGCGGACTTATGCTCACGTGACGCAGTCACGTGTCTATTAATTAATTCCCTTGTTGTGATTATGTGACAAAAGTACTCTAAAATGTGCTTAGCCAACCATCATTGATGCATGGTTGCCATGGTTGACCGCATGCTGAAGCTATATGTATACTCATTAAAAATTTAATTAAATTAAATTATAACATGCCTCCGTTGGGAGATCATGTAGCACATATTCCAGGATGGATGCATGGGTGGAGTGGAGGAAGCCGCGTAATCGTACTAACCTATAGTAACTCTAAGCTATCTAGTCTAGAAAAGCCTATCTACTCATCAAAACGACTCCTCCTCTTGGGGGTCCGAGGCGGCTTGCCCACAGGGGCTGGCGTGTGAGCCTTGACAATCTTCTGCCACCGCTTCTTGTCCTGCATGGCAGTCCAAAGAAGGGAGAGAGAGGGGATGCGGTGTTTAAACTGAGCTGGGACCACTAGGTCGGCCAGCAACATCTGGGTGTATTCTGATTTGGCACGCCGCAAAGGTGCATGAAAACCATTTGCGTTCAGTGCCGGTCCGCGGAAAACGCGATTTGCAAATGAATCCAGGCCGGAATCGAACTGGGGACCTCTCGCACCAACTTTTGCTTACTATAGGACGGACGTCTCCTGATCCTAAGGCATCGCCAACTGACACCTACAGTCATCCGCAAAATTTCTCCTTTCCGGGGAGTGATGCAAGCCTTTCGGATTTGGTACTAGATAAATCATTCGAGATCTGTGTGTGCAGGAGTACTGTGGGTGTAGTTTGAATGGCATGTTCCCCTACCCTCTTGGAGATGCCCTTGCTTGGGGGCAGGCCAGGTCAGAATATGCCGCCCTGGCTGGCCAAGCCGCTGGGGGCCGGCCAGACCAAGGGCGGTGTCGACCTGGCTCAGTGGTGCGAGCAAGATGTCCTACAAATGCTATCCTACGCTGCCTAATCTCGTCCGAAATACAAGGCATACCGTGATACAAAGACTCTAATGACCTACGCTGAGAAAACCCTACGTTCAGGACCTGTCGGAGCATCCTGGTTACCGTGCCGTCTAGCTTAGCTGCCAGTACGTGTTGGCGTGAGTGTCCACGCCTCGGCGCCATACGTTGAGCACCGTGAGGACGAGGACCTTGAAGAGCATGCGCTTGCGGTGCTCGCTCAGGCCCTTGGAGCGCCAGTAGGTGTTGAGCGTTCGAACGAAGCCTAGCCCAGGTCAGGCCAATGCGGAGTGCATGTATACTCATGAAACCACTATATAAGAAAATGATATATAACGGAAAATAATAAGAATATGTAAGAATATGTAAGAATATATAAGAATATATAAGAATTAATTTCTTCAGGGTTATTCTCCCAGTTATCGGGGTTTTCCTTATGTTGCTTGCCTATCTCACCTCCGTCATCTATCATTCTCAATGAATATATAAGAATATATAAGAAAATGATATATATATCAACGCAAACTTGTGTTTTCCACGTGGATGCACGCCCTAATTAGCCCTTCACTTAGAAACGCAGTCGCGTAGTTTAAACGCAAGTATTCTAACCCCCCCACGTATATATACCGATCGTATTCTTAGTTAAGGCCCGGAATATAATACTCGTACACGTATCTGCCAACCTGGTTTGTCATTCCCTATTTGTTACAGACTGTTGCCCTTGTGTTCAGTCTGTAAGGCGCAGCTCTTAGCTCCCAACCGATCTATAGCTTTCAATTCTTGGATAGCAAGAACCGTATACTAGGAGTAATGCTGACCATTTGCAAGCACATCATTCACGGGAATGTTTAAACGTAAGCCAAGGCATTGATACAGTCACTCCCCCGATTACTCATCCTTGTTTTCCTAGCTAGCATTTACCCTCTCGTTTTCCGGGCGCTTCCGTGACCAATAATGCGAAGCTGTGTGGAGGAATGTGTTTGCAGCACCGGACGTGGCGCGCACGGAAGATCATTCACGCATTACTGCCTGCAGGCTCGGATGTCGTCAAGGCACCAATATGATTAGCTTTGATTCTCGGTTTCCGGAGGATAAAGAATCTGGTTGCCTTTCACCTGTGCGAATCTCGTCAGTTTATGCATCGAGGACTTACGTTCTGACATGATGTCCTCAACCGCTACACCTCTCACGAGCAACGCATCGCCCACCAGAGAGCGATGGCAGCGCCAGGGGACAGCTTCCGCGCACATGATGGCAACGCGGGACGTGGTTCTGAGCGCAATAAGTTCCTCCAGCGCGTGATGAAACTCCGCAGTCTGCATGTAGTCCGCGTAGCCTCGAAAAGATAGGTTGCGCCATCCCTGGTTCGGCGAGTCCCTTCTTGCGTGGCGCAATCCACCAAGGTCTTTCATGTAGCGATAGGTTACGCCGGCTGATTCCAACGCCTGCGGCAGTGCTTCTTGAGAAAACTGCGGGTTGTGCCTTGAACGCGGAATGGTCCGGATATCTACCAGTGTTTCTATATCGTAGGCCTTCAACATACCTACGAACTCTCCGATTGGGCGCGTGGAATGACCGATAGTATTTATCGGTCCCACCTTTTGTGTTGTTGCTTTCATTGTATCTAGTGTCATTGCTGGTTAGTTATAGCCAGGCTATGGCTGTTTTTATACCGAAATCTTAGTTAACCAACAGCCTTGTTCTGTTCTGTAATGTGCTTCCTTTAATTACGATAAGCAATAATATTAGACATTAGTATAGCAGCTGGCCCACCTTATAAACTATGATTCTCCCGGCGTACAGTATATCATGCCCTGCACATGGGCACATTTCTACAGTTCAGAGTATGGAAAACAGAAATCAACAGCAGCGTCCCTAGTGCTAGGCTGCCAGCGCCATGTCGATACAGATGGTGCAGATGTCGATGCAGATGGTGCAGATGCAGATGCAATTAATGCAGAAGCAGATGCAGATTTTGGCGTAAGCTGCTAATTAGCGCTGAAAGAGCTACTCATGAAAATGGGGAGGGGCTGAGGGCTCAGCACTCAGCAGTCAGCGCAACGTGCGTCTCAGCGCCCTCGGCCGTTTCTCTGCTGCCCATGATTGTGCGGCGTGGGCAACAACAACTGCAAAATTACAACAACAGCGCAACGAGGGCTCAGCTCAATTATTTTTCGTTGCTGCCAGTCAATCAGTCATCAGTCTATGTACACAGTGTATTCCCGAGCAGTGCCAGCGCACTTTGCTTGCGAAGTCAGTCAGCCAGTCAGTCATCAGTCAGTCAGTCAGACAGCTGTCCAGCCGTTGAGAATTTAAGATGGCGGGAAGCATTAACGGGGCGATTGCGCACATCTGCTGGCGACGTCGCCTCTGCCGTTGAAAATAAAATGCTCAATGTGACGTCGTAACGTTATTGTGAAGGCAGAATGATCAGGGAGGAAAATAATGTGGCTCTTCCCGGAGCCTGTGCCGGGAATGAATTAACGTGGCGCCCTCACGTCTGGGGCTGCGCCCGGTGTTGGGCGCTTCTTACTTATTATTGGGCGAGAAGCAGTAAATTGTGCCAATCGTCCAGTACTTCGCTGGTAAATTTCTGCCCATCATGGCAGCAGCGAGGGTACTTATCTCGCTGGTCCGGCAGAGAACCTTATCCGCGGACTATGTAGAAGTCTGTGCTGGTTGTTGCAAAGCGAATTCCGATTCCGTTGATGGCTCAGTAGGCAACGCTGCACGCAATAACACGATTCGGTGGGACCACTGGCTACTAGCTGGTGCATGCAATCCCATAATTGCATCTGGCATTTTCCAGAGATTACGCCGCTATGTTCAGTGCTATATAGAGCTGTTAAAATATGGCTAAGGTTTGCGTACTTACTTAAAACCGGATTTGAATGGCTTTCTCGGAATCTGCTTGGGTTCGTCGTAATGACGTTTTTTCTTTGCCGTGATTACAGGCTGGAGCCGCGGGGCTCATGTCATGCCGGCAGTATACTGTGGCATGCGACTTCTGGCTGCTGAGACAGACTGCAATAGCTGACTGCCGTCTTTGTTCTATACGCGTTGCCCTTCAGAGCTGCATTTACTAATGCGGCGGCACCCCCTCGCGGAGGCTAAACTTTTAGAACTAGACTGTTATGCTTTGCTTCTCAATACAAATATGCTCGCTTGCAAAAATGTACCTTGCAGCGTATTGGTTGTCACCACTGCCGCTGCTGGCTTCGTCCTGGGTAGCCCGAAGACGATCGACTGTGCACGTCGACATCGCTCGGAGGGCTGGTGACAACAGCGTGTGCCAACGCTTTCAACCAGGTGAGGTAAATTATTTACTGATCACCTGCCACTTCCATCCCACGGAGGAGTAGTACTTGTGCTCACGTGACGCAGTGTACGTGTAAATCAATTAGTTGTGACCTGCCACGGTACTTGTGAAGGCCATTCTCTGGAATCCACTTCCCGCGGCATGGACACAATGATGTCATGGGCATGGGCACGTATCCGTGCCGCAGGACGCTGATTCCAGAAACTGGGATCGCCAGGTTCGAGGACCGTAGCAGCCTCGCCACGCGTGCCAATGTCCTGCTGTCCCTTCTGCAGTGATCTTGTGGTTTGAACGCTTCTTTGTTACTCCTGGCCCGTGCTATGAAAGGACTTGGTGCTTGCCCGTCATTCAGGACTAGTCCGATATATTTCTTGGTGGATGAATTTTGCGCTTGTGAGTATGTGTGGTCAGATAATGTCCAGGCGCCATCTTGAGTGGATGATAACTATGCTTCATGAGGGCCACGCCTTCTTTGGCCAGTCTTAGAAGCGGACGGGTATATAAATGAGCGCTATGTCACTGGCATCAAATGAGAGTAAGGCTGGGGTTGCACGTGTAGCCATCAAAGGCCCGCATGCCATCAACCCAAACTGTTGAACTGCCAGGGCAATCAAGCGACCCCTTGTGACGGCATGCCGGCGTCGCCCTCACGAAATCTCGCAACGCCTGTTAGAGTGTTGGCTTTTGGTAGCGTGGAGCCCTATTTACACAAAAGCTTGCTTATACTTACTAATATGCCACATCCATGCCAGCTTTGTTCGCTAGCTAGCTATGGTACCATTGCTATTTGCACCAGAGCGTGCTCACTTACTACTAGGACGTATCCATGCATGCCAGCTCCGTCAGAGCCGCGTGAATTTCTACCGGGACCGCGGCGGGCACGTATGGCCCAAGGCTCTGTTTTACATAGAGAAGAGTAGCTGCAGTCGTTCCAGTCCACAAAGTAGAACAAGGCATCCGCTGTTGGAGCACCTAATCTGCACTGAATGGGACTGACATAATTTCGTTCATGCATACATATGCAATGTGCATTCAGTCATGAATTCATTCATTCATTCATTCATTCACTCACTCACTCACTCATTCATTCACTCACTCACTCACTCACTCACTCACTCACTCACTCACTCACTCACTCACTCACTCACTCACTCACTCACTCACTCACTCACTCACTCACTCACTCACTCACTCACTCACTCACTCACTCACTCACTCACTCACTCACTCACTCACTCACTCACTCACTCACTCACTCACTCCAGGCTCCCTCCCTCCCTCCTCCCTCCCTCCCTCCCTCCCTCCCTCCCTCCCTCCTCCCCCCTCCCTCCCTCCCTCCCTCCCTCCCTCCCTCCCTCCCTCCCTCCCTCCCTCCTCCCTCCCTCCCTCCCTCCCTCCCTCCCTCCCTCCCTCCCTCCCTCCCTCCCTCCCTGAATCACCCACCCACCCACCCACCCACCCACCCACCCACCCACCCACCCACCCACCCACCCACCCACCCACCCACCCACCCACCCACCCACCCACCCACCCACCCACCCACCCACCCACCCACCCACCCACCCACGCACGCACTCACTCACTCAATCACTCATTCATTCATTCATTCATTCACTCATCCATTCATTCGATCTCATTCATTCGTTCGTTCGCTCGTTGGTTCATTCGTTCATTCGTTCGTTCGTTCGTTCGTTCGTTCGTTCGTTCGTTCGTTCGTTCTAGGGTAACCGCCCACCCACCCACCCACCCACCCATCCATCAAACATGCATGCACGTCTAGTGTCTCTCCATTTGAGCACCTGTCCTTACACCCCCGCAGTGGCAGCCAAGCGAGGAAGCAACCAAGGGACCAAGCGAACCCCCCAACTGCCCGACATCACCGGAATGTACCGTCCGGAATGTTCGTATGGCACGTTAATTGCACAAATACCTGCCCCACATTTTCTTCAACGCTATATAATGCATCATCGCAGTGCCACAACAATCTGGGCTCTGAGATATTGAATCATACGGGGGGGGGAAGATGACAGGCATACCTGGATGTTTCACACGTGCATGCCTGAACGGCACATGGATTATGAAACAAATTGAAAGCACGGGCGCACAACATCAACCAATATCATAACTTACTTTACTGTACAAGGTAAGGTTCATTGGTACCACATGCATTACTGGACAACTTGGGAGTTGGGTTTGATATGGCCTGCAGGCTATCTATTGTGAAAACTGCAAGGCATGCTGGTATGGCTACTAAGTGGAACACCATGAATGGAATCCCTAGGAACACCAAGCCTAGTAATGTAAATTACAGGTGGCACAACTGGCACACACCACATCGTGGCAAATATAAGCCTGGACTGCAACAGATGATGGCATTTTCCTGTTATGGCATGGTCGATCGGAGGGAATTTTCAACTTTTAATGCCGATGAACAATGTGAAAGTTATTCCACATAGGGCGGCCCGGCACTCAGCTGCTAACGTCTAGCTGACAACAAGCTTCACGGCCGAATCAGGGATGCAGCGTCCACTATTAAACCAAGGCATATGAAAAAAAATTCCTGCACAACGTCGGCTTACCGATGGTTGTGGTTAGCATGCGTGAACAAGAAGATTGTGTGGTTTGTACGCCAGTCTGATCCGGCGACATGGCAGTGGCTGCCGGCCAGCACATGCGCATGCCATTCGACATGCTGAATGGGGGGCTGTGCGTTAAAATCAAAATGAACATGACAAACATCTCATGTAAGAAATTTATATACAGCTTTCTGTCTCAAGCCAAAAAAGGGTGTGTCGTCATGCAATATATCAGTCCTGCCAGCCATAAACCTTAACTCCTAATCTGGAATTCACAATTGGCTTGTTTGAATCACACGCATAAACAAAGTAGTCGACACATGTCTACGGAAGCGGCATTTTGAACGTGAGATTGGATTGATTCGCCGTTTGGTTAGTAAGTTTCCCAGACTGCCATCGCTAGCAAATTTACCATGGCTAGCAGGTGCTGAGGTGCATTTTTTTGCTTAGGCAACGGGACCATTTTTCTTTAGTCTAGCGCAAAAAAGGCTAAGCATGGGCGGGTCGACATGGCGTCGCATGGGCCGTGAGGCCGGACTTGAACGGACGATAGTGTTGTACTAGTTCAGGCTGAAAATGATTCCACCGTTTTCCTTTTCTGATTCCACCGTTTTTCCTTTCCGATTCCTTGGATGAAATCTGGCCGAATCAGACAGAATAGTTCCTGCGGTGCCAAAAGGGCGGTTACGAAAATGTATGGCTGGAGTTTGTGCGAAGGGTAACTACTTTGACTGGTGCGCACTTGAAACTAGTCGGCATTGCTAGATGCCGCGGGGGTACACTCCAACTTGAAAGCCGGACGTCTTGGGGGTCAAGGCCTGGCTTTCGGTAATGCAATGTACAGGAAAGTCCTGATTATGTGTGTAAAGCCACAGATATCAAAAGAGCCTTTCTAAAGGGGGACCCTGCCATAGCACAGCAGGTCTGGAGAGGTCAGGTATACGTGGTGAATACTCCTAAGGTGTGGCACAGGGATATTGTTCAACCCTTGTTGAGGCCAAACCTGGGGGTTGAAGGGTTGCAGTCAGCTCCAAAAATTTTTAGGCTGTCTGCACAGGAGGTATTCATGAAGCTAGGGGCCACCTATGATGACATTGACCCTTGCCTGTTTGTCATCCCACACCCTGATGGAATGATGATGTTTGTCTGGCATGGGGATGATCAGTTAATCTCAGGTCCTAGAGCTGCAGTGGATGCTTTCATATTGAGCTCAGGTGTCTGCCAGTTTTGAGATTGGCAAGCAGCTAGAGCTGGGCAAGGAGCCAGTCAAGTTCTGTGGCATGATGCTTGAGTTGCTGCAGCAGCAGGGCAGCTGGGTTTGTTCCATGCAGGCCTCTGCTGAATACATTAAGTCTTGTCTGGATGTCCTGCCTGTTCACATCACCCCTGACATGTGCCCTACCATTAGAGGCAAGCTTGGTTGGCTATGTGCTACATGTGCACCCCACCTGGCTTTTGTGAGCAGGGTAGATGATGAGGTACTACAGGAGGTAGGAGCACGGGCAATCAAGCAGTTGTTGCATGATGGTCCACCTTTGATGCTTCACTCACTGGACCTCTTTACTCCCATTCACATCACGTGCATGATGGATAGTTCAATGGAGTCCAGGGTAGTTACCAAGGTTCAAGCCAGAGAGGCTGGATTGTTTTTCCTGCATAACCAAGGTGGAAAGAAGTCACTAGTCTCCTGGTTCAGTAGATTGCACAAGAGGAAAGCTGTGAGTAGCAATGTAGCTGAATGCAGGGCTGTGGTATCTTCTGTCTTGCATGCAAGGTATCTCAATCACTTGCTGGTCTGGCTTCAACACCAGGCTGGTAGCTCTGCAGGAGTGAAAGCACATTTGCTGACTGACTCTCAATCTATCATCTCTTTCCTTGCCAATCCTTTGGCTGTACACTCGGACCTGGATTGGATTGTGCTAAAACAGGAATGCAAGTACCTGGAGTCTAAAGCCCACGTCAGGGACAAAGACAATGCTGCAGATGCACTGACCAAGGTGCCACAAGCAGCAGGACCACAATACCAGGTCTTGTATGGGTTGATGAACCCTGGTTACAGTCTGAAGTGACTGGCACGTTGTACATGTTAGCCCATGACCCCCTGCCTAATACTGCAGCTGAAAGGCTGCAGTGGCAGCTGGGTAGTTTTCTGACAGTGAGAAGCACTGGTCTAGAAAGTTGGGACATGATGAATGTGTTATTTCTTGAATAAAATTTTGTGAGACACTTGTTTGGATGACCATGACATGCTGGGGCCTGGAGCACCCATCTCACTCAGTTAAGAAACCATGCTTGAGACATGGGGCCTTTTTAATGCATCTCTTGTACATGTGTGAGGTGACCTTTGGGTCCTAGTAGGTTATCTGACAGTTTTTAAGGCATTGGGGAATGGCTGCGTCCATTTGATGGCTATGTGTGTTTCTGTTGAAACCCAAAGAAAACTTAAAGTGGGAGTTAGTCTAAGTCTCCCGCCTGTAGCCTAAGTGGACACGTGCCAGCACCGCCGGCGCCCAATTGGGTACTGGGACGGTGCTGGACTAGAACAGTCGTGGCATGGACACGTGGCTGTACTCAGTATGTGATGAGCCGGTACCTCAGTACCGGGACTGTAGTTGTCATGTTAGGACTGACTAGATCAGGTTGTAACTGATAGGTTAGTCCGTCCAGGATCAGTAAGTTAGTTTAACTTACGCAAAGTCTGGCCAGCCATCGTTGACGGCTGGCCAGCAGTATATGTGCCACATTATCCTAATGCCAAGGTGTCTCGTCGTTCAAGCACACACACGCCATTTGGCAGTGCCCAAGCATTCCAAGCTTTGTGTTGCATAACTACTATGGGAGCCTGAATCCTCATCATTAATTTCATACATGCCAACAACACGTAGACGGGCAATGATTACACCATGGGAGCCTGAATCCTCCTCATTAATTACATAAATGCCAACCATGTACGTAGACAAACCATGATGACACCATGGGAGCCTGAATCCTCATCATTTACTATTCCTTGACATCCATGTACGTAGGCCAGCCATGATGACACCAATGGAGCCTGAATCCTCTTCATTTTTTTTATGAGAGGATTCAGGTTACATAAATGCCAACCATGTAGGTAGACAAGCCATGATGACACCATGGGAGCCTGAATCCTCATCATTAAATACATAAATGCCATCCATGTACGTAGACGGGCCATGATGACACCATGGGAGCCTGAATCCTCATCATTAATTACATAAATGCCATCCATGTACGTACACGGGCAATGATGACACCATGGGAGCCTGAATCCTCATCATTAATTACATAAATGCCATTCATGTACGTAGACGGGCCATGATGACACCATGGGAGCCTGAATCCTCATCATTTTTTTTTCTTTGACATCCATGTACGTGGACGGGCCATGATGACACCATGGGAGCCTGAATCCTCATCATTTTTTTTATGAGAGGATTCAGGTTACATAAATGCCAACCATGTAGGTAGACAAGCCATGATGACACCATGGGAGCCTGAATCCTCATCATTTACTATTCCTTGACATCCATGTACGTAGCCCAGCCATGGAGACACCATGGGAGCCTGAATCCTCCTCATTAATTACATAAATGCCAACCATGTACGTAGACAAACCATGATGACACCATGGGAGCCTGAATCCTCATCATTTACTATTCCTTGACATCCATGTACGTAGGCCAGCCATGATGACACCAATGGAGCCTGAATCCTCTTCATTTTTTTTATGAGAGGATTCAGGTTACATAAATGCCAACCATGTAGGTAGACAAGCCATGATGACACCATGGGAGCCTGAATCCTCATCATTAAATACATAAATGCCATCCATGTACGTACACGGGCAATGATGACACCATGGGAGCCTGAATCCTCATCATTAATTACATAAATGCCATTCATGTACGTAGACGGGCCATGATGACACCATGGGAGCCTGAATCCTCATCATTTTTTTTTCTTTGACATCCATGTACGTGGACGGGCCATGATGACACCATGGGAGCCTGAATCCTCATCATTTTTTTTATGAGAGGATTCAGGTTACATAAATGCCAACCATGTAGGTAGACAAGCCATGATGACACCATGGGAGCCTGAATCCTCATCATTAAATACATAAATGCCATCCATGTACGTAGACGGGCCATGATGACACCCTGGGAGCCTAAATCCTCATCATTAATTACAAAATCGCCATCCATGTACGTAGACGGGCCATGATGACACCATGGGAGCCTGAATCCTCATCATTTACTATTCCTTGACATCCATGTACGTACACGGGCCATGATGACACCATGGGAGCCTGAATCCTCATCATTTTTTTTTCTTTGACATCCATGTACATACGTAGGCCAGCCATGATGACACCAATGGAGCCTGAATCCTCATCATTAATTACATACATGCCATCCATGTACGTAGACGGGCCATGATGACACCAATGGAGCCTGAATCCTCATCATTAATTACATAAATGCCAACCATGTACATACACGGGCAATGATGACACCATGGGAGCCTGAATCCTCATCATTAATTACATAAATGCCAACCATGAACGTAGACGGGCCATGGTGACCCCATGGGAGCCTGAATCCTCATCATTAATTACATAAATGCCATCCATGTACGTAGGCCAGCCATGATGACACTATGGGAGCCTGAATCCTCATCATTAATTTCATACATGCCAACAACACGTAGACGGGCCATAATGACACCAATGGAGCCTGAATCCTCATCATTAATTACATAAATGCCATTCATGTACGTACACGGGCAATGATGACACCATGGGAGCCTGAATCCTCATCATTAATTACATAAATGCCAACCATGAACGTAGACGGGCCATGGTGACCCCATGGGAGCCTGAATCCTCATCATTAATTACATAAATGCCATCCATGTACGTAGGCCAGCCATGATGACACTATGGGAGCCTGAATCCTCATCATTAATTTCATACATGCCAACAACACGTATACAAGCCATGATGACACCATGGGAGCCTGAATCCTCATCATTAATTACATAATTGCCATCCATGTACGTACACGGGCCATGATAGTTATTCTAGGGCTTCAGGCCTAGACTATCAGTACACGTGGCGTTGTCCCCGTCTCCCAAGTGGGATACGGACATGGACGGGAGTGTAGTACACTGGACATATCTCTACTAGGATTTAGATCCGCACGTGCCATGATGGGCACGTGGGTGCTAGATATTAGCACTGAGATATGCAGTGCACACGCACGTGGGTATTCACGTGGTAGGGTTTATGAGCTGTGATGCAGACCACAAGGTGGTTGCAGTGCTAGTCCTGTACGGAGGTCCTAGGGGAGGTCCAGGACTGTCCACGTAGTGCTGTTAGGCAGTCGTTGCCTGCGGGCATCGTATCAGTCCTAGCTGGAGTAGATCTAGCTGGACGGAGCCAGCACCTCATTGGTTAGCACTAGTGCAGGATAGCTAGGTTACCCTAACCTACGTGCCCATGCAATCCAGCCTGGCAAGCTTGCATGGGTTGATATTATGCCAGCCATTGCATAATCCAACACACGTTCGCATCCATTTGCACGAGTGCATTAACTTGCATTTATAAAACTCTCACAGTTTTCATCTATATCATTCCAAAATGTCGAACGTTTCTGGTCGTGAGGACTCTTCGGAGTCAAGCCTGTCCCCATCGTCCGAAGATTTGGACTACCGGGCGGCAGTGCGGGGCCGGCAGGGGAGGGATGATCACGCTGGCAGCGATGCCGGCAGTGGTCGCTCGTCTTCGGACGAGGACCCGCGGTACCTGGATCAGCTGGCGGTGAAGCCGCCGATATACAATGTTTGGCGTCCCAACGCACCACCGGCTGAAGGGCAGCCCACGGCACCCGAGCTGGTTACGGGGCCGGGGAGGGTGGTGCAGGTGTTGGGGGATCCCGTCGGATGGCTACGACGAGGACGAAGACCTAGTCGATCTTGAGCTGCCCGAGGACAGGGAGCAGAGAGAGGCGATGCTCCGCCGGGAGGCAGAGCGCCTTCGGCAGGAGGCCCAGCTCCGCAGAGAGCGGAGCAGCAGCGCGAGCTGGAGGCTCAGCGCGAGGCTCAGCTGCGGGCGGAGACTGAGATGGACAGGACAGCCCGGTTGCTCGCGGAGCGGCAGCAGGAGCGGGATCGCGTGGCCAGGGCAGGCCTGCGCGCGGAAGGTGCGCGCGAAGCGCCCCCTACGTTCTCCGCAAGAAGAACGAGCTCTACACCTTTGCGCACAGGCGCACAGCGCGCAACTTCCGGCGCATGGCTGGGGATGTGCTGCAGGAGACCGACTCGTCGGTGGAGATGCAGCCCGGAGCCGGGGAGGAGCTGGTTTTGATGGACCCGGCCATGGTGGAGGCAGAGCGTCTGGCCAAGATAGAGTACGCCAGGCATTGCCAGCGGAAGGCCAAGAGGGCAATGGTGCGGTCCATGGCGGAGAACAGTCTGGCCAGGGAGCGCGCAGCACGGGAGGCGCAGCATCGGGAGATGAAGCGACTCCGTGCGAAGGCGCACGACGCAGCAGAGAAGACCCGGCGTCACCAGGCGAGGCTGGACGCGCGATGAAGAGGTCAGAGGCGACACTGGCAACAATGGTGGGCCCGGCGAGGCGGAGCAGGAGGCCGGCTGGCAAGGAAGAGCAGGAGGAATGCTCGTGCCTAGACAGGCGCATGCGCAAGGAGGAGCGGGCTCTGCGCAGGTATCAGGAGGCGGCCAGGACCTGGGCTCTGCAGGGAGAATTCGGAGACGCAATCCGGTTTGAGCGTGGTCTGGCGCCACATGAGCCGCTGCCGAGGACGCTGTATTGGACTTCATGCGTACCCCACAGCCAGCAAGGGCCCAGCGAGGAACGGCCTTGTTAAACGCGCGTGAGCGTGTTCGCGCTGGCGCAGACACACCCCACCCCCCCCCCCACACCCAAACACACCATGCAGACCGACACGGACCTGGAGCTGGACCGCATCGCTGCACTACTCCACCAGGAGCTGGACGCAGCGGAGGCCAACCCGACCAAGCGGGCGCGGGCAGCAGAGGCAATCGAGCAACTGCTGAGGGCCGCCAAGCGGGTCCGCCAAGGAAAGTGGCAGGAGGGGTGTGGACCATCGTCTACGCCCAGCGGTCGCATCCAGAGGAGGATGGTGACGAGGGGAAGGACGGGGGAGCACCAGGGGGAGGGGCACCAGCAAGCACCGGGGGTATGGCGGGCGGCAGCAACGCTGGAGCGACAACCCAGCAGCAGCAGCAGCCACAGCATCAGCAGCAGCAGCAGCAGCAGCCGCGGCAGCAACAGCAACAGCAACCGCAGCAGCAGCAGCAGCAGCAGCAACCTCAACCACAAGCGACTGTCGCTGTACCACAGCGACCCAGGTTTGATGCATCCCGTAGGGAAGATAGGATTACCTTCCCAGGTCTAGCTGAGGGTTTGTGCAGGAGGATGCACTTGAGTTTCTTTTCAAGATAGAACACTCATGGTCCCATGATAATATCCGTGATTGGTTTCCTGCTCTTAGGGTGTCTAACACGATCCACCAATCTGCACCTAGCATAAAACAAATGGTGCAGATGTATGAGAGGAGGGCAGCACGCCTGGGGCAGATGAGGTGCAAATCTTCACAGAATTCATAGCAGACCTAAAAGGGCTGTTGACCAAGGGGGAACACCTGCAGGCTCTCAAGGGGTTCACATGGTTGGCTTCATACAAAGTCAACAAGTCTGACTACGTACGGACAACAAACAGTATGTCCTGTACATAGACAGGGACGAGGAGTTGAAGAAGCTCAACTCTAAGTACCTGATCCATCAGTGGCTCACCAAAGCCGAGTTAGACAAGAACACCAATGCAGTTCTGCTGGCTGGCCTTAAAGACAAGTGGGATGATTTTAGGGGGGCCATGTTGTTCATTCAGCAGAGCCTAGAACCCTTCTCCACTGTCAAGGAACCCAAGGTTAACAAGTCCAAGGGGGGGTAGTCAGGACGGTGCAGGCCTAGCAGGAAGAAGCTCATCAAGGAGGTGGTAGCTCAGGTCAAGGCGGTGTTCAAGGGTCCCCAGCAAGGTAAGAAGGCAGGGGGGTCATCCAAGCAGCAGGGAAATCAGACAAGGGGGGAAAGGGGAACACAGGCAGTAAGGCAGGGCCCTCTCAGGGGCCTAGTCAAAAGGTAAGCCTCACGACTCCACCCTGTACTGCACCAGGTGCTCATGCAAGGGGCATGAGAGGGATGATTGCTGGAAGGGCAAACCCGAACTTGGATCTGATGTGGATGTGTGCCCAGGTTGCTGGGAGCCCCGCCACCCGTTACCTGCAGGGGGACGCTGCAACAAGCCCAGGAAGGGAGCCTCGACGGGGCGCACCCCAAAACAAGCCAGCACTCAGGACGACTGTAAGTCTCCTGTACCCTGGTTTCTTAATGGCCGTGTACCTCTATTTGCTCTGTATTGCCTGACAGTGAGGAAGTGGATTGGGACCTGGCTTATGACATGACGTTAGCACAGGTGGCCCAAGATCCCACTATAGCCTCCTTAGATGCAGCAGCAGATAAGGTTATATCCTATGCCAGGTTAGCCCAGCAGCTACACAAGGCAATGGGGCATGAGGCAGTGGCAGAAAGGCTGGCCAATAAAATTGATGGCCGTGACCTGGAACAGATGTGCAGGCATGTCAGGAAGCACTGTGAAGCGTGCCAACTGCATGCACCTAAACCCAAGAGATGGCATGTGGCCACCCCACCACTGGCTAGAGGAAAGCTAGTAGGGGATGTGATACACCTGGTGAAGGACACGGTGTATTACTTGGTCCTAAAAGATGCCTGGTCTAGGTTTGTGGTGATAGAACCCTTGCCAGGCATGGCCAATGAACAACTGCACAGAGCCCTGCTGATTGCACTAGCACGGTATCATCCTCAGGAAAAATTAATGCTGGATCAGCAGTTCACGTGGATACAAGATTATCCTGATCTGCCCAAGATAGACATTGCTGGGGCTCAAGATCATGAACGCCAGGGGATGATTGAACGTACCATGCGTGCTATCAGGGACCTCATAAAGAAAAATGAGTCCAGGACAGCAGAGTCTGGGAGCTATGCTGATAGGACAGCGTGGGCAGCTGAGGTGTGCAGAACTCTGAACACCAAACCCCTCATGTCTTCTCCTTTTGGTGAAATCACACCAATTGGCCTGCAATCAGGTAGCTACTCTCAGGAGGTACTAGACCACTACAACACGCAAAGGCAACACTTGGCCAAGTTGCTGGCAAAAAAGGATAAAAGTAATGCCAGGCCTGTGTTTGAAGTGGGGGATCAGGTACTCTACTATAGGGAGGGGAAGGGAACAAAGCCCACTCTGGTAGATGGCATGGTCCAGCTGAAATCATCAGGTTGTCAGAAACAGGTGACACGGTGACTATTCAGCATCACAGAGAGCGAATGGTTGGCAAGCATAGACTGAAGCTTTATTACCCTCCTTTGGCAGACGTGTCAGGGGTAGAATTCTTGGACATGGATTCAGAGCCTCAGTCTGGTGGGTTGGTCTCACCCAGTGAATGGCCAGGGACATAGCTGATGCAAGCAACACAACCATAGACGCTCCTGTGTTCCTCAGTGGTGCAGCCCCACCACAGCCCAATGGTCCAACTGGGCAGGAGGAACGTGCACTGGATGAGCAGCAGGTCGCTCCTCCCTCATCTCAGGAACAGCCACAAAGCAGCAGATCCTGTTGTCCCCAGGAATAAATTTGCTGAGGCTCTAAAAGCTCTACATAGAGCACACACTGCCAAGGCACAAATGGCAGCAGGTGCAGCACAAGTCAATGCTGTGGGTGAATCTAACCAGGATCCCAGTATTCTGGCAGTAGACACACAGGCACAGGTGAGCATCATCAGTGCACAAGCTGTATCTGGCCTAAGTCTGCAACGCTCGCCCTGGGCTAGAGTGTCAGATTTTTCAGGCAAAACAAAAATGGCAGTCAAAGGCCAAGTGCTAATTCCCATTCTGGGTGTGCCCACTCCCTTCCAGGTAGTAGAGGGCTACAAGGGGAATGCACTGCTGGGGGAACCATTTGTCTCATACCCTGGAGTAGTCATCTCAGCTGGGAGGTTGAGTGTGACTGGGGTGGGGCAGGTCACCCTGGACCATTTCAAAATTCCTTTAACACAGATCAGTGATGGCCTGGAAGCAGCCATCAATGCTGTCAACATAAAATACCTCCCAGGTCAGGAACCCTGTGTTGATTCCCTCATTCATTCTCAGAAGCTACACCCCTCTGCGTTTGGGCTTGGTAGATGGGACATAGCGTCCATGTCTCCCTTGTCCTATGATGATGTGGTCAAAGACTGTCAAACGCAGATTGGTTTTCTGAAATGGATGGAAGCCTTTAACAGGGCTAGAGAGGAATGGGTTTGTCCTGATCCACGTAGCAAGTCCCAGGTACCACCTGTAACACCGATTGAGGCACTGCCACAAGGGGCCAGAAAGCTCAGACTGAAGTTTGTCTGCAAGCATAAACCCCAGGCAGATGGGACACCTCCCATTTTTCATGCCAGACCTTGTGTCACGGAGTTCAGGGGCTCCACTGAGCTAACAGAGGCTGAACTGTATACCCCTGGTATTCAGCAGACGTCTCTTAAGGTCCTGTTGGCCACTTTCCTTCACCATCTGAATGCTGGTAAGGACTACGTGTGTAAAGCCACTGACATTAAACGAGCCTTCCTTAAAGGCAACCCTGACATAGCCCAAAAGGTGTGGAGGGGTCAAGTCTATGTGGTAAACACTCCCAAAGTCTGGTCTGGGGACATCAAGGAACCTCATCTAAGGCCTAACTTGGGGGTAGAAGGGCTTCAGTCAGCACCTAAAATTTTTAGGCTGTCTGCCCAAGAGGTCTTCCTGAAGCTGGGGGCCCAGTATGATGATATTGACCCTTGTTTCTTCACCATCCCTCATCCTGCTGGTATGATGATGTTTGTGTGGCATGGGGATGATCAGCTCATTACTGGTCCCAGGGCAGCTGTGGAGGATTTCATTGCTCAAGTGTCTGCTAGCTTTGAATTAGGCAAGCAGCTGGAGCTGGGGAAAGATCCTGTCAAGTTCTGTGGCATCATTCTGAACCTGTTTAAGGAGCAGAAGGAGTGGGTGTGTTCTCTCAAAGCATCCCCTGAGTATGTCATGTCTTGCAAAGATGTTCTTCCCTCTGACATCACTCCTGATCTCTGTCCCACTATTAGGGGTAAGCTAGGTTGGCTGTGTGCCACTTGTGCTCCTCATCTGGCAGTGGTCAGCAGAGTGGATGATGATGTCCTCATGGAGGTAGGGTCTAGGGCTATTAAACAGGTGTTGCATGATGGCCCTCCCCTTATTCTTCATGCCTTGGATCTGTTCCAACCCATCACATCACATGCATGATGGACAGTTCCATGGAGTCACGGGTAGTCACTAAGGTACAAGCCAGAGAGGCAGGTCTCTTTATGTTGTCTAACCCCACTGGCAAGCAATCTTTGGTTTCCTGGTTCAGCAGACTCCACAAGCGCAAGGCAGTCAGCAGCAATGTAGCTGAATGCCGTGCTGTGGTATCTGCTGTGTTGCATGCCAGGTACTTGAACCATCTGCTGGTGTGGTTGCAGCATCAGGCTGGTAGTTATGCTGGTGTCAAATCCCATCTGCTGACTGACAGTCAATCCCTTCTCTCTTTCCTGGACAACCCCTTGGCTGTGCACACCGATTTGGACTGGATTGTCCTCAAGCAGGAGTGTACCTATCTGGAGTCCAAGACTCACATCCGAGACCCTGACAATGCAGCAGATGCACTCACAAAAGTGCCACAGGCTGCAGGGCCTCAGTACAGAGTCCTATACACGCTGATGAACCCATATAATGGCAGAGGGTGAAGTGCCTCAGCCTAGGGCTATTAGCACCAGATAGGAGGGTGGTCATGGGGTGGCAGGGTCTGAAGTGTCCCACCCGTAAGACTCTCTTTGCGTCATTAAAGCTTGAGGTCAGAAGGGTCCTCCTTTATTGATGGCTTGTTCTTTGTCAATAAAACGTGTGGTCATATTTTTCTGGCAATGGTTTTCCCAACACAGGCACCCAACCAGTGGGGATGTTGTATCCAACACGGAGGAGCTATGGGCGCTTTTATAAATGCATCTCTTTCAGTGTCCTGGTTGTCCCTGTGGGGAACCTTGCTTATCAGTAGTGGTTGGCATATGAGTGGGTTGTGGGAAGAGTCTTCCCCTCACTCCCCAAAGAAAAGTAATAATGGGAGTTATTCTAGGGCTTCAGGCCTAGACTATCAGTACACGTGGCGTTGTCCCCGTCTCCCAAGTGGGATACGGACATGGACGGTAGTGTAGTACACTGGACATATCTCTACTAGGATTTAGATCCGCACGTGCCATGATGGGCACGTGGGTGCTAGATATTAGCACTGAGATATGTAGTGCACACGCACGTGGGTATTCACGTGGTAGGGTTTATGAGCTGTGATGCAGACCACAAGGTGGTTGCAGTGCTAGTCCTGTACGGAGGTCCTAGGGGAGGTCCAGGACTGTCCACGTAGTGCTGTTAGGCAGTCGTTGCCTGCGGGCATCGTATCAGTCCTAGCTGGAGTAGATCTAGCTGGACGGAGCCAGCACCTCATTGGTTAGCACTAGTGCAGGATAGCTAGGTTACCCTAACCTACGTGCCCATGCAATCCAGCCTGGCAAGCTTGCATGGGTTGATATTATGCCAGCCATTGCATAATCCAACACGCGTTCGCATCCATTTGCACGAGTGCATTAACTACCCACCCACCCACCCACCCACGCACGCACTCACTCACTCAATCACTCATTCATTCATTCATTCATTCACTCATCCATTCATTCGATCTCATTCATTCGTTCGTTCGCTCGTTGGTTCATTCGTTCATTCGTTCGTTCGTTCGTTCGTTCGTTCGTTCGTTCGTTCGTTCGTTCGTTCGTTCGTTCGTTCGTTCGTTCGTTCGTTCGTTCGTTCGTTCGTTCGTTCGTTCGTTCGTTCGTTCGTTCGTTCGTTCGTTCGTTCGTTCGTTCGTTCGTTCGTTCGTTCGTTCGTTCGTTCGTTCGTTCGTTCGTTCGTTCGTTCGTTCGTTCGTTCGTTCGTTCGTTCGTTCGTTCGTTCGTTCGTTCGTTCGTTCGTTCGTTCGTTCGTTCGTTCGTTCGTTCGTTCGTTCGTTCGTTCGTTCGTTCGTTCGTTCGTTCGTTCGTTCGTTCGTTCGTTCGTTCGTTCGTTCGTTCGTTCGTTCGTTCGTTCGTTCGTTCGTTCGTTCGTTCGTTCGTTCGTTCGTTCGTTCGTTCGTTCGTTCGTTCGTTCGTTCGTTCGTTCGTTCGTTCGTTCGTTCGTTCGTTCGTTCGTTCGTTCGTTCGTTCGTTCGTTCGTTCGTTCGTTCCTTCCTTCGTTCCTTCGTTCGTTCCTTCGTTCGTTCCTTCGTTCGTTCCTTCGTTCGTTCCTTCGTTCGTTCGTTCGTTCGTTCGTTCGTTCGTTCGTTCGTTCGTTCGTTCGTTCGTTCGTTCGTTCGTTCGTTCGTTCGTTCGTTCGTTCGTTCGTTCGTTCGTTCGTTCGTTCGTTCGTTCGTTCGTTCGTTCGTTCGTTCGTTCGTTCGTTCGTTCGTTCGTTCGTTCGTTCGTTCGTTCGTTCGTTCGTTCGTTCGTTCGTTCGTTCGTTCGTTCGTTCGTTCGTTCGTTCGTTCGTTCGTTCGTTCGTTCGTTCGTTCGTTCGTTCGTTCGTTCGTTCGTTCGTTCGTTCGTTCGTTCGTTCGTTCGTTCGTTCGTTCGTTCGTTCGCTCGCTCGCTCGCTCGTTCGTTCGTTCGTTCGTTCGTTCGTTCGTTCGTTCGTTCGTTCGTTCGTTCGTTCGTTCGTTCGTTCGTTCGTTCGTTCGTTCGTTCGTTCGTTCGTTCGTTCGTTCGTTCGTTCGTTCGTTCGTTCGTTCGTTCGTTCGTTCGTTCGTTCGTTCATTCATGCATTCATTCATTCATCCATGCATCCATGCATCCATGCATCCATCCATCCATCCATCCATCCATCCATCCGTCCGTCCGTCCGTCCGTCCATCCATCCATCCATCCATCCATCCATCCATCCATCCATCCATCCATCCATCCATCCATCCATCCATCCATCCATCCATCCATCCATCCATCCATCCATCCATCCATCCATCCATCCATCCATCCATCCATCCATCCATCCATCCATCCATCCATCCATCCATCCATCCGTTAGGAGGGGGGCCATCCGGCCAAAACGGCACACATTCCGTCACTGGTCCGGCGCGGCACCTCGGGACGTGGAGCAAGCAGTGACCCAAAACGGGGAAAAATGTGTCAGGCGGCAGAATTTTGGCGACGGAGTGCACTCTGGTCGAAATTTTTAGGGCGGCGCGAAGGAAAAGTTTCAGTCCTGAGTGCACTCTTCCCGCCGGTCCGGCGCCTGGTTTTAGGAAAAGGAGTGCGCTCTGGTGATCCCGCTAGCCCGGTCCGGCGTTTGATTTTAAGTGCAGGAGTCCACTTTGGCCCTGCTGCACTTACAACTTACGCTGAGAACTTAGCAAGTATCGGTTGATTCTAGGAAGACGTATCAACTTTCAGGCACTGCATGAGGCGTCCTGAAGGTTGTTGTTGTTGATTCTAGCTGGCACCGGACCTGGTGTCAGGCATCGAATTTTCCGCCGGCTTGACGTTCTTGCAAGTTGCAAACCACCATTGCACCAGTTGACAACCAGCCTGTTGTTGTTGTTGTTGTCATATTGTTGCCCACGCCGCACATGGGCAACAACCAGCCTGAAGCCAGAGCACTGCAGTCAGTACAAAATGTTGAATCATCATTGAACTGCTTCTACTTGGAGCCTATGCTAATATTAACGCTTACTAAGAGCTTCTGCTAAGAGATGCTATAAAAATTGCCACGTGCCGTACAACCAACATAGCTCGTAGCACACTCCCAAAGTTGCTGTTTTCGATCCGGCGCAGCCTTTTGGCTGACAGAGCACACTCGGCCATTTTTCACTTTGGCTGGCGCCGGGCGGCGCGGTATAGGCCAGACGAGGGAGCGCGCTCTTACAAGTGCGATTTTAGGGGGGGATGTCCCCCCTCATTCATTCATTAATTCATTCGTTCGTTCACGCGCGGCCTTCGTCGGGAGAGTCACAGGGTAACAAAGTTCTTTGAGTAGGTACCTTTCATCCGTGTTTGATATGCACAGCAAGAAGGGGCCATGGGAGACAGACGCGGGATGAAAAGTTGTGGGGGCACTGTGAGCACTTGGGTGGGCATGTCAGCCATGCAGGGGGTTACGGAGTTCAGGGACAGAAAAGGGACGAGAAATTGATGCGTCCAGGGACAAATATAACTCCCGCTAAATCCTGTTACTTGTCGCGGTATAAATGTGCGTGCAAATTATGACAAGCAACCCTGACTTTGCTTTTGCATTTTGGATCAGGTATATAATAACAGGTAGTTTTCATCGGGTTTGTCCCTGACAAACAAGCGAGAATAGCATGCCAGTGATGATGATGGGCCGGTGGCAGCATACGACCCGTGCCTTTGATTTATAAGTAGTAGTGTTCATCAGATTGTGATAAGGACAGGTCACATGGTAAGAATCAGGAGCTTTTTTTCCCCCGGTCCATGCTACAATCTATAGCTATTATTGATTTATTATTGCTAAACCCTACATACACCTTAGACGTACGGTCATCTGTGGGTTAATGGGAGTGTAGATGACCCTTAGAGTTAGGGGTTGATAGAAGATATGAACGTCTTTATATTCCTGAGCTTGTCGTATCTGAGACCTGCTGACTTGGACCATGTGGTGCATGTGAGCGCACCGATACCATCCCATGCACCAGGTGTGCGCGCACATATATATATGGCGTTATATAGTGCACATGGTCAGATACTCAGGACTGTCCGGAGTGCTGCTTCATTTTTTCCCCACTCTCAACAGCTGTCCATCTCTTTTGATGTAGCCTCAACTACTGCGCACCTGCCTTGACAACCCAGGGAAAAACATCTTTATCTGGAGATCTTCCTGTCGGCGGACAGCTCTTATTATGCTTATTAGCCATCTTCAGCCCCTGGAACGCCGTCCATTCCCATTTCCCGCCCACGTGTATGTAGTGCACGCAACAACAATCCTCTCGACACATCTTGGCCTGCCGGATGCTTGGGCCTTCGTGGCCTATTATCTTCCACTAATAGTTACGACCACGTAGCCATTCGCCCCACTTGCCCCACTCCCCCTTCCCCCTTCCCCCCTTCCCCCTTCCCCCTTCCCCCTTCCCCCTTCCGCCTTCCCCCTTCCCCCTTCCCCCCTTCCCCCCTTCCCCCTTCCCCCTTCCCCCTTCCCCCCTTCCCCCTTCCCCCCTTCCCCCCTTCCCCCCTTCCCCCTTCCCCCCTTCCCCAAATCCCCCAACTTCTCCACTTCCCCACTTGCCCCACTACCGCACTCCCCCATTCCCCCACTCCCGCATTCCCCCGGGGCCAGTCCCCCACGGCATCTCTCTAGATGGTTAATTTGTCGACCACATTGTCAATTTGTGTATAATGCACTTCGTGTGTCGGCATACGCTTCTGTGTGCCGTCATGCTTATGGTCCTGTCCTGCACACATCTGTTCTGCTTGCCCAATGGTCTGGACAGCTGGGCGGCCGGGTCGGGGTACCTGGACCGGCCGGTGCGTGGGTGCTGGCAGCCGGGCTGTATGACCTGCCGGACAGATCCCCCACTTTATGGCGCTCGCGTGGCTGTGCTGTGCACAGGAAGGACTATGCTGTTGTGGGGCACGCGAATGTGAGCAGGCAGGGGGCATGGTGCTGTTTTGTTCTATATAGAATAGTTATGGGGGGTTGATTATGTGGCAGCGACGTTTGCTGTGATCTCAGAAACCAAGTTTCATGTAGATTGGTGAAGAATGAAGGAGAGGGCAGGCAGTGTGTTGAGGTTTCCCGGAGGGTCATGCGCTGGTGATGTACGTGACTCAGGCGCTATGCCCTGGTGAACCGCTGTCAAGGGTGAAGCCGGAAGGACGGGGAAATTCAATGTTAGTATAAAGAGGAAGGGTAAAGTCACTGTCGGAAAAAAATGAAGAAGAAAGAAAGGGGAGCATTGATCAAGTCATTCGCGTTTTGTTCTCGCTTCCTAATGGCCTTGTGCTAGCCTGCCTTTGTGCGTGAGGAATCTGTGCTTGCAAGCATATGTGATTGCATTAGATCGAGAAAGTCATGCCATGCAGCGGCGCCCGTGCGGCTATATGGGGCGTCCTGCCATGTCTCCTCGATCAGCAACTGGCGTTGGCAAACGTGCACTGACACGTCTGTATATATCGGTGCATTTTCAGGATCTGATTATCTATTTTGGGCTCTTTATCAGGGTAATTACATATTACGGGCCCTGGCAGCAGCGTACCTGTGTTTTGCACCTCAAGCCGCATTTACTATATATTACCCTGGCTTGAGGCATCGCAAAACCCTGTTGGTGCGGGCGCGTGCCATACCAGGCATATAAGACCGTAGTGTATCATTGTAACATCTTCCACTATAGCACAAGCAGCAAACGCTACCATTACCTGTGCATCCCCGCGCATCAGTGTTTTGCTATCTCCACAGCCCACTGCTCGCGTCCATCCATCGGTCGACGGACCCTCCAGCAGGGCGCATATCGTCCCGGCCTCTTTTCCTGCAGATCACAGGGGTGGAATCCAGATAGCTTGCTAGCTGTTGATCGTACAGGTCTCTTCCCTGCCAGTGGACCTGCGGCTTCTCGGGGTATCGCCCGTGGCGAAGGAAGGTGGGCCGAAGTACGCGACGTTGGAAAAAACTGCTGCTGCGCGGGAGTCAGGTCGTCGTCCAGCAACCATGGGGTGGACTGCGGAGGACTTCAAGATTGCACGCCCGTGAAGATCCTCTGGGGAATCAAAGGTGAGCAGCACTGGCG
Source organism: Mesostigma viride (assembly GCA_009746045.1). Taxonomy (NCBI): domain Eukaryota; kingdom Viridiplantae; phylum Streptophyta; class Mesostigmatophyceae; order Mesostigmatales; family Mesostigmataceae; genus Mesostigma; species Mesostigma viride. The sequence continues at coordinate 1,088,985 of RPFO01000090.1, read as the reverse complement.
GGAAGTCTTGTCCCGGGAGCGGGGAAGACGGTACCCGCGCAGTGTGATGTCGATTGCCTTTGCCCCCCCCACGGGGGGTGAGCCCCATGCGGGTATAAGGAGCGTGCCCAGCAGCTTAGCGTCAAGAGACGCGGCATGATCCCCGAGGTCCATGGGGAAGCGACGCAGAATCACACGACAGCTGCGCCGCTCGCGTTCGGTGGCCTCCCTCCGCTGGGCATCCAGCTCCTGGAACTTGGTGGCAAACTGGCAATGACGTTGGTGGTTGAGGCCGACTCGGGGACTCGAGCAGGTCTGCCCATCAGCTAGGTGTGCACGCGTGGGGGGCCTCCTCTGGGCGCCCAGCGGGCTGGGCGGCGATGCATGGTGACCGTCTGTGCAGCTTCCCACATACGTCAGGCTCCAGAGATACTGCGTCTTACCATTTCTCTTCCCAAAAAATGCATTTTTCCCGAAGAGCCTGGACATGTAAGAAAGCTTGCCGGACGGTATAATTATGTTATAAAATAACCAAGAAGTAACCACAGCAAATTAGTGCCTAAATTGTGCAAAATTAAATCAAATTATAACATGACTCCGTTGGGAGAGCATGTAGCACATATTCCTTGCTGGATGGATGGAGATGGGCAAAGCGGCGTAATCGAACTAACCTAGTACGAGTTCTAGAAGCTATCTAGTCTAGAAAATCCTAACTACACTACTCAGCAAAACGCCCCTTCCGCTTGGGGGGATCGGGCTTGCCCACAGGGGCTGGCGTGTGGGCCTGGACAATCTTCTGCCACCTCTTCTTGCTCTGCATAGCAGTCCAAACTGTGCATGGCAGGTGATGATTGTGCATTTGCGTGGGGAGCCCGGGGAGTGCCGGGGCAATTAATTGAGTAATGCATGTGATCGCCATCGCTATCGAGGTTCTGCAGAACACCGCAGGCCTCACCGCCCAGGCGGTGAAGGACATTGCCGCCAAGCCAGCCCCGGCTGGCCTGGCCGGCGATGCTCCTCCCATCACGACCTGGGCGGACATGCTTAAGCAACACACCACCTCCACCACCTCCGCCGTCGCAGCCCAGCTCCAACGGCAGACGCTTGACCTCCGCGAGGAGGCCGAGCTCGCCAAGCGCAGCCTCAACGTCATTGTCAAGAACCTCAAGATGGAGGAAGGTGAGAATTCCGAGAAGCTTGCGCGTGCTTTTGAGAGAGAAATCCTTGATCGCATGGGCCTTACTGGTGAGATCGAGCTGGTCGCCCACCGCCTTCCCCGCGCGCGGGGTAAGGCAGGGCCGCCCCCGCTCCTTCTCACCTTTAAGACCCCGGCGGACAAGATTTCTTTTCTCAGACGCCGCAAGCGGCTCGAGAAGACTCTCTTCACCCTTGATGACGACTTGACCCTGGCGCAGCAACAACGGCGACGGGAGCTATGGCCGACCTACCTCCAGCTCCGGCAGACCAAGGCGGGGCAGCCGGTGTACTGCATGGAAGGGGGCGGCCATCTACGTCGGCCACAAGCCCTGGCAGGCGACCCCCGCGGCCCCAGCTACTCCAGACGCCCTGGCAGCTTAGGGGAATACAGCTGCCAGTAGTAGTGTAGAATAGATAGACCGTGGCCATGTACATGTACGCCTCCTAGAGGCACTATCCCAGCTAAGCCACGCGCTTTATTTAATCATGTACATGTGTGCCTATGATGAGCCACACTCCAGATGATGCCTAGCTTTATTTAGTTATGTTGTGCCCATGCAGGGAGTAACTCTCTGCTGAGACGCCATGCCCTAGCTTCTTTGTATAGCTATGCTGATCTTCCCCCCCATGACAGGCTCCCCCTTCGCTGGGCATAGCTTGAAGATCATGGGGATGCAAGTGCCCTGGTGCACCTAGAGCAAGGGTCCTTTACATCCCCACCCTTGCAGGAAGTAGCTTAGGATGTATGATAGGCCATATGCCCCCTCTCAAGGGCTATGTGCTACATATACTCCCAACGGAGTTATGTTACAATTCAATTCAATTCAATGTGATCGCATGACAGCATTTCAAATTTTTGCCTCAGTGGTGTTTTGAGCTCATGCAGCTACCCGCGGGGATGTTCTACATTCTTTGCAAATGCCAACCGTTTCCCTGCCTATCCCCTGGCATGCAGGTCTCAACGCTAATCGAATCACTAGCAAGCTACTCAGTGCCCATTAATATATCTGGCCATGTCTTATCACATTTCCATCTCCATTCATATTCATCATCCTGAACGACTCGAAAACGCGGACAAGATAACGGCAGGCTTGAGCTACCATGGTCCGGATCCTCCCGATTTCTGGCCTGCGCTGGTTGTCTCCTTGATGTCTTATCACATGTATTCATGACGCGGTCTACAATCTGGCCGCTTCTGCGGTTACCACTGACCAATTTACACGTACACATGATCTAGTCTACGTGATCGATGCGAGGAATTCGACATGCGATATAGATCTAGCACTGGCCACTTGGCTCTCTATTGCACATATGCACGAGATGCATGGATTGCATACATGCCATCGCGTTATACAATAAGTCATGAAGTCAGCAGGACAATGAAGCAAGCGTGCGCAAGGAGAAGTATTTTTTGCTCCAAGGCCCCCAGATGGGGTATGATAAAATAATTTAGTTTCAAAAAAGCAATCGCCACCCTACAACCTGTAATTTACACCGGCCAGGCATTCGCGCACCCTGCGAAAGGAGAGCGCTGACCCAGGTCTACACGCTATGTCTCCCGCATTCTAGGGCGTGAGGAAGGGATCGGCAGGAACGGGAATGGCGCTGCCGAGAGAACTGGGAGCGCACTACCACTGCCCGCCATCCCCTTACCCTTCCCGGCCTCCTCTGTTTCCCCCTCCTTCGAGCCAGCGGCCCCTGGGCCAGCCGCCCCATGGCTAACGACTGCTGCTTTGCTCGAACCAGCAGCTGAATCATGGGGAGCGAGCAGCCGAACGGGCAACGAGCTCAGCGCGTCGGCCGGTGACGGCGGCAGCATCTGGAGCAGGCTGCGGCGCTCCCCCCCCTGCGGCTCGTGCGGCATGCGGTGCAGCAGCATGGCACCCATGAGCACAGGTAGGTGCAGCAGGCTGGCGCGGAACATTAGCCGCGCGGCGTTGGTGCTGGGCCGGTGGTAGAAGGTGGACGCGGCCAGCGCCATGACGCCGCTGATGAGCGCCGCCTCGTAGTAGAAGCCGTGCGATGTCACGCCCTCTGTGAGGCACGCAAGGGCGGGTGGAAATCGTTGTACAGTTTCCCGTTCCCGGGCAGAACGGGGGGCGGACCGGATGGGGCCAAGCGCAGGTACCCCCGAGGACAGGCAGGAGGAATGAGGAAGAAAGGCAGGAGGAGATTGGGGGGGGAGTGGAGCAGTGGTGTCAGCATAGCAAGAAAGTTCTGGGGTGATGACATTGGGCAAGAACAGTTCTGGAAGAATAGGTGGGATTCATGCCTGAAGCTGAGGATGGGTCATGTGTTCTTTGACGACGTGGGTAGGGGGAGGGATGATGGGACAAAGGAGGAGCCAGGTAATGAGATCAGTCATGCGCTTGCGGACACCAAGAAATATGGTCCATGTGCAGTGCATAAAAGCAATGCATGCACATCATATCAACACACATGTCAAACAGCACTGTTGATGGACCGTGCAAATGCAACTATATACATAACATGTATTCTGCGAAAGTGTTCATGCGAAATGGTTCATTCACATGGAAATGGAAATGGTTCATGCAAAATTCATAAAAAGACTTAACACCACGGGGCGCGAAACTGGTCAGGCAGGCAAACACAGTCTTTCAGCAAAAGAAGACATGCATGAAATGACGTGCCGGCGGAGCATCCAGCAGCACGCGCCATGGTGCATTGGTGTGCAAGAATACATCACACATGGTGTAGGGGGGGTGGCAGGGGCATTTGCAAGCATGAGGGCACAAACGGTGTACCGCAGCCACAACCGTGAGCCTAATATAGTGCTACGAACCAGCACAAATACGGTGCATGGCAAGCACAACCATGCTTGATATGATGCTAGAGTAGTAGCACATAACAAACCAGCACGTGCGGTGCATGGCAAGCACAACTAAAATATAAGGTGCAGTACAATGTAAGGTCACGTACGGTGGACCGCGAGCGCGCCAAGGGGCATCATGTAGAAGCAGTTGCGCAGGCAGGCGGCGGCGGTGCGGCGGCCCGTGGCGTCTGCCAGAGATATCATCTTGTAGCTGTTAGGGGGGGGGGGAGGGGGAAGGGAGGGGGGCAGAGGGGCGGGGCCGTGCAAGAAGGGGCATACGCGCGGTCAGAGAAGGCACAACGAAGCGTTATGAACTGCAACAAAGTGATGATGCTGACAAAGGCGGGTGGGGGCCAGGGAGGAGCCGAATGAGAGGCGCATGCATGACCAGCAAGGAGGGGGAATGGGCGCGACAAAAGCATGGTGCCGGTGACCAGGGTGATGAGGCTTCTGGCAAACCATGAGAGGAGGGCACGCGCATTCGGAGAGCTGCTTCCCTGACTGACGATGGAAGGAGTACATAACACTGACTAGATGGTTGCCTGATCAGGCGGGGGGGAACGATTGCCATCTCGTGAGTGGCTGGATTTACTAGATGAGAAGGTCGTTGAGGAACTGGGCTGTTTTACCTCGCCTTCGCAAGGCAACCCCCCTCACAGTATAATGGTTTGCACCCGGGAAGCGGACTGTCCTATCTAAGGGCCGACTCACACGGGTCGCGCTCCGTAGTTCGTGAGCACTCTTGTCATACGTGGCATGAATCTTCTCACGACGTCGGCGGATAGTGCCGGAAAACAGCCATGGTTTGCGGCCCGACTTTGGGGTTCGCGGAAAATCGTTTCGCGAACCATTTTCGCGAGCGAAACGTCCACGTGTCCGTAAATCGAACCTGACAAGTGCGAAAGAGACCTGTAAGTACGGAATTTAATGGTACCAAATCAGTCGGCATAGGACCAGTACGGCAGGGTGCTGAACAAAACTGGACAGCTTCGATCCACCGAAGCCGAACTTGCCCGCTAGAATTCAGAATCGTCCAGTAAAGACCAATAAACACTGGATACCGCAGAATATTCAGAATACGATATCCAAGATATCCCACAGCATGTGTCAATCCAGGGACAGGTAGCAACGATGAGTTTGTATACGAGTGCGGAAAAGCGCGGAAAGTGCTGAAACGTGAGCAAAAAAGGTACTGTGAGCCAATATTTATCTATCTGAACAAGCCAAACGCCCGCGACCCGCCGTGTGAACGCGGCCCGCTTTTTCAACCCATTTCCGTACGTGGCAGAAGGTTCGATGCCACCCGCCAGGAAAGCGGTTCGTGGACCATGACCGTACGAACCACGGATCACGACCCGTGTGAGTCGGCCCTAAGGTTTGCACCCGGGAACCGGACTGTCCTATCTAAGGTTTGCGCCTGGGAACCGGACTGTCCTATCTAAGGTTTGCGCCCGGGAACCGGACTGTCCTATCTAAGGTTTGCGCCCGGGAACCGGACTGTCCTATCTAAGGTTTGCGCCCGGGAACCGGACTGTCCTATCTAAGGTTTGCGCCGGGTCCAAGTTTTGCGCCCGGGGCACGAAGCCGCTAGTTGGGCATTCGAAGATGCACACCAACATACTCTGCGCTGGTTGTCCCATGGATACACACCCCGGAGCATCACGGCAGACCTCGTGCTGCCCCATGACACAGGTCAGCCCGATAGAATCCCTATAGAAAGAACCGTGGCTGGGTGGACGAGAACAAGCGGGTCGATGAGGACCAACTAGGTGGACTAGGCAAGTGGGTGGACTAGGCTAGTGGGTGGACTAGGTTGCTAGAATGGCGACAACAGGGACGTTCTCCTACGAAAATGAAGGATCCTGCAGGAGAACGGCGCATACGGCAGGTCTACCGACACCAAACGGCACATCCACCAACACCAAACGACACGTCCACCAACACCAAACGACACCTCCACTAACACCAAACGGCACGTCCACCAACACCGAACGACACCTCCACCAACACCAAACGACACGTCCACCAACACCAAACAATGTCACAGGGTGGCACCCCTGCCCACCCGGGCTCACCCGCCGATGGCGTAGTCCTTCCTGCACAGCCACGCGAGCGCCATAAAGTGGGGGATCTGCCACAGGTACAGCCCGGCTGCCAGCACCCACGCGCCAGCGTCCAGGTATCCCGACGCAGCCGCCCAGCTGTCCGAACCAAGAGAAAATGGTAACGAAAAAACAGCATCCTCACCATTGGGCGAGGGAGGGGAGGGGGGCCAGAAGCGAGGGGGGAGGCGGGAACGGGGGTGAGGGAGAATAGGTGTGTGGCCGGGGAAAATCAGCGATGAATGGCAGGGGGAGAGAACGGTGAGCATCGCATTCAGAAAGGCATGTGCCATGGAACAGCAGTCGGGGTGACTTATGATGTATGGATAAGGGGCTGCTTTGGGGACCCCTGGCAAGCGATAGGCCCCTATGCTGCGACCATTTTGAGTTGATGGTAGAACAAAATCTGGGCGGGGGGATTAAAAGACCGCAACACAGCCAACGTAGACCCGTAACTCAAGCGCACGTGAGGAAGGCAGGCCGGCCTTCCTCACTCCTCTCTTTCTACGTATAAGGTGCTCACTAAGTCCGCTCTGAAATCGCTACAATTCCTAGAACCATTATAGCTAAAATTACAGTTGTCGGTGTCATTATTATTATCATTATTATTATTTTATTTCATGATACTATCAATACTATAACCACAATTTTCAACCATAACCAGCAATCATGTCATCATGCGACCTCGGCAGGAGCACTTGTCATCAGCTGCTGGCGTCATCATGCACCCTCCTTTGCCCCCCTTTGCCCTTACGCTGATAGCAGGGCTTCCTAACGCTCACTCTACATCACCAAATACTGTAACATGGCAGCAACAGCGCTCTTACAATACCTTCAATTATACTGCCTACCTTAAACCCTTATCCCCATCGCGGCTTTCTTATTCCTTTCCGCTCGTTCCCACGAGCGGTGGCGAGGCTCCGCCCCATTTCACAGGGCTGCCCACTCTTCGAACACAGCCCTGCTCTTTCCTCAACGTTGTCTTTGGAGCAACAGAGAGGCTCGCACCCGATCAGCGGGGGCACCGCGATAGGTTAGTACATCAAGTATTAGCTGCATCGGGGCAACATTTTGCTGAGTACTTCACCTGAACCCCACTTCTCCTAAACCCCACCTGAACCCCACCTCAGCGCCTGTCACTGCATCCTTACCCGATCAACGGGGGCACCGCGCCCACCACCGCGCCCACCCAGGTGTTGACCATGTGGATCTGCTTCAGGGGCGTGTAGATGCCGGCATAAAGGAAGATGTTGGCGGCCGACAGGGACGCGGCCAGGTTGTTGGCCTGGCAGGCGACAAGGTGGGGTGAGAATGGGGGGGGAGAGGGCGACATAGCAGGGGAAGGGGGGGGGTGTAAGGGGGGCGGGCTCATGTTCAGGTGCGGGGCTGTCCTCATATGAGCGTGTGCGAGCACTGAGCAGCCAAGGGAAGGGGTGGGCCCTTCCAAAACCAGTTGGAACCTCCAGGGAAACATGTTTGACACGGACAGGCAATGAATTTAGGCACGGTACTAGAGACAAAAGACCCACTAGGCTGGTTGGTGGTTCCTGAAGGAGTTCGGAACGGCATGCGTGCGAGCGCGGGTTTGCCTTACCTGGCACCCGTGTGGGTTTGCATCCACAACCTTTTGCGTCCAAGTAGCACACACATAGAAAATATATTTAGTTACATAGTAGTATAGTATACATAGTTAGCTATGTGTAGTATTATATAGCACTTCATAAATGTGCTGGGCCACGGCAGCACCCACGCATGCGCAGGGCGAGCGTGCGTGTGGGGCGATAGGCGAGCAGTGATGAGTGACGGGCGACGGTTGTACCGTGGGGCGGGAGGGGGGAGGGGAGATGGGGCAGGGGGGATGTATAGTGAGGAAGGAAGGAAGGGATGACTCCAGTCCACCAAGGTGATGACCTGGGTAAGTCCTCTCAGCCTGTTACTGCACCCAACGGCACCAACGAATACCGTGCAGCGCACGACTGCTTCACAAATGTACTGCCATACGTCACCGCACCATCTTGCATGGGCCTGTACGATACCCGGAGCCTGTATCGTACACCGCCATATGTCACCGCGCCGACATTTTCAAACATCCAAAACCATTCCCTGCACCTGCCCTGCCTGGCCAACAGAACATAGTAAACTACTATAATAGTATACGACTATATGAATCCCCATTAACTATATGAATACCCATTCCCGCTATGACAATCCTCGCACTATTTCTTACCCTCCGACGACCCTCCCACCCACCACCCTACCTTGTAGGAGAGCACGCCGACGCCCGCCACCCCCGCCGCCACTGCGAACGCAAGCGCGTGCGCCCGGCTCATGCGTCCCGAAGGCAGCGGCCGCCGCATCGTGCGCTTCATCAGCGCGTCCTGGCGCACCTCGATCACCTGGCGGGGGGGGGGGGAGAGCACAGAGAAGAAGGGGAAAGGGGAAAGGGGGGGGGGGATGGGCAGCAGAGGATGTGAGTGGATGCGATAGCGAGCAGGAGAGGTGGGGCAGGAGAGGAGCGGGAGAAACAGATGTACACACTAACCAGTGCAGCGTAGAAGCTAGGACAAGGGGCGAGCAGGTAGGAAGAGACCACTGGGGAGGAGGGATTAAGGAGGCCGCAACGATAGAGTGGAGGAGCGATCGAGTGGATAGGAGCACATACAAATGAGTAGTGGGACACCAAGTGAGCAAAGAAGCAGATGGCATGTTCATTTCGCTCACAGGTCTACACACAAAAAAGGGGGGCTATCAGATGTAAAACATGTCATGAATCACTTATAAATACTAATGACTGTAAATACGGACTAGTATTGCACATAAGCCAGGATAATGATAGAGAAGTATTGTCTATCTACCCACCCATAGCTGGGCACTGCCTGCAATTGAGTCGCTTGCACTTAATCAGTCAACTTATACGAGAATTCGGACCGTTAAGTCTCGCCCTCCTCACAGCGGCCACAGCGGGCAGCGAGGAACGGGAGCCTCAACACAAAACCCCGTATCCCATCCCATCCAAGGCCCGAACAAGTCGATGGACCCTAGTTAGGAACCTGGTTAGGAACCTAGTTAGGAACCTAGTTAGGAACCTAGTTAGGAACCTAGTTAGGAACCTAGTTAGGAACCGAGTTAGGAGCTGGGGGGGGTGGGGCGGCACAGGAGAGTTGACTGCTGGAGGATGAGGGGCTCCAGCGAAGTGACTAGGCCACCCCATGGTAGGCCACCATGTTGAGCGAGCACTGGGCGAGATGACGCCTTGTGGAAGGGGGAAAAACATACTTTTCCATTCTTCCAACCCGTCCTCGCAAAGCCTTGGAGATGAGGTGGCTACGACGACCCGCCACACACGGAAACCAGCGGATCATTACTTAATTGATGAAAGCGCGCGACTGCGTCTCGACGGGCCCAACGCAAAGGAACCACCAACCCCAGAAACATCAAAAAGGAGGGGTTGGTGCGCTCTTCTTCTCTTGCTGCCTGGGGGGGGAAGCCGGATAGAACAAGCTGATGCGTGGCGGATAGTAGGAAGAGAGCCAAGAGCATGGCCCATGCTAACAGTCTGACTGATGCTGATGACTGTCTCATTCCCTGTCAACTGAGGTTGCATGAGGGTTCCTGCCTACCCTAGGCCTACAGGCCTAAACAGTAGACTTTCCTGTGCGCCACAAGAACAACCATAAGGACATCCTTGACTTGAAGCTTGTCCATTATCCCAAGTCAAGAAGAAAGATCAACATCGGAAGCTTTCTAAGCACGTGGGAAATACCGACATGAAATGTTGTTATGAACCACAGGATGTTTGGCCGAGGAGATTCACAGCGACCAATAGGGATGCATGGCAAGTGGCAACCAGCTCCTCACAAGAAAAGTTGGCACACAGGCTGGGGTGTCTCACTTGGTTGAATGCGTTGGCGGACGCGGCGGATGCCATCGTCCCGAACGATGTCCACGCGCACGATGCCCAGTCAATCGTCTCAGGGCTACCCAGCACGAATCCAGCAGCGGCAGTGGAGACGACTAGTGCGCTGCGAAATACGCACGAACATGAGGATAGGCAGGCAGCTACTGCTACTTTCTCAGCAAGGGTAGGGCCAGCGGCTTAGCAAAGCGTCTATCAATTGCCATGTACGCGAGTGCGTAAGCGCTGTCTACAGTAGATCTTCGCCTCTGCCGGCTAAGTAAAGACCACATCCATCCAGTGATTTAACGAAAGGAAAGCTCATCGCGAACACGAAAATTATTCGAAGAACTATCAATAGGATCTGTTAGCCCGGAGCAAACGTACCTCAGCCGGAATTTCGACAGCTCTTTGTAGCATTCAACATAATGGCGTATTCTCTGAGGGATGCCCAATGCGGTGGGATTAGCGCTCCACCAACTGGTAGCGTTGCGTGCGGCAGTGCCTACTGAGCTATCGACAGGGGAGACGGCATGGGTAGTGACGTTCCTTAACCAACAACCAGCAGAAATTCCTACATCGTCCGCCGACCGGACTTTCTGCCGGACCAGCGAAATAAGGACCCTCGCTCGCGCCATTGGCACAATATATCAGGGGCGATATTCAAACATAAACATAATTCATGAGCGAAGGGCCCAAAATCATCGCATTGATTAAGGGCAGCCGCTTAAAAAAGCGACTGTCTGCCACGCCCAGCGCAGCGAAAAGCCATGGATGGCGGACGATTACGCAACAAAATATTATGTCAGCAGGCTCCTCGCTGTCCATTGCCTGCGTAGGTGGCATTGTGCGTCGCCCGTCACGCGCGGTGTTTTCTTTGGTGCGTACGGTTTTAACCATTCGAATGTCAGACTGTACGACGAGAAATGTACCGATACGCATCCTATATCACGGAATATGATGCTTGTATACGGCAGGGTGTATTGAAAGTATCTCAATATTGAAAGTATCTCAGGGGTCGGCAGGACCGCAGGAATGAACGCTGGTTCCCCCGTTCCACGGTTCCAGTCTGCACCGGCCGTGCTGATCGAAAAATAAACCAGGAGGCCAGGAGACGCCATGGCCAGCTAGATCTCGGCATTTTCGACGGAGATTTTGAAGGAAATCTACGTGCTGTCCTCAACGTTTTTATCCTATTTTCTGCATTTTCATTGAAGAGAGGAGGTTTATCGAGAAGCTGGTCGAAAATGGCTGCTCTGTTGCTGCAGACTTTCCTGGAAAACGCAAGCACTCCGTGCTAAGTACAGCCCTCATTTGACATTTGATCGTAGAGCCTGTTATCTCAGAAAATGTCTCAGCATTCGACCCTTCGAGATCGCTCGATGTTTGGAGATCAGCCCGTGTCTAACAGGTCAAGCTCTCCGGCTTTCAAATTCGGAGGATCTCAGCGTAAAGACATTACCAAGGTTTTCGATAAAGACATCACCCCAAATTTTGTGAAAGGCTCTAGCTCGCCAGGCCCGGTTTACCAAAACGATTCCAGTTTTGGTGAACAGCGCGTTTCTCTTAAGGAAACTGCCCCATCGCACCGCTTTGGAGTAAGGACCAGTCCTGTGAAAGAGCGTGCGCCCCCTCCTGGACCAGGTGCATACAAGCAGGATTCAACCGTGTCGTCAAAAGTCCATGGAACCCCATCGGTGTCCTTTGGATCCTCCGGGCGGTTTAGCGCCTTCAAGACGGAGTTTAGAGAAGAATATAAGACTCCTTGTGCAGACAATCCTCGGCCAGCCAAGGGTTGGATTGGCGAAAGCGAATCCTCCTTCAAATTCGGGACGGGGGCAAGGCAGGCGGACGGGATTCAGCCAGGCCACACGCCTTCATATAGGAGCGCGCCTGGACCGGGGGCATACGCGGCGCCTTCTGCTATCGGCCATCAACCGCTGTCGACCAGGTCGTCTCCACCAAAGCACTCATTCTCGAAGACAGCTCGGGATGCAACTGAAAGGGTATGGCCAGTCATTCATATCGTTTTCTGCCCTTTGCCAGTAAGAAGGAAGGGGAAAAGGACACGCATTCTGGGGTACATGTGTGTATCGGCCTTTTCCTGGGAAGATATAACAGTGCCCTACGAGTATGTGATTGCTCAAGCACAGTGATGCATGTCTGGCAACATTGACTTGCATGCCATAGGGCAGAGTGTTCCTGCATTTGTCATGGCCAGGTTGGTATGACGTTGCCCATTGACTCCCAACAAGGGGACACTGTACACTATTTTTTTTCTGTTGTTCAATAGCTCATAATGAGCTGCTTGCTTTCTCATGTGGAGCGGGCTGGCCATCAATGATATTTGGTCTCACGCCACTAACTTGACAGACTTGATGTGTAACTTATCGTGGATGTAGCATCACACCAATGCCTCTTATATGGTCATGACATTATTGGCTGTTGATACTCGATATGCATTGGTCATACTGGCTGTTAATATGAAATATAATCTTATATAATCTCAACAAGCACACCATAGTCAACGACAGGAGAGACCGCACAAGCCATACCATGATATGTCGCGCTGCTTGCAAGCTACTCCATCCCTATTGAGTGATGCAACCCTTGCATGTAGCAACTGAGAAATCCAATTTGCGCTAAGTAAGACAACACGCAGCTTAAGTATGGGCAGCATCCGAGTATCCCTGTTGCTCATTGTCAAGGTTGGATAGCTGCCCTCATCCCACCCCATGTAGCCCCAGGTAGCCCCGTGCAACCCCACGCATGGGCAGTTGGTTAATGGTATTGATAAGTGAACCTACTATCTATCTAACGAACTAACCTACCTACCCACCCACCCACCCACCAACCAACCAACCCACCCACCCTCCCACCCTCCCACCCGACCCACCCACCCACCCACCCACCCACCCACCCACCCACCCACCCACCCACCCACCCACCCACCCACCCACCCACCCACCCACCCACCCACCCACCCACCCACCCACCCACCCACCCACCCACCCACCGACCGACCGACCGACCGACCGACCGACCGACCGACCGACCGACCGACCGACCGACCGACCGACCGACCGACCGACCGACCGACCGACCGACCGACCGAACGACCGACCGACCGACCGACGACGACCGACCGACCGACCGACCGACCGACCGACCGACCGACCGACCGACCGACCGACCGACCGACCGACCGACCGACCGACCGACCGACCGACCGACCGACCGACCGACCGACCGACCGACCGACCGACCTACGTAGGTAACGAACGAACGAACGAACGAACGAACGAACGAACGAACGAACGAACGAACGAACGAACGAACGAACGAACGAACGAACGAACGAACGAACGAACGAACGAACGAACGAACGAACGAACGAACGAACGAACGAACGAACGAACGAACGAACGAACGAACGAACGAACGAACGAACGAACGAACGAACGAACGAACGAACGAACGAACGAACGAACGAACGAACGAACGAACGAACGAACGAACGAACGAACGAACGAACGAACGAACGAACGAGCGAGCGATGGGTTGGATAATGGATGGATCACGCCCCGCCCCCCCAGGTGTTCATCACCGACACCCACTCCAAGGCGACAGGGGGCAAGGACTCGCCCGGCCCGACCAAGTACAACTCGCAGGACGTCAAGGTCACCAGCAAGGTCAAGGCAGCCCCCGCGTTCAAGTTTGGCTCCTCGGACCGCTTTGTGGCCAAGAAGAATGCGTCCGACTCGCCCATGAACACGCTGGGCCCGGGATCATACGCGGTCTGACGAGGGTGCCGTCCGACGAGAGTGCCATCGGATGAGAGTGCAAGGCTTGTGGCAAGTTTGCAGGCGTTGGGATCAACCTTGATACATTTTTTTGAAAGCCTTGGCGTGGACCTTGGTATCGGCCGCGGCATAGGTCCTCGATATTGGTCTTGAGGCGGGCCTTGGCAGCGGCCATGGCGCAGGACCCTGCGAGGCCTTGATGAATGGGGCGGATGGGCTGGGATTAAGGGCTTGAGGGGCTGTGTTGAAGGGCCTATGGGGCGTTGGTTATAGCCCCTCAGGGGCGTTGATGGAGGACCAAGGGAAGGAAGGCTCTACCCGAACAACGTCACGTGTGCGGTCTCGGGGCCGCCCACAGGCGTCCACTTCAGTGCCATGAGTATGGATACCCATGGGAGGGCAATGGAATGCTTGCTTAACACCACATGAACATTCATAACAAGCACGACCGATGTCACCGTGGACTGTCCATCCGCTGACATGGGCGCAAAGCCGCGTGAGAGGCTTCCTTTGTTCCTTTCCCAGCAGAGATGGGTGGCACTGCCGTCCCATAGGAGTGCCGTGACGGATGCCCTGCGTGTGGCATCTGGCCGCATGGCCGGTCACGCTCGACCTGTCTGGTGGCCATTAATGAATTAAAAACACGTAGATGACGGGGCTGTCTGCTGGCCGATTGCTTTTGGGGTCCGACTTGCCCTGGCTGCCATGCCCATTCTAGGGTTACGTTGGATGGAACCCTGCTGTTGTGTGGCGAGGGAGAGAAAGCAAATGTATCAAGGTCCCTTCCCTTTCCTTTCCCCCCTTCCATGAGCGTGGGGTCCTCCCTGGCTTCCTGTCTGTGAGGACGATGACACGGCCTGCCTGAGTTGAGTTGTGGCACTGGAGACAGAATGGAGTCGTTGGTTTGGGGCGCCAAGTGCCGACTGCGCCAATGTGGATGCGGCTGAGGACTCGAGTGTCTGGGAGCATTGGCACGCGAGCAGCCACCTCAGCTGCCACGTGCCAGCGTTCCCCTGCTTGCTGTTCCCTGCCTGTTTCCGTTGCATAGGTTCCTTCCGGAGAGGACATGGGGCAACAAAGCAGGTCTGTGAGGGCATGAGGTGTACGAGGGCATAGGGGGCTGTTACACAGGCCCGAGCACCGGGCGTGTGCGTGGATGGGGTGCCATCGCCCCGATTACAACGTAATGGTGGCCATCACTGCAAATATCGACCAACCGCTTCGCAAGGCACCCGTGGCGCTTGGATTCCAATATTCCGGAGTGGGTAGGTATCCAGGTGTGGTTACCCCAGGCACCCTACGCTGCGCTGGCGCAAGCGCCACTGCTGCCAAGTGTCGCGCGCGGACTTGTTGAAGGTCTTGCGGATCCGTTGTGAACCAAAGAGAAGAAAAGGGGGGTTGGGGGACAAGGGGGGAGGGGTGAGGGTGGGGGGGGGGCGGCGGAACAGGGGCAGGGAGACCAGGCAAGGAGATGGCTAACTGATTGTTCATGGCGGGGGGGAGTCCCCACGCACTACTGCTGACCCTTGTCATGGGGCATTGCAAGTGGGACATGGCGGCCCCTATTCCTGCCAGGGTTGCATGTAAGAAGGTGCCAGGCCACGTTGGGTGCAGTTCGTGCAGGGCCGATGGAATGGGACGATATTAGGCGTCACTGGATGCTAGGAGGTTTTCTTGAAGCTTAGAACCGGCGGAGCATTGAAGCTTCAAGCGTTTCGAGCTGTTTGTTGATGAGACAACCAGCGTGTGTGGCCGGTTTAATTGATTGTTTGGAAAGGATAGGAGAGTTGTGTGTGCATGGGAAGCGTCCCCATCATGATTCTTGGGCAGCCTTGCATGGGTTATCCCACTTTGGAATTTAGCCGACGGTGCCATACGTGTATGGCCTCTGCCTGCAGGGCTTCTGGGCCCCGACTTGAGCTGTACATAAAGTGGCAGTCATTCACTAAGTAATAATTAGATATCATGTTTTCCTTTGCATTTTCCAGGCTACTCCGTACTCTCAACATCGCGTCCCAGCTTTACCGGTCGGTCTGCCTCCCTCCCTCCATCCATCCATCCATCCATCCCTATCCATCAGGGTTAGTACTCAGTGAGTCTTCAACGGGAGCACGTGTTTAATTAATTAATAACTGCTTAATTATTTGCTAATTGACTAATGGCTAACGTATATGATCTATTGATTTGAATTATAAGTGTAAGTATCGATGGTAGCTCAGTCCTCGTGATGGTAGCTCCATCGAAGGTACTTACTTTCATGGAGCTAGGCCCGAATCCTCATACAAATCGCAGGAGTGAAATCGATCTCGCAGCAATGGTGCTTACAACTGAACACTCCTGGCCGCTAGGAACAAACGGCACTGATCTCGCGAGTTTGTTTCAGATCAACTGTCGGTGGATCGGGGACGCGGTGACAAAATAAAATAAACATAACTAGCGCTTTGGGGTACCGTGGCGCCTGCAATCACCGACTACCAGAGGTTAGAATCTTGGTCACTCGAATGCTCCGTCACATCCTCGGCGTCCGCTACCAAGAGCGCCGCACCCGGGCCGAGCTCTACTGCGAGCTCCCTCTTGTCACCCATACCATCCAACACCGCCGCCTCCTCTTTGCTGGCCATCTCGCCCGCGCAGACCAGTTGCATGAATACCGATGTGGGCCCTGCTGGCGGGCTTAAAATTAGGACTGGCAAACCAGGTAGACGGTGGGTTGTGGGTTAACCCTGGGAATGCCCCTAAAAACCCTCAGGCTCCGGGAGAGGCCTTTATATTCTCCCAAACCGGCGCCGATCCAAATGTCAAGGAGACAACCAGCGCAGGCCAGAAATCGGGAGAATCCGGACCATGGTAGCTCGAGCCTGCCGTTATCTTGTCCGCGTTTTCGAGTCGTTCAGGACGATGTATATGAATGGAGATGGAAATGTGTAGCCTTGTGCATTGAAATTATAGCTGGCTTACATGTAGAGCGACTAGATGACCTAGACAGTGGGGCCGGAAACAGCTTGCTTGATCAGGGTTGTCCAAATGTGTTCCAAGCCTATATCTGTGGGCTCTGGACCATTGGGCAGCCTTACTGCATCCGCTATGAGTCAGCCATGCTTTGCCCATGTGCAGAGAGCCACTCTCTGCTGAGACGCCATCAGGCCCTAGCAATTTCCTAGCCATGATCATCTTCCACCCCATGTCCGCAACTTTGCACAGCTGCTGGAATACATGGTGGTGCAGGTGCACCTCAACTGTGCACCCCGAGTAGGTGGCAGTTAATACACCAATTCCAGCTGCAGGTTGTCGCCTAGAATGTATTGAAAACCATATCAGTGCCCCTTCTCAGGGATATGTGTTACATATCCTCCCCACGGAGGTATGTTCTTAATTAATAAACCAGGTAGACACCTCCTCCTATCAAGGAGACAACCAGCGCAGGCCAGAAATCGGGAGAATCCGGACCATGGTAGCTCGAGCCTGCCGTTATCTTGTCCGCGGGTTCGAGTCGTTCAGGATGATGAATATGAATGGTGATGGAAATGTGTAGCCTAGCTTGTGCATTGAAATTATGGCTGGCTTACGTGTAGATCGAGCGACTAGATGACCTAGACGGTGGGGCCGGAAACAGCTTGCTTGATCAGGGCGTGTGTTTCGAGCCGAACTGGCTGGGAGTGTCTAGTAGTGGTGAGCACCATTGCTGCGATCGCTCTCCCACCATTTACGAGGAAATACCCGCAAATGGAAAACCACTGAAAAGGTCTAGCTAGTCAGTCATTACGTTAATTAATTAATTAATTAGGAATTAATTAGGAACATAACTCCGTTGGGAGTACATGTAGCGCATATCCCTGAGAAGGGGCATGTATGGCTTTTAATACATTCTGGGCTACTTCCGGCAAGGGTGGGAATGTAAGCTACCCTTGCTCTAGGTGCACCAGGGCACCTGCACCCTCATGATCTATCACGCTATGCCCAGCTAAGGGGGAGCATGTCATGTGGGGGAAGATCATCATGGCTATACAAGAGCTAAGGCATGGCTTCTCAACAGAGAGCATCTCTCTGCATATGTAGAGCATGGCTAAATTCTTAATGCAAAATCCATGGGGGTCCCATTATAGGCATGGCTTGGCTAAATTCTGAAGGCATCATCCATGGGGGCCATTATGGGCGCACATGCGCTGGGGCCGCGTGGTAGGCTAAGCCCTACTAATCTACACTACTGCTATATTTCCTAGACTGGCCGGTTGCTGAGGTGGCAGGGGGTGCCTGCCAGGGCTTGTGGTCGACGTGGATGATGTCCCCCCTCCAGTATACCGGTTTCCCCCTTGCGCTTTGCCGTATCTGGAGGTAGGTCGGCCATAGCTCGCGTCGCCGTTGTTGCTAGGCCAGGGGCAGGTCGTCGTCCAGCGTGAAGTGAGTCCCCGAGAGCTTCTTGCGGTTTTCAAGAAACAACAGCTTGTCCGCCATGTACTGAAAGGTGAGGAGCACAGGTACCGGGCCAGCCTTACCCCGCGCACTGGGGAGGCCAACAGCCGCGACACTGATGTGCAGCTGGCACCAGTAATGTGCATGGGGGCAAAAATGTCGCGCTTAATTAAATGCCGTAAGAAGAGTCGTCGAGTCCTCACCTGCCGGCTGGTCGAAGTGCTTGACGATGATGTTGTGGCTGCGCTGGGTGCGGCCGGCCTCCTCGCGGAGGTCGAGGGCTTGTTGCTTAAGCTAGCTGCACATGCCGCGATGGTGGAGGTACGTGGTGGAGCTGGCGTGGTGCTTGAGCAGGTCCGCCCAGGTCTGGGTGGGAGGGGCGTCGCCACTTGGGCCAGCAGAAGCCGGCTGGGCAGCGATATCCTTCACCGACTGGGCGGTGATGCCGGCGGTGTTCTGCAGGCATTCGATTGCGATGGCGGTGTCCTGGAGACGCTGGTCGATGGCGAGGAGCTGGGCTTTGATGTTGGCGGTGGAGGTGTCCAGAGGTGGAGGTGGCAGTGGAGGTGGAGGCGAGGAGGGTGGAGGACTGGAGGTGGAGGTGACGGTGGTGGAAATGTGAGGGAGCTCAGCAGCCAGCGTGCCGCCCATTGCCGCCACATCTGTGGCAAGGGGGGTCACGTGCTGCTGAAAGGCTTCCGTGAGGATGGAGCGGTATGTGGCTGCGGAGATGGTGGGGGCCCAGATCTCGCCGTCAGACTTCGTCACTGGAAGGGAACAAAGAAGCATGTGCTGAAGCTTGGGCCGGGGGTACATGCCCGTCACCGGCAGTTTGTGGCTCTGTTTAAAATCAGTGCCGTCAAATTCCAGGAGGCGGCGGATGCTGTGATGGTGGAGGCACAGCTCAAGAAGCGAGGCATAGTCCCCGTAGAAAATGCAATCACAGAGCAGTTACCGGGGAGATGTTGTTGTACCAGTCGTGATCGTCGGCATGGAAGGAGTGGAGCTTGAAACGCGGTTCGCGTGGAAAGGATGAGCGGCTGCGTTTAGGGTCTGGCGATGCCGATGGCGAGGCGTTGAGCCCGGGAGGTTGCTGGGCGACCACCCGAGTGCACGACGTACTAGTGTCGATCACCGCTGCCTGCCGGACCTGAGGGCAAAGCTGCAGCCGGAGCTGCAGACGGATTTTCATGGCCGAGCGCCATCCGCGCTAAACTGCGTTGCGTCAAGGGGCGTTTCTCGTCATATATTGCGTAATAGATTCAGAAAATTATATCAGCATGCGCGTCTCAGAAAGACGAAGCGATATTAGTGATATTCAGAGCTGAATTTGGGGCTCAAACGTGAAAGTTATGAGCTCTGCCGTCAGCCATGGCTACCTCGTGGCTCGTGGCTCGTGGCTCGTCCATGGCGTCATTAATTACGTTAGGCATGCCATGATTCCAAACGTCCAAGAACTGCACACGGTGCAAAGGCAAAAATTATCCGAAGGACAGCACTTTCAAATGTGCGGTGGGAACCAAAAGCCCACCACGTATGCATGCCAGAAAACATCGTGTTGCTAGCTGCAGCGACGCGACGATGTGGACAACGAATCCAGTGCATGCCAAGCTCGGAACGGCCGCAAAGGAGATCTGGCATCACAGGGTTCAGATGTGAGGAGATACTACGCGATCCAGCCGGTCCACACATTTGTATAGCTTGTGCCAAGGGGCAGCCACCCACTGGCAAACTTGCGCGCGCCCCTCACCGACGCGTCGCCACCCGCGGACTGGCCTATGTGACACAATTGCTTGAGGATTAATTAATTA
The DNA here is from genome assembly GCA_009746045.1 of Mesostigma viride. Classification (NCBI taxonomy): domain Eukaryota; kingdom Viridiplantae; phylum Streptophyta; class Mesostigmatophyceae; order Mesostigmatales; family Mesostigmataceae; genus Mesostigma; species Mesostigma viride. The sequence continues at coordinate 1,068,955 of RPFO01000090.1, read as the reverse complement.
GGAACATAACTCCGTTGGGAGTATATGTAGCACATAGCCCTTGAGAAGGGGCACATGGCCTATAATACATTCTAAGCTACTTCCTGCAAGGGTGGGAATGTAAACGACACTTGCTCTAGGTGCACCAGGGCACCTGCATCCCCATGATCTATCAAGCTCTGCCCAGCTAGCTAAGGGGGAGCCTGTCATGGGGGGGAAGATCAGCATAGCTATACAAGAGCTAGAGCGTGGCATCTCAGCAGAGAGCAGCTCTCTGCATGGGCACAGCATAACTAGAGCTTGAGGATGCCGGGCTAAGGGCTTCGATCTGGGATTATCTGTACTTCGCGCCCGCATGATAGACAAGCTAGGAGACATGGGCTGCCATCCAGATGCGATAAGCACCTTCCTGTGGGGCATGCTCCTGTTTTCTCCCCACGGGCCCCACGGGCCATTAGTAGAATGCAGGGTAGACGTCCGCAGGTGGAGGTTATTGCCCCTGAGGATAGCCGGCGCTACACTACCGCCTCGTCTGCCATTACAGTAGAGGACAGCTCAGATGAGGATTATATCCCCCTCTAGTCACTAAATGGTTGGGGCATGATGAATTAATTAATTAATGGACACGTGACTGCGCGTGGTTGGGGCATGATGCAGACGATATTCGTAACTTTCGTGCCCATTATTTTTTTCCAATGAGATTAGCATAGTACTCCGTGGCATGCCGATGGGCATTTAAGTAAGTAAGTAAGTACTTGCGTGTCATGCGCATGGGCATACCACCAGAGTACTATGCTAATCTCATTAGAAAAATAATTACACGAAAGAACTTTACAAATATGGTCTGCATCAATGCCCCAGCCACGCGCATGACATGCAAGTACTTACTAATTACTTACTTAGATTGGTCAACTTTGGCCGCGATGGCGGGCCCGCACTAGCTAGCCTACAAAGTTAGCCGGCACCCGAAACGTTCTACCCACGTTAAATATATTTATTATGTGAGACAACTGTTTATGATATCTCACCTGACCCGATCACGTGTAATTTGAATTATAAGTATGCGGTCTATTTAGTCTCTTGAATCTTAGTGCCAAGAAGCATCGACTGACAAAATGTGCATTCGTGTCTAATAAGCGTGCCAAAGACCGGGAAGGCGTATTCTGACCGGGAAGGCGTATCGTGGAATAATACTTATATAGCCGTGGACTAATATTACGTATAATTGTATGATAGTTGTCTCGCAAAGATCAATGAGACATCGATGGCATGTCCCAGCTACCGTGACGCAGTCTACATGTAAAATAATTTATTAATCAATGCCCCAGTTCCCTCTAGCTCCGATTACGAATCAAGAACAAGCTATAAATCTCATGTCGATGTTGGTAACTCATAATATTGAGAACTTTGAATCAAGCACATTAGGAATAAATTATCATAATATACGCAGAAAAAATCTATGATATGTACTTCACCAAACCCTCCATACAGGCCAATAAAAACAAAAAAGGAGCGCTAAAGCAGATTTTATTAAGCGAATGCTGGCAAAGCCTGCCAGCCAAGTAAGTACTTGCGTGTCATGCGCATAGGCATCCCACTATGCTAATCTTATTAGAAAAATAACTACACAAAAGTTGAGACAAACAGACAAGTATCGTCTGCATCATGCCCCAACCATGTAGTACTAGATGGGGTTATAATCCTCATCCGAGCTGACAGTCCTCTACTGCCAGCCAGCTCTTCCTCAACAAACGCACACTACTACATAGATCTCGAACCCTGCCCCCTTACTTAGACATCCAAGAAAATGGCATCGGCACATGAGGCAAGAGGGTCCACGGTCGCGAATTCAACGTTACTACACCACTGCACCATGCAAAAGCACTGGAAAGATTTGGCATGACTAGCCAGTGTTCGCAACTAGCCAATCTCACTACATTGGCAGCTATCGTCATAATGCAGCTGCACGGCCATGGGACTATACAACATCCAGCAGGATGCACCCCTGGCCACACCCACCTGCCTATAGGGACAGTCACCACCACCACCCCGGGACGCTTGACACGGCACATGTGCCAGGCCCTCTGGCTACTCGTCTCTACTGGGGTGCGACTGCTGCCCAACAGTCTGCCCATTAAATGAGCCAGCTCCCCCCCCCCTCGGGACACTTGACACCGCACGTATGCCCGACCTTAAATTGGCTAAATGTCTCTAATGGGTTGCGACTGCTGCCCATCAGTCTGCCCATTAGATAAGGCATTCCCCTCCCATCCTCCCCTCCCCCCCCAAATGGAATGCACCAACTCTCCCCCAGACCCTCCAACTAATCACCAACTCAAAGGTCTATACTAAGTGGGATTCAACTCCACGAAAACGTGGACATGTCAGGCAATGTGGAGACTGCTGGGCGCATGGCCAATTCGTGCCCAAGTAAGAGCGGAAATGCTGGCGCCCTGGTCTGAGCCACTATGAACCTACAATCCACCCCCCCACACACACTTTGAGCTGGAAAAGAAACCGCATGTGGCTCCAGCAATTGCGCTGCCCTCCAAAACGCCAAAGCACAGGCTGCCAGCTGGCAGTTTCTTTAGCGTTGATCGCTGCACCCTCGCTGCATGCTCGCAGCAGTCTTTAAAAGCCCGCCGAAGACTTCAATGTCTTCCAAGAACGTATAAGCTCCATGCGGTCGAGTGCGAGCTCGATGCCTCGATAGCTTAACTTCCATCACTAAGAAGGTCGCATAAAAGTCCATCACAACACTAAGTTGCACTAACTTGGTGCATGCACGGTGCCCAGCATGTGCGCCTCAAGATCACCCCTAAAACAATCCTATCACGTGAAAGTACAAATAATCCCTCGACTTCACACCGACTTCCCAAACACAAAGGATTTGGCAAGTCAACGTATGAAGCGCCCCTGACTCTCCACGCAACTCTGCTGGCTCCAACACGCAAACAGACAGAAGTACCTGATGCCATTCCCCACCAGGGAAGTCAGCACAGACATGGTCTACCCACCTGGGAGACCTTAAACCCAGCCTTCACTGTGACAGCCACTCCAAGGGCCCAGGCCCCTGGCTGGCTGGGAGCCCCGCGTGTCAGGCCCCGCGAATGACGCCGGGAAGGGGGCCATCGCAAAGTGCCTCCAATGAGTGCCGGCGAGAGGGCGGCGGTGCCATAAAGCAGCTAGCAAGCCAGCCATTCCTCTGAACCTAAGGGATGGTGTGAATCTTGCGACGTGATGGCAGGCCAGGCATCTCCCGCGCATGCACGGTGGCTGTCACCCATTACTGATGACGCCGTCTCGAATCGCAGCCACACGGCACATTGGCCGGTTGATTATTGAAGTTAAATGTTTTGCCTTGACGGCGGAAGACGCCTCGAGCAGTACTGCACCAGTTGGGACTTGGGCGGTTGAGAAAAGAAAGAAGCACAATAAAAGATGGGCCGAGAAATAACCCCAGAAAAAGAAACAGCAATCGAATGCTGCATGGCCCACGCCCAGAATGAGCCAGGCACAGGAAGGATGAAAGACACAGTCGTTGACGCGTCATGTCAACCCAGTTAATCAGGGTCCAATTAATGGGATCAATGCAGCGCTGGTACCATCACACGTCAAGGGATACCAGCACAGCACTGCTTGTCATGGACCGATCGATGCACCCCTCGCTGCCACGTGGCACACGTTGCTCAGCGTCTGACGTGTCACACCATGCAGTCAACCCTGGACCCAGCCCCATCCACTCTTGCAGGATTCAAACATCCACTCTTGCAGGATTCAAACAATCCGCATCACCTCACCGGATCGTCAAACGCAGATTTCAAAACCCAATCAATTCCAGATCCGAGTCGTGGCGGTCTATGCATGGATATTTAACGAGAATGGCGGTCACTACAGTGGTACCCGCACTGTAGCTAGTAGCTCAAAGTAAACCGCCCGCAGATTCCACATGAATGAAGCTGGCAAGGAACCGTGCCGTATGACAGCTTCAACGCCGCCAGGCTTCGAATCACCTGCCGATGGATGCATCTGGAATGCTGGCAGAGCCGTGGTGAAAATTGGCAGCCTTGCTTAAGCTTGGAATGAAGACCCCGCGATCAAGCTTGATGAATCCCATCCTCGTGCGGATGTCTGACCTCTGGGTCCCAGAACGCTCAGCGCGAGGACGCCCCCCGGCTGTCGTACGAGAGCAACAGCACGCGCACGCACCCCACGAGCTGCGTCTGTGCTTGCGTCTGATCCCTCCCGTTGATCCAACTCTCCAGTATCCCATCCAGTGCGCGCCGCGTCTCCACCAGCAGCTGCCCGAGCCGCCGATGGACCATGAACGAGAGCGAGCTGGCACCCACCTCGAGCACAAGGTGGCTGTCCGGTGCACACCACCCCGGTGGCTGCTGCTGCGGCAGAGCATGGCCTCCATGGGGCGACTGCGATAGATGGTGCTGCCCCACGTGAAGGGACAACGATGGCGGTGGGACCACCCCGGCGCTGTTGTTATAGTGACCGGGGAGGCCAGGGTGGATGACGGGGTCAAACCCTTGCGCGTCAAATCTGAACGCTGGCCCAGAGAGGAACCCACCCCCCCGGTCCCCCCGTGCCGCCCCCCCCATGAGCTGCTGCTGCTGCTGCTGGTACGCCTGCAGGGAGGTGCCTGGGTAATACGGCGGTTGGGGCGGGCCTGTGTTCGGTGCTGGCGGGTAGTGCTCGGCTGCAGGGGAGTCCCTGAGGGGGTCAAAAGGGGTAATCCCAGGGGCCCCGTGGCCGCGGCTGTTCCCCGCGGCGGCGTTGGCGGCCCATCGGCACTCAGCGGCGTTGAGGGGGCGCAGGGAGAGGGGACCCCCAAAGAACACGAGCGCGAGCACAGGCACGAGCGTGCACCCGTGGATGAAGAGCTGCGTGGTGTGGACTTTTTCCTGGTTGGGATTGGGAGGGGGGGGACGGGGGGATGGTGGCGATGGTGACGGGTGGATGCAGTGGATGGTGGGTGGGTGGGTGGGTGGGTGGGTGGGTGGGTGGGTGGGTGGTGGGTGGGTGGGTGGGTGGTGGGTGGGTGGGTGGGTGGGTGGGTGGTGGGTGGGTGGGTGGGTGGGTGGGTGGGTGGGTGGGTGGGTGGTGGTGGGTGGGTGGGTGGGTGGGTGGGTGGGTGGGTGGGTGGGTGGGTGGGCGTCAAGCAAGTAGCGCCAGCGGTGAGAAATTGAAAAAACCATGTTGACAAAAACAATTGAAGTTTGCTATCATGCGTACCTGGAGGCCACCACCAACATGCCAAGTGGACAAGGCACGCAAGCAAACGCGTGTACGTGTTGTAAAGGCGTTGGCCAATATACGCGACTAGCTGAAGTGATGATGCCCCGCGCCTGCCAGTCCGCCCTGGAGCCAAGCCATCACCCCAACATGTCTCGAACACGGTCAACAACATGCCTTGGCTGCCATGCCTCTCGAGATATTTGACGTCCCTTTCACCACCAGCAAAAACGTAACAAGTTAAGCCTGGCCTTGGCAACCTCCCCCGCACACATGATCAACAAAAACTCAGCAAGTGAGGCTTGTGAACCACCCAGAACTTTCGAGAGATCCTGCCCTAAACACTATCCTGGCCTTGAGCGGAATCCTCTACTCTTGGGATTATCCTGCCCTAAACACTATCCTGGCCTTGAGCGGAATCCTCTACACTTGGGATTATCCTGCCCTTAACACTATCCTGGCCTTGAGCGGAATCCTCTACTCTTGGGATTATCCTGCCCTTAACACTATCCTGGCCTTGAGCGGAATCCTCTACACTTGGGATTATCCTGCCCTTAACACTATCCTGGCCTTGAGCGGAATCCTCTACTCTTGGGATTATCCTGCCCTTAACACTATCCTGGCCTCATTAGTTATCATGCCCCCTGCTCGAGGATGCCCCACCACCCACGCATATGGAAGACCCCTTTCTTACTCTCGTGATCCTGCTCAACACAGAATCCCCCTCCCCCCTGCCGGCCCCTGGGCCCAGGCACATACATGGAAGACCACATGGTGCGAGTTGGGCCGCACGGCCTCCAGGTGCCTCTCGCTCAGCACCGACCCCGCGTGCGCATACACCCTCACGTTGCTCCCCAGCAGCCGCAGCGCGGCCACCTTCTTGCCCTTGGTCTTGCCAGGAACGATGTCCGTGTACGCCACGCTTGGGTAGAGCGCCGCGCAGAGCACTGCGCGGATGAGACCCATGGCCGAGAAATGGTCCTGCCCCGACGCCTGGCCCCACCCTGAGCCCATCGCGGTCATGAGCCCCGCCAGGTGGGTCCCTGTGACCTCGCGGGCAAACTTGTCGCGCACGCGCGCCATCATGCGCAGGGTGGTCGCCGACAGGCAGTTCTGGCATGGCGCGCGCAGTGGCATGAGGGCAGAGCATGACGGCACGCCACCATGATGATAGAAGCATTGAGTAACAGCAACACAGTGATAGTAATATTTGAAGCATAGAGTAATAGTAACAGCGACGGATGGGCATGATTTGTAGTTGTGATGCGGTGCGAGGTGGCGCGCTGATGGTCATTGTGGCACACAGGACGCATGTGGGCGCACACACAGAAGTTGGCGGGACAGTCAAGAAGGAAAATAAATAGAATACAAATGTGGGAATGGCGATAGCAGGTTGACACGTGGCGTATTCCTTCCAACTCGTCATAAAAACACGCTGCTCGTAGAACCACCATCTCTTCCAGATGACTATGATGCACGACGCTCCACAAATGCGGCTTCCCACATGGCCAGGAAGTTTAGGGTCACGTTGCCACACACATAAAAAAAGGGGGCTCCCGGAAGGTGCGAACCTAGCCTCACAGAACTAGTGCGACTATCCTTTTACCTTACTACAGAAAAGCTACGTTCCGAGAATCAACCACGAGAAGCGGCCCCAGCCACACACCTCCTCGCAGAACTGGTTCGCGTAACCCCCGCGCTCTGCCACCTCAAATCCCTGAAACGCAGCCAGCAGCGCGAGGTGGTCGCTCGCGTGCGCGTTGCAGGTGGCCGCGAACCGGTGGCGGCACGCGTCCGCTTTTGCCCGGAACCCAAAGGGGGCCACAAAGGGGTCCTTGACGTCGATGGCGGCCGCCAGCGCGAGCACAGCGTCCAGGCAGCCGAGCAGGCCGCCATAGACGATCATCTTGCCGACGCGCGGGTGGAGGGGCAGTTGCGCTAGCACGCGGCCCAGCGGCGTGAGCATCTCCTGCAGGCGCACGTGTGCAATCGTGCACCCAAGGTCCCCACGGCAGTATAGAATGAAAGGGTAACCTCCTGATCAGTGGGGACCTGCGACTCATGTGGACTACAGGATATAGGATCACAATGGCAATACGACTAAAGAGTTAACGGGTAGCCTCCTCATGTGGGGACCTGCGCCTCATGCATGGCTGAATGAAGGCACACAGTGGGGACCTCACTCGTGTGCATTATAGGATAGATAGAGACTTGCTATGGCAATGTAGGATTAAGGGTGACCCTAAAGATCGGGTGCACCTCACTCGTGTGCACTATAGGAAAAACTATTATTGCAGTATAGAACAAAGCGTAGCCCTTATTAGAACAGGAACCTCACGCATGTGCGCGTGTGCACGCATGGTCGGGTTTAATGTGAACTCGTGCACGCATGGTCCGGCCCACGCGTATAGCACACAAAGGTGTGAGGCATCCACAGACGTGAGGCATCCACCGATGTCTAAAGGGAACATCCAGGGCCATGCAGGTCACAGGGGATTCGGGCGGCATGTGATCCGGGCGAGCATTCCAGGGAACATATAGGGAGGAAATGTTCTGATGGACATGCCAGGACTCGATCATGCAACTTCTGATACCACACACTGTCACCCACCTACTCACCCAGCGCGCTCCTGTCCTGAAGTCGTCCCTATGGCAATGAATTACCTCTTCATCCACATCCACGTGTTGCCGTCCTGCAACTGACCTGTCCCCTTGGCCGCCGTGCCGAGCTAGCTACCGGCCATCCCCATGACAATCACCTCCTCACCCAGCGCTTTGCTGTCCTGCAACAAACGTTTGCATGTACCACTCATGCCCGGCCCTCCCACCCACCTCCTTGGTGTGTTTACAATGACACGCACACCCACCTCCTCGTCCAGCGCGTTCATGTCCTGCAGCGACACTAGCGCCTTGCTGATCACCGCCGCCTGGGGGGGCTGGATCAAACGGGACAGGAACGGCTGCACGCCGCCCTTTCGCGACGCCTCGGCGCACAGGCTGACCGCTAGGTTGCCCTCGCTGCCCCCGGTCAGTAGACCGCTGTTGCTGCCGGTCACTGTAACGCTGTTGCTGCCGGTGCTCATGCTGCCCCTGCTGAGGTTGCTGGTGCTGGTGCTGACGCAGATGTCGGTAGCAGAGGAGGACGAGAGGCTCCCCCGTGACGTGCGCTGGCGCTCCGCAGCCGCATCGCCTAGCGCTTTCACCTGCATGAGCGAGACGTGCCGGGCACAATCAGCAATACGAGTGGTTGCGTTTGGCAAAAAGTCGCATCTGAGAGGATCTAGCAAGTAGCATGCAGTAAAAGCTATGCATAAACTAGTCCTGATTTCACCAAGAGACTTATTAATTAATTAATTGATTAATTAAACAATTAATTAATTAATTAAACTCGTGCTCCCGCTGGGGAGTCACGGAGCACCGGAGTGCTTTTAATCCCTGTATGTGCACAACAGGAAGAAAGGGCAGAGACCCCCTTTCTCCTTCATGCCAGAGGCATGCCACAGCAGCAATCGGACACGATAGAGGAGAGACAAAGCATTGGTGGACACCACACAGAGTCCATTGTGATGGGTGCGTGGCACCAACGGGTCGATTGATGAGGGTCTCAGAACAGGCAACAAATGCTACCTTTTCTAACGTTGACATGATTTGAGTTTGACAGTACTTGATTGCGTGTTTATCTGGGAAAGACTGCCACAGTGGAAAAATGCTGGGTTGGCCTGAAAAGCTTCTGCGGCGCCCGGCTGCCCTCCCCCCCGCACCCCCCCTCCATCGACCCACCAGCAGCTCCAACAATTTCAACGGCAATGCTCACTACCGCATGCTCCTGCTATACGTAGTGCATGGCAAACAAACTCTCTCTCCAGTTTCTGGCCACCAATCCGGCTGGTGGTCCACCCCACCTGCAGCACCAGCGCTTCCAACAGCCATGCGTACAAAGAATGCTTATGCTATACACTGTCAATCAAAGTCCCTACAGAGACCGGGCTGTCTAAAGTGACCCGGCACCCACCTGCAGCACCAGCTCCTCCAGCGGCGAGCGCAGCAGCTCGGCCGTCGTGTGCTCATCCATCCGCGCGACGACCTCGCGCGTGAAGAGCCGGATGCACACGCCGGGCCCGACGCGGCCCGCCCGCCCCGCGCGCTGCTTGCAGGCGGCGCGCGACGTCCACCCGACCAGCATGTGCGCCGTGTCGGTGTGCGCGTGATACATCTGCCGAGGGGGGCCAGTGCAGGGGTATTGGATAAAAAGCAAGGGCGGGAGAGGCCAGAGGGAAGGAAGCAGAGTAGCATGCCACTGTAATAATCTGTATGCTGGTACCAATCGCAAAGCAGAGGCACAAAAACCTCAATAGTGGAGCAGGTTACTGGGTGAGAGTCCACGGCACGATCAAGCCCACCACCCAGGCTTTGACACGGTAAAGTTGGAATGATGTGAAACTCACTGACATAGGTGGACAATGAAACCTGTTCCTGACATACATGACATTCTTCGTAGGCATGTGGCCACGAACAGCCTCCACCACACAGATATAGGGCCCAACCTTAGGGCCCAAGTACACCTTCATGCAACTACACCCCCCCCACACAGTTAAGATTGGGGTCCGCCCCACCCAGGGCTGCGATCTTAAACCTAAAATCAAATCCAGGGCTGACGACCTTAAAGTTGAGAGCGGTAGGATCATAAACCTGATGCGGTATACCTGAGTACATAATCTCTATCGCATACCACTGACCAGCCATTTGTACCTACTTTAAGATCTTTTGCCCAAAACCAGCCCTGCGATCTGAAACCTGAATTAAATTTCAAAATCCAGGGTCTCAAGATCTTAAACCTGGGAATCTTAAATGTGGGGCTGGGGGTGTATGTGGCCTGCCCTGGCTTTTTCCTCGGCTTGCCCAAGTGATTGAATCCAGTACGATTTTATTGCACGGACACTTGACGCAGTCACGTGTTTAGTCAATGAATGGCCCGAGTCTGTCGCCCAGCTCCCCTTCCCCTTGGCTCGTCCAAGTGATTGAATCCAAGACAATTTCATCGCATGGCCCAACTACATAGTCGGTCGCGTAAATTCACCTTCTCCTTGGCCCGCCCCGAGTCCACCACAAAGCGCACGTCGTCGATTGTGACGCTCGTCTCCGCGATGTTGGTCGAGAGGATGAGCTTGCGCGTGCCAGGTGGCGCTGGCTCAAACACCCGCCGCTGCTCCTCCATCGAGATGGAAGAATGGAGGACAAGGACAAGGGGGGTGAGTGGAGCGAGCGATGACGCCGCCGCTGCTGCCGCCGAGGAGGCAACACTCCCTCCAGGGGAGAAGGTCATCGATGAATTCGCTGAGGCCGGCCCCATCCCTGATGATGACCCACCGGTGGTGCCTCCCGAGGGTCCTCTGGAGTATCTAGCCGCCTGGGTGGATGGGGAGAACGGGGATAAGGACGAGAAAGAGTATGACTGCGACGGCGGCGACGAGCTGGACGAGAGGGAGGTGGACGACGAAGAATTCGGGACATGGAAAGGAGATGAGGTGGTACTGCGAAGGAGCTGGAGTTCGTTCCCGAGGAGTTGGGGGTCCACGAATCCCGACAACCCCATATCAAATCCACCCGCCGCGCTGCCCGCAAAGCCGCCAAACCCGCCATCCCTCAGGTTCCCGCGGCTGGTGCTGTTGCTCATGGTGCCGCTGCCCGGTGTGATCGACCCCCCTCCTCCCCCCGTCATGGACCCTCCCCCCCCGACGAGGCCTGGAAATAGGCCAGCGCCCGCTGCTCCCAGAAAGTGGCTCGTTCCGCAATCACACCCTTGATAGCGCTAATGATGTCCCAGCTGGGAAGGAAGACGAGCACGGCCCCTGGGGCAGACCCTGCCAGCATGTAACTCACAAACAACGCTGCATCGGCAACCACGTCAACGTTGACCCGCCGAGGGTCAAGGATTGTTTCGGCAGCCAAGCCCTCGAGCCCTCGAGCGACGGCACCCCCGCTGGGCCGGTAACTGTCGTAGGCTGACTCAGCCCGCAGCGGCAGCGGCGGCGGCAGGCGCAGCGCCTGGAGCACAGCGGGCGGGCAATCGGTGTGCATTACTGCAGCGAGGTTCTCTAAATATAGCTCCTGGACGGGGTGCAAGAAACCGGGCACGCTGATGGTGGGGCAGGGCCCACCGCCACTGCTGAAATACTGCTGGAAGAGGCATGACTGCAAGTGGCCATGTTTTTTTTGGAGGGGGGGTGGGGAGCCCAGAGGAACATGCGATGGGGGTGTACGTGGGAATTAATCAGTCAGGGGATAGGTAGGCAATAGACATCAGGTTGCGCGTCAGCTGAGAAACAGCAGGTTAATACTATGAATATAAGGCGGTGGAGGTCATGAATGCAGCAAAGCAGCATGGAAGCGAGCAGGGATACAAAGAGGAATGGAGCTGCAACAAAGCAGCAGCGAATCGAGTTATCAGCATGGAGATACAACAGTCACACCACTATAGTGTAGAGTCACAACACTTAGTGTATAGAGTCACACCACTATACAAGCCTTAGTTGTCACTGATGCGGAGTGGGAGTGAGCGCCCACCAAACATCAGAAGAAAAGAAAAACAAAAGACCGACCCACCAAACATGAAACAAAGACCGACCCACCAAACACGAAACAAAGACCGACCCACCAAACATGAAACAAAGACCGACCCACCAAACATGAAACAAAGACCGACCCACCATGCAAACATGAAACAAAGACCGGCCCACCAAACATGCAACAGAGACTGACCCACCAAACATGAAACAAAGACCGGCCCACCAAACGTGACACAAAAACACGGAAAGAAAACCCGACCTAGCGTCAAAGAAGGATAGGGCGCGCCTCGCGCCAAATATGTCAGAGAAGGGATCCTCAGTGCTCGACCCACCGAACATGACAACAAAGACATATACCATGGGAGCAACTTGTTGGAAAGAGCCTGGAGAGAAACAGATGAAGCGGTCGACCCACCTCGAGCGTGGCACTCATGACGATAACTTTGAGCAATGGCGTTGTAGGCATCATGCTGCCATCCGCGCCGCTGCTCCAAATATCCGACGCGGCCCAGCCGCTGTTTCGTTGATGCCGGCCACCTTGCCCCGCCCCTTGTCTTGGCCCTTGGCCTTGGCTCTGGCCTTGCACGAGCTCCTTGAGAAGCAGCAGCAAAAAGTCGATCTCCAGCGACCGCTCGTGGGCCTCATCGATGATCACGTGGGAGATGCCTGCCAGCCCCTCGCCGCTCTGAAGCTGCCGCAGAAGCACGCCTGCGGGAGAGGCCGGTAGGGATGAACATGCAGCAAAAAATAATACTAGTATCATTACTGCAAGAACTCTTAACTAATACTACCATCATTGCTACAAGAACTATGGAATCAACCCCTTCATGAATACAATAATACTGACACGGATACTATAATATCAGTATATATATGGCCCCAGCTTTTAAGAGGTCGCCCTGTCACAACGTATACCTGGCCTACCTGGCCTACCTGGCCTACCTGGCCTACCTTGCCTACCTCACCTACCTCACCTACCTCACCTACCTCACCTACCTCACCTACCTCACCTACCTCACCTACCTCACCTACCTCACCTACCTCACCTACCTCACCTACCTCACCTACCTCACCTACCTCACCTACCTCACCTACCTCACCTACCTCACCTACCTCACCTACCTCACCTACCTCACCTACCTCACCTACCTCACCTACCTCACCTACCTCACCTACCTCACCTACCTCACCTACCTCACCTACCTCACCTACCTCACCTACCTCACCTACCTCACCTACCTCACCTACCTCACCTACCTCACCTACCTCACCTACCTCACCTACCTCACCTACCTCACCTACCTCACCTACCTCACCTACCTCACCTACCTCACCTACCTCACCTACCTCACCTACCTCACCTACCTCACCTACCTCACCTACCTCACCTACCTCACCTACCTCACCTACCTCACCTACCTCACCTACCTCACCTACCTCACCTACCTCATCTACCTCACCTACCTCGCCTACCCAGCCTACCAAGCCTAGTTAGTACCATACCTCGCATACCTCGCATACCTAGCAGCATACCTAGAATACTAGACCATAGAGTACTAGACCTCCCGGTAGAGCACAACATGGTGTCGCCCTAACCTGTGGTGCAGAACATTATGGTGCCCCCGTGGCGCCGTGGCTTGACCATCTCCAACTTGACCGAGTATCCCACCGACTCGCCCAACGACTCGCCGCGTTCCCTTGCGACCCGTTCGGCCACGGTGATGGCGGCCACCTTGCGCGGTTGTGTCACGATCACTCGAACGCCCGCGCCCACGCCCTTGGCCTCGGCGTCCTCGAGAAGCATCTGGGGGACCTGCGCAGCATCAATAATATTAAGAGTATTGGACAATAGTGATTAAATAGGTAGCGATTGAGCAAGTCGGTGACTGAGAAGCATCAGGGGGACCTGCCCTACTTAGCCTAGGCTGCTCTATGTACAGTAAATGGTCTAGTCTCCTCGTACTGCCCGCACTTATTAAGAACATGCGCAGTTCCCTTCCAAGTCCAAGCAGCAGCTTGTCACTGTACGCCGCTTCAGTTGCACAGGCGTAACTAAGGCTTTGCAAGGATTGGAAATAAAGATCGTATCAGGATGGCACCGGCATGGTCCATGGCAGCATGGTGACAATTTATCACCATTACGATACCGTACGTAGTGGTCAAAATCACTTTGCGAATAATTACTTTGCGACCCCAAACAACTTGAAATTTATGGTTTGCGACCCAAAACGAAGGCAAAGTTTTAGGTTTGCCAGCCGATCGACTTGTTTGTGGTCAGTGGCTTGGGTCTCACCAACTTCATATCCCTTGGCCCCCTTTCGATGTAACCCAACTACCCAACTGAGAAACTTGATTGATCCATTGGGTAGCTCTGATTAAAATAGCTAGGCTTGGGGCTGTGCGGCGCGGCGCGGTAACATTTGAACTTAGCGACCCAGAATGAAGCCCATTAATAGCAGTTTGCGAGGTCGATTCGCAAACAATTAGACGCAAAGTGATTTTGACCACTACGGTAGCCAGGAACCGAGAATAGCCCTCACCTGAGTAGCTGCGGGGAGCCGAAAAAATGCCGCCCATGCCACACGCACACGAAACAGCAGGTCCAACGCAGGACAAGGCATAGAACGGAGAAGGGATTTTAGACAGAGGTTGATGCAGAAAAGGTCAAAAGGCCAAAAGGCCAAGCAGAAGTCCAGCGATGGAAGTCCGAGGAGTCTACAGCAAGAAATTCGAGCCTCCACAAGTTCTTGGTAAATTGCATGTGTCCTGAAGAGATTCAAGCATCTGTATTCCCTCATCCAAGTGACCAGGACATGTGATTAGGATAGCTAGACAAACTATAGACACGGAAATATCTACTATCAAGGCACAGAAATGATCAACATCCACCTCACACAATCAGCTCTAGGCCAAACAGAACAGCACGTTAGACAGATTAGCCATACATGGCATATTAGTCACGACAGTAATTTTGGCCCACAGGCCAGCATCATAAAAGGCCACCCTTCAAGAGGAAAAAAAAGAAAAACTTCACAAAACCGGTGTCACGTCAGGATAACCGCAGAACTTAAAATTCATGCCACACGCAAAGCCGGATTCCCATAATTCAGTCCCATCATGGGGATATGCTACATAGGTATGGCTCCTTGATTCCTGATAGTAATATGCATATTTTAAAGCAGGATTTCATAGGTAACTGTCCTTCCATCGGTGGTGTGCCCCTGTTGGACATTGGGTACCACACCCGGCATGATGAAGCTGTTTGGTGACAAATCAACAGCACACTAGTAGGGCTTGCGCCATGGCCCATACGACTGTCACACCCCATGGTAGTTCAGCTGCTAGAACTATTAGGTAAGTCCACGCCCTTATGATATTTATAAAGGCCTGATCACAACAGGAACTCTCATCGGGACAACGAGAGCATGACTTGTCTAGGTGGCGTATAGTCTATGAATGTCTATGTATATGCCATGTAGGAGTGATCAAGATGATGGCGTGTGGATAACTCTCAGAATGACTTGTGTGCAGATGGCTCCTGTACATCACTTGGCTCCTGTCCACCACGCACTCTTGCCGCATCCCGTTTCCCCGATCAGCAGCGTCATCGGGTGTTTCGCCACCGTCCGCAAGATGTCCTCCCGGAACCGTGACACGGGCAGCCGGTCCCTCGCCTCCAGCCACGCCGCCATCCCAGGGTCCCTGCGCCGCGCCTCGGCCCTTGCCTGCAGGTCCGCGTTGAGTGCCGCGAGCCGAGGCTGCGACGTGGGCCAGCCCGCCGACGAGCTGCCGCCAGCTGGCGGCCCTTCTCCCGTGGTCCCTCCTTCCTGGGCCGACAAGTCGAGCCCCACGAAGCTGTCAATCAGGCCCAGGGACTCACCTCCCAGCCTCTTCGAGCGGGGGACCTGCGGGGAGGGGCTGTTCCAGAACCCCTGGAGCGCCATCTCTAGTGCCGCGCGGTGGCGCTCAGGGATCTCCAGCCGGGGAGGGATGCGGTCCTCCGTGACAACCGCGGCACCTTTCCCCCCCGTGACGGATGGCGGCATGATCACGCCCGCGATGCGCAGCTGCTCAAGCGCGTCGAGGACGCAATTCTTCTCCGCCTCCGCCTTCTTGCGCCCGGCACCGGTCGCGCTGCCCAGGCCATCGGGCAGTGGCATCGTGGTGCAGAAGCCCGAGTTGTTCGGGAGAGTGTACGTGGACAGAGGGAGGGGGCCGCCCCCCGTCTGGGCGCCGGCGTTCGTGCCCCCGTAGAGATTGCTCCCAATCAGCACGTTCTTGGGGTTGTCTCCCCAGCAAGCAGCCGCGTCTACCTTGGACGCCTCCGCGGCCCCCGCGGCGCTTGATACTGATGACTTCACCATGCTTGACACCGACGACACCCCGCCAGTGCCGCCCTTGCCGACACCATCCGCTAGCTTTATTACGGCACCTGGCACCTGAATAACGGGTTGCCCGCTCCCTGGGCGAGACCCCCGACCTTTACCTCCCATCGTCGCGGCTTGGGCGGACTGCCGGGTGCCCGCGCGGCCCACGCCAGCGGCCCCCGCTGACAGCAGCGGGGGCCCTTGCGGCCGAGGGCCCCTTATCGTTAGCCACGCGTCCTGGGGCATGGTGGCGGGGACCAGAGGGATCAGCGGGGGGCTGTAACCCCCTACGACGGGGGGGCGGACAATGGCCTGGCCCACCGGCGTGAGCGCCTGCGGATGCAAGTTGAAGCTCAGCGCGGCGAGCTGGTTCAAATTCGCGCCCGCGTCGTTCAGAAGCGCGTACGCGGCTTGCGCGGCGGATGGCGGCGCCATCAATGTGGCCGCAGGAAAACCAAGGGGGGGGGGGCGTACGCCGCCCGGCCCGGCGCCCTTCCACAGATTGGGGTTTGCGGGGAGGGGCAGGAAGGGCAGGGCAGGCATTGCTGGGCCGGGCCCTGTCGGCCACCCAGGGCCCTGCTGTGCTGGCAGCGCCATGGCGACTGGCGGGGAGGCTGCCCCACGGCCCATCATGGCGGCGGCGGAGGTGGAGGCGAGGTTGGTGACGGGGGCACGTTGGGCGGCGGACGTGTCCCACATGCGGATCGTGCTGTCGTTTGCACCCGAGTAGAGGCACCCGTCGTGCAAGGTGAGGACGCGCACTGCTTCGGTGTGGCCGCTCAGCATGGTGATGCAGTGGCCGTCCTTCCACACCTAGGACCGCACGCACGCAATGAAGCATGACAAAGATGGGGACAGGATGAGGCAACTGAAAAGGAGATATACACGGGGCAGAGTGATTTACCAAAAAGAAGGGATACAGTACTACATACGAAGCGGCCACATACACGCGAACCAAAACAGACACAAGCGTGAAAACGGATGAATTTGCATCGGAGATACCTTTTTTTTTTTAGTCGAGCACGACGGTTTTCTCTGCGCTGCTGCCCCTGATAGCTGGGCGGGTGTGTAGGGTGAGCTAGGTGCCCAATTCAGACTGCTGCATCCACGCCTTTCCAAGACAAGCACCTGCTCGCTCGCCCCTTATTACTATCTGACACTAGGCTTGATCTTCATGATACTATTATCAACTTATTCCTTATACCAAAACTGTTACTTACCATGATCGACTTGTCGGCTGAGCCTGAATACAGGTTTCCGTCATGAAAGAGCAGGGTGGTGACCACGGCCAGGTGTCCTCTCAGGACCAGCATGGTGGACATGGTGGCAGTGTTCCAGACCTGTTGTAGATAACAGAGGATGATGAGTGGAAGAACGATGACGAAAGTTTGTGGATGCTGTCATGAGCCCCCACGACTTCGAACTCAGCGGAAGTTACAAAATTTTGGATCCCAGCCCCCCAAAACGTACGTATTTTCAAAGAAACAATAGAACTCCTACACAGCACACGTAGATTCATACGACTGAAGGTGCGAGCGCGCATGTGAGAAACTGTACAGTGCCTGTTTTTTCATGGCCCGGTCGATGGAATTCAATGCCCAGCCTGCCAAATCTAATGATTCGTAGGCATCGACAAAAATTGTAGCTTTCTTTCAAGGCAAGCCAGTGAAGGACTCAACTGCATTCCTACATAACACACTCCCTTTTCAATTGTGCACTTGGTTTACAGAACAATTGCCCTCGCATGCATGCCATCGTAGTTTAATGATCCTACAAAATGCACACAGGCTCGGCGCAGCGCCTGAGCCTCATAAAAGCACATCCTCACAAAGTGCTCCGTACATAGCATTGGTGCCTGAACGACACAACAGGAAGCTCATGGCCATGGGCATGCATTACATCATTCTACGGTTCATGCCCGTATAGTCGCAACGTCCACTTAACCTCAGGAGGCGCAACCGGCGTACGTCAGGGTGTATGTAGGGTCACTTTGACCCTGAACCCTGCGATATTCTGGCAGCGAATGCTAACTAACGTCACAGAACAACAACGCAAGGCTACAGAACAATGCCCGCCTGGATGCGAGCACAGACCCGGATCGCGCTGTCCCTTCCGGCTGTGTACAGAAGCATGCGCGCGGCGTCCACCGCCATCGCCTCCACGGGCCCCTCGAACGACTTGAGAGTGGCCCTGCACACCATGGCGGCGCCAGCACTTCCGCTCGCCAGCGCAGCTTCCGATGCAGGCCTCCACGCCTGAGTCGATGATAATATTATTACATCAGATTATTGTATAATATTATTATCATCGTAGGGCAAGGGCCAGCTTAATGGACATGATCCTAATAATAGTATGCCAGAATCTGCCACCGTTAACTCTTCCAGCATGATTTGCAAACCGTGCCAGGCACCACACCACCTTACCACAGATCTGGTTTGTTTCCCATGTCACTATACTACTCCGTGGAGCAACGCATATCATCACTTTTTTACACTTGCGCGAATTACTTGGTGGTAAGAAGGGATGATGCTGCGCACGTCACGTACCAAAAAGTTATGTGGCGCTCAGGTAACAGGCACCACGCTCGTGTGGGAACTCTTACCTCTGGCTCTGAGTGAAGAAACTCACATACCCCAACAAAAAGGTTACAGCTAACCACAACTGCTACTTCACGTATTCCTTTACCGCAATATTTACTTTTTACCATTAGGGTTCTTACCGAAAAATCTCCTCTTTTACATACATTACCAACTAATTAATTCATTAACTAAGGTGACGGTCCCCGCGCGAATTTTTTGGCGCCGAAAAAATTCACGGTACACGTCCGTACCGTGAAAAAGTGGTGCACAGTGCGCGCACCCGGCCTACCGGAGCTGGCCATGGCGACGTGCTTTCAGGCAAACTAGACAAAATTATCATGCGGAATGCAGAGAAAATGCGCAAATCTTAAAGACGATGAGTTTATGTGTGTTTTGCAATGTCGATGATATTATTGATGACCATCGCTACAGGGGTCCAATCTGAAAATTTCGTCGCGAGGAATAAATTAGAATGCACGTTAGCGGCGGTGATTGTAAGGTATTATGGGCCTCAACGCCCATAATAGAAAATGATTGTTAATTAATTCATGGGCCTCAATTACATAGCATGATCCAAGGATGCGTTTACATTGTTATTAGTAATGCTTTTTAAAAATTGCTGGGTTTCGGCAAGATTTCCATCTTCAGATGTCGGTAAGACACTCTCCAGGCTCGCAGGATGCGCGTTCTATCTTCCCATGGAAGGTTGGTCTTTCTTGCGCCGCGCTGAGCGAAGGACAACGCCGGTACAGGTACAAACGTGTGCTAAACGTCACCTTTTACATTCATAAATATTTCGCTTCCTTACAGGGTTATCAACGTAAGTTTTGGGCTGCTTTCTGTGCAGTAGAAACGCCAGGTAGCATGCCATTGAGTGCTGCGCATCGCCAGATTCCTGGCAGCTTTTAGTGTTTTTATCTAGGTTGCATGGTTGGGACGTGTCAAAGCGTGGCATATGTCGGCAAGTTGTCGGGGATTTTGTTGAGCAGTTTCTTGGAAGGGTTTACTAACAGCACTCAGTTTTATGTGAATACTGACGCAGCCTTCCTTATCAGCAGCTTAAATACTTCTTAGCAAACAATTACTACTCTGGAAAGAAACTTAGGCGATAGTGGGGTTTCTGAGGGGCATACTGCATGGGTGGAACTGCATGTAGGTAGGAGTCACATATTTTGTTGGCCTCCCTCCCACTGAATTATGGGAAAGCCCTACCATATGCTAGCAAGGCAAAGTAACCATGGTAAGAAGCCCTGGCACGCAGCAATTGTATGCTAAGTATGCTTTCTCTGTGGACTGTCTGTTGTTCCCCTCAAAGTGGTTGGGCAATAAGTGGATATGCCAGGATTTCTAGAATGTATCTGCATTGGACAGCTTGGTTTTGAAATGATGACGCACCATGAGCCTGGGATATGCTTTATAAGTGTTGGCTAGCCATGTAGAGCTAGCTACCTCATCGCTATGCACACAAGGGTAATGTTGCCTGTGCCGAGGTAAGGCAAGGGCACACGAGGTGTGTGCCCAGCCACCCCCTTGTACGCTGTGGTCGAAGTTGGCGTGCTTTGGAGCCCCCATCACTACGTACGTAAAAGAAGGGGTGGGGGTGCTCACCATCACGTACCTAAGGGGCGGTGGGGGCGCTCACCATCACGTACGTACAGTAAGGGGGAGGGGGGAGGCTCACCACCACGTACGTACAGTAAGGGGGAGGGGGGAGGCTCACCACCACGTACGTAGGGGGTGGGGTGGGGTGGCTCACCATCACGGACGTAGCCCTGGGGGTGGGGGGGAAGGCTCACCATCACATGCGTAAGGGGTGGGGTGGGGGTGCTCGCCATCACGTACAGGGGTGCCCAGGGTGTACGTAAGGGGTGCCCAGGGTGGGGGTGCTCACCATCACGTACGTAACCTTGGGCGCCGGGGGGAGGCTCACCATCACGTACGTAAGGGGTGGGGTGGGGGTGCTCGCCATCACGTACGTAAGGGGTGGGGTGGGGGTGCTCGCCATCACGTACGTAAGGGGTGGGGTGGGGGTGCTCGCCATCACGTACGTAAGGGGTGGGGTGGGGGTGCTCGCCATCACGTACGTAAGGGGTGGGGTGGGGGTGCTCGCCATCACGTACGTAAGGGGTGGGGTGGGGGTGCTCGCCATCACGTACTACGTAAGGCGTGGGTTGGGGGTGCTCGCCATCACGTACGTAAGGGGTGGGGTGGGGGTGCTCGCCATCACGTATGTACGTAAGGGGGGGCCGGGGGGAGGCTCACCATCACGTGCGCAAGCATTACAATTCGTTCAAGTGGCCCGCCGGAGCGGCTGTACAATTTTCCCCAGTGAGAGCGCTGCCAAGTGTACTTGTGGGCAAATTTTTAGGTGCTCCGTCACTTCGAGGTACTAAAAATTAGGCTACGGTGCGAATTCAGCGAATTTTCAGTCGAACGAAAGGAAGTGACGCCAACTACCAAAAAATTTCCGTTACGAATTTTCAGTCCAACACTTTGCGCAAAATGAA
Source organism: Mesostigma viride (assembly GCA_009746045.1). NCBI lineage: Eukaryota > Viridiplantae > Streptophyta > Mesostigmatophyceae > Mesostigmatales > Mesostigmataceae > Mesostigma > Mesostigma viride. The sequence goes on along the minus strand of RPFO01000090.1, from coordinate 1,047,713 downwards.
GTGACGGCAACTACCAAAACGTTTCCGTTACGAATTTTCAGTCCCACACTTCGCGCAAATTTTAGTACATAGGGCTGCACGCAAGCTACCTTTCAAAATTTTGCGCAAGTATGGAACGCAATTCATTCGTCCAGAGGAATGCTGCTCGTCAACTGCCCCCATTCAGAAAGTTCCGCCGAACTTTACTTGAGATTTGGAATTAATCTGAACGTGCGGTTGGAGTTTCGCGGGGAAACCCAAGTCCCCCAAGTGATCCACCAATGTCGCGCTTTGAACACAGTCTTGCCCGCTAAAACCTAAGCAGCCGCTCCGGCTGGCCACTTAAACGAAACAAGATGAGGGGGTGGGGGGGAAGGCTCGCCATCACGTACGTAAAAGGGTGGGGTGGGGGTGCTCACCATCACGTACGTAAGGGGTGGGGTGGGGGTGCTCGCCATCACGTATGTACGTAAGGGGGGGCCGGGGGAGGCTCACCATCACGTACGTAAGGGGTGGGGTGGGGGTGCTCGCCATCACGTACGAAGGGGGGGGCGGGGGGGGGCTCACCATCACGTACCTTAAGGGGCGGCGGGGGGAGGGGGGGGCGCTCACCATCACGTACTTAAGGGGGTGGGGGGTAGGCTCACCATCATGTGCGTAAGGGGGGGCCGGGGGGAGGCGCACCATCACGTAAGGGGTGGGGTGGGGGTGCTCACCATCACGTACTACGTAAGGGGGGGGCGGGGGGGGGCTCACCATCATGTACGACGTACGTAAAAGGGGGGGGGGGGAGGCTCACCATCATGTATATAGGGGGGGGGGGGGGGGCGCTCAGCATGACGTACGTAACTAGGGGGTGTGGGGGTGTGCACCATCACGTCTTGGATGGCATAGGAAGTGCTAGGGTGCCTTAATACTCACTATTGCCTTCCTTAGCTTCTGCACAGGTGGCCAAGTGCCAAACGCTCCTCCTCTCACGTTCGTTGTCAGAATGAGCTCAAATTTTGTGGCACTTGTCGATATGTGTAATATTTAATTTTGTCTCCCAGGCTCTAAAGGTTAACTAATTAATTAACTAATTAATTTAATTAAACACGTGCTCCCGATGGGGAGTCACGGAGCACCAGAGTGATTTTAATCCCTGTGCACAACGGGTAGGGGGGCAGTGACCCGCCCCTTCCCTCATGCCACAGGCATGCCACAGGGTGCCCAATAGGACCGTCGAAACGATCCAGCATCCCATGTGGCTGCACTATGACCCATGTGCGCATGGCATTACTACGGTGACGTGAGCAAGTAGGCAGTGGTAGGCGCTCGAGGCACATAGCTAGGCTGGCGGATGTCTGTTGGCTACTGGTTAGACTATAGGCATCACTACGTTCTACCCTGCATTGGCGTGGCACAATGGCTAGGCGTGTCCAGGTTGCATTGACACCCGAACATCATTGGGTGTGACTTTATATTATGGCTAATAATGTAGTCTAGCCCGTGGAGCGCTTCAGCTGGTTGTTGACTATTGATCAGGATCCGGCCCCTCGAATACCTTGGGCTTCTTGGGGTGACTCTTGCTTGTGGCGGATCGAGGCACTCCGGCCACAGGTCGCATCATTGTTTGGCTGCCGGGCCCAGGCCAGCTTTGCATGTTAATATTCCACGTTATGGTTTGGGGGGGTCTGGCATCAAAGGACCCTCACCTTTTAATTGTTAAATCAATCTATTCATTGCTAAATCAATCTCTTATTTCTTACCACAAATGTGACTTCCTGCCACAGATGTGGCTTTTACCACAGATCTCCCTTAACGACCCACAGAACGTGCTCATACCATAGATGGATCTCATAAGCCCTTAATTACCATTAGGTCCTGACTTGTGTACTTCCACAGATCTGATTTTTTCACCACAAATCGGGTTCTTTTGATACCAGAGGTAGATCTCCTTCCCACCAATCCCCTGTTTACTGTGCACCATGAAGAACTTCTTATATTCCTTACCATGGAATCACCTGACATATTACCGCAAATGTGACTTCTTACCACAGATCTGTCGTTGACCAGACATCTCCTTTATACCATGAATTTCTTCTAGTCTTTACCTGGCACGGATCTGGCTTATTTCCACAGATCTGGTTCTTTAGTAGTCTACCATGCAGGAATCTGGTTCGTTACCACAGATCTGGATCTTACCAGAGATCTCCTTGCCACAGTCATCTACTCTATTACAAAGAGGTCTATAGGTTTTACCAGGGATCTGACTTATTACCTCAGAGCTGATTCCTTACCACGAGTCTGGGCTCTTACCACATATCTGGCTCTTAATTACCACACTCTGACATCATTCCTTATAGCAGATCTTAATTCCAATCGCACAATTTGATTTCGAGCTCCCTTTACAGCAGCTGTCAGGGCAGCCCAAGACAATTACGCACTGCAGTCGCCGCTACATTACAGTCACTGAACTCTGGTGTCTGTGCATTCTAATTCTACACGCCTTTCGATCGTGATCATGAATGTACAGTACGTGCTCTGCCTATAGTGGCTCTCATCAAGCTACATAGGTACTGCCCACGCCATTACCACATATGGACAGTCCTGAAGGGGTGTGGTTATTCAAGATCAACCAAGTGAACCCTTCGCACATACACTTCTCGCATACAAACATGATCAATTGCTTGCTGCCCCTTCACCACAGCGTTACCCAGAGAAGTAAATAGCCCTATTATTCCCCTCAGACCTGTGCTCGACCTCAGCTGGTCCATCGCACACTCTTCGGAGTACGTCACCGTAACACCACTCACAGGTGTGTACCGCTCACCGCTCACTCACCTTTATTGTCCCATCATAGGAGCCGCTGTATAGATACAGAGGGTCAGCAGCCAGGACCTGCGCGCACGTGGCGGGGGGCCAAAGATCAGCATGTATGAGGGGTCCGAGAATTCTTAAGCAAGCAAAGGAGGAACGGTCGACCAAAAAGCGAATTTGAGTAGCTATACTATATTATGCGTACTCCATACTTGAATACTTCCTTAGCTAATTTTAAAATAGTTTTAATGGAGTTGCTGAGAAAAGCGGGGAGTAGTTGCGTATTGAACCTAAAGAAAACATGCAGTCACTTATCTACACGGCATATATGTACAGCATATGTATTGATAAAAAATGATTAATATACACAATTAAAGAAACATCCAGGCAAAATTATTATGGGGAAATGGCTAGTACAATTAATGTCACTTGAACAACTTCCATAAAGTACATGCTATTGATTACCTAATTTTTAGATTTAGGAGGGGTTTGGTCCTCCCATTTAGCAGAGCACATTATACAAGTACGTACATGCTTTAGACCTTAAATTTACGTAGAAAGTGAGTATTACTGTAACCCGGAAATAGCAAAGTACGTGTACAAGCATAATTGACTGACAGTGCTGCCACTCAAGCATGCCACATGTATACCACGCACGGGCATGTACACATTGACTCAGTGTGCTAGGCATAGACTGGCCCAAGGCATAGTAACGGGCTGCATGAGTATAAGTCGTTCATGGCATGATGGTCAATATGACACATACCAAACAAGAAAACCTCCAACCCAGCAGGCAGCCTGCCACAAGCGCCCCACATAATACAATACTGCCATGGCAGACTGCCTTTCGCACGTTCAGAAGTCACCACACATATCTGAATTTGGCCGGACACCAACTATAACCATACACTGAGTCTCTGCGGCAGTAGATCTTTCCCTTTCGCCAAGTGAAAGTCGACAAATTACAAAGTAGCGGGTTTGAAATAAATAGTAATTTGATTACTGTTTTCTGTTACCTAGGGCGCAGAGGTAAGGCCAGTTCAATCGGGATTATATTATAGGTACGATAAGAGCTCAGCTTTCAATCATACTAAGCACAAATTCAGAAAAAAAAAATGCAAATCGTGATTTCATTTGTCTAAGTACACCAATTCACCGAAGCGGCATTAAACATAGCAGTATCTTAAAAAAGCCAATTACCGAATTTGGCGTTCATAAGTAATATGAGTATATGTGTTGTTGAAGCAATATGACTAACGTATCTAGACAGTAGTAATCCCGTCTAGCTTGCGCCCATCATCATGCTGGCCAGGCATTCTGTACATGTACTGTAGTTATGGCAATTATTATTACTTAGTATTATCAAAGTAGCTTTCACCTTGACGGTCTCCGTGTGCCCCTCCAAAACGGCCACACAGATGCCGAACTCGTTCCATTTCCGGACCGTGCCATCGTCAGATGCCGAGTACAGGTACCCTGCGTGCATGACCAGGGACTCTACTGCGCCAGAGTGGCCCTCCATCGTCTTCAGTGGATAAGGGCTGCTGGGTTTCCAAGCCTGGGGGATTGATCAGTGTGGACGCATGTGTACATTTAAACAGATGATGTGCCAGGGAGACCAGCTAGGGACTGATATTAGTAGGCATGCGCAGATAGATTCGCCCTGAGCTGTACACAGGCGAATTTCTGGCGCAGTCAATGATGATACACCCGGCACGCAAACTCGTCCAGTCCTGCACACCGTTCCAAATCAAAATAAGCATGGAACTCAGCATGGATGCAGCGTTTAGTACAGTAAACATTCATTCTAGCTCACATCTTCTTTTTAAATAGAAGTGAAGGAATATATACATCGTGAATACTATGATAGTATTCATGTCCCACGTAGCTCCCACAAAAACCAGCATCTTCATTAAAACAATAAGTGGAAGCATACATGTGACACTAATTGACATGCCCGGAGGCACGCCGTTCAAGGCCCTTCATGAAGTACGTTGCCCTAGAGGCAACCAAGACAAGGGTGGGTGGGTGGGGAGCAAAGAAAGAGGCCGACAAAACCAGCCAGAGCGGCTTTTAGTCGCAAAACCTCCCTTATCCCTAGCTAACTGACATCATTAAACCCTTATGTTTAGTGGATGCTAGTAAGACGCTAACCGTACAGACCGGGGGTAGAATATCCCGAATCTGCACGGCTAGTATTAAATAATGCGTAGGTTGTTCTTTTCAGGGGCACTGCACCTCACGCCCCGTTCCGCCCGGGTATAATCAACCCAAGCGCGGAACGCACATTTTATTTAATTCATTTTTCAACCATGCACTATATTGCATCTACTAATCACAAAAGCTCTAGCCAAACAGCTACGAGTAAACACTGCGACCTATAAGCCGCTCATCCAGCGGCCTCTTGTTCCCGCATTCACGTATAGAAGAAACTCCGTTCAAAGAACCCCGATTCATGTCCCACGTAGCTCCCACAAAAACCAGCATCTTCATTAAAACAATAAGTGGAAGCATACATGTGACACTAATTGACATGCCCGGAGGCACGCCGTTCAAGGCCCTTCATGAAGTACGTTGCCCAATCACCCCCGCCCTGGCCTTCCCTTGAAGCCGCACTCCACCTTGCTCGTTGTCACAAGTGACCGCCCTGCCGCAAAACGGGAGCCCCCCCACATCGGGAGGCGTGTGCCCGGCGGCTGTGGATGCATGGCCAGGCCCAAAAAGGCCCAGCGCATTTGCACTGCGATTGCGCACGGCCAGCCTATCATGACCCCTCTCGGGGCCCCGAGTCGGTACCGCTATGGCCGTCTCCCCATAGACCCGGGGTGCTTCGAGAAAAAACGTGGACCTAGCCCAGGCCCCGCCAGCCCGGATGCCCGAGGCCACAGCCCCAGGCACCTGGCTGAACGAGAGTCCGTTCAGCCAAGACCGCATTCCCCCCGAGGTTTCTATGCGTGGGGAAAAAATTTCTAGCTTAGACGCTTTTCCCATCGCCGTCCCCAGCCCCAACCACCCCCCCCTCGGCGGAAGGCAATTGCAAAGTTTGCTGGCCAGCAGCAATTTCCGAAGAAAAAGCCGCAGGCCGCGGACCGAGACACGGGTCGCCAGTGCCAGCCATCCGGCTCCAACCCGGGGTGCAAGCATCCCCAGGTACGGAGCACCAGCTCGCGCACTGGGCCGACCAAGCGACAGTTGAGCACCTGTCACGGCATCCGGCCCACCAAAGACCCCAAGCTGGGGAAAAGGTGCGGACCGGAGGTAATCTTTTTCTTTTCTTTTAGTTAACCGGGCGAGGAACTACGCCTGGCCGGTTAACAACTGGAAGTCTCACCACTGGCCAAGTGGCCAGTGCAACCAGTGCTTTTGGGATTTTGCTCCGCAGCACCCATAGCTGCGGCTGCCGCCGCAACGACAACGAGCAAAGAAAGAGGCCGACAAAACCAGCCAAAGCGGCTTTTAGTCGCAAAACCTCCCTTATCCCTAGCTAACTGACATCATTAAACCCTTATGTTTAGTGGATGCTAGTAAGACGCTAACCGTACAGACCGGGGGTAGAATATCCCGAATCTGCACGGCTAGTATTAAATAATGCGTAGGTTGTTCTTTTCAGGGGCACTGCACCTCACGCCCCGTTCCGCCCGGGTATAATCAACCCAAGCGCGGAACGCACATTTTATTTAATTCATTTTTCAACCATGCACTATATTGCATCTACTAATCACAAAAGCTCTAGCCAAACAGCTACGAGCAAACACTGCGACCTATAAGCCGCTCATCCAGCGGCCTCTTGTTCCCGCATTCACGTATAGAAGAAACTCCGTTCAAAGAACCCCGATTTAGTGAGGTATAATGATGTTTAGTGAGGTACATAAGATATAAAGCGATTGTGTTGTTCCAGAGGATCATTGCTGAATTCTATGCCCAGAACTTTGCATGGTATTGACTTTATGGATCAACTAAATCAAGGTAGATAAGCATATATAAAACGGTTGTGTCTATTCATTGATATATAATGATAAATTCCCAAGGTGAGAGCGGCATGCAATATAAGGAATTAAGCCCCGACAAGAGGAAGAAGGTAGAGGTTATAATATATGTACGGAACGCCCCGACTCCAGGAGGTTGTGGTAGTCTAAGATATACTATTCTACATACAACTACATCTGTTGAGACTTGTCAAGGTTATTTCCCGTAGAACTTTAAACTCATGTGTAATTGAAGAAAACTCTAAAAAATTCTGGATTTCAGCGTTCTTCAACTTACTACTTCTGTGGAAGCAAATTCAAGAAAATCTAGGCGACAACCCCATTGAAGTAAGAAAGCCATCAACATCTGATGGAATCCATAATTTTGGTAGTACCAGCACCCGGCCACGGGTAACACATATGTATTCTTCACTTACAACAATGGAAGTTGATAACAAAACATTGAGATTTCTCAAGTCTAGCTTGCACCTAGAGCTAGAGTTGGTACTAGATTTCTTGATCAATCCGCTCGCGGAAGCAAGAAGCCTCCAGGGTGGGAGGGAGGGAAAAGAAACAACTGCGGATCATTGCCAGCAGCTACAGCTTGCTTAAGGCATGGTCCGCCGACCCACAAGCTGACATCATCCTAAATTAAGTAACAAGTCTGGCATGCGTCACACGCCGGCCTGAACAGTGCTGAAAACGCCACTATAAATAACGTGGCCACGCACCCCCGGGCTAGTGCGCTAACCATACAGGTAGTCGTACAAGGTTCTCAAGACTGCCATTGAACATAAAACTCGGCCATCGAGCCCTTGGGCCGGTCCGAGTCCACTATACAATAATTAATCACGACTCACTAAAAGAACCAAATCAGTCGAAGATTCGTTAAGCAACCAGCAGACCCTACAGGTCCCCAGCTAGTCTCAGCCGGTGCAACCAAATACGAATCTTTGCAAGCAAGTTGTATAGAACCTACGAATAATTTTCTCGGACCACTAATTAATAGCCACCGACCCTTATAAACAACCGGGTAATCCAAGGAAAATTCAGACGAGCATGAATTAATCCTTTGTACAGATCGAATTAGTCAGCCCATGTCGCAGACAACCTTCCACATGCAGACCAAGGCTTCTAAAGCGGCCAGGCTATCTTTCCCGCATGCGTTAATTAAACTATATTCAGAGAAAAACCGATTTAATTTTTTATCCCAACTCATCATGGGAATTAGGATAAACTGTGGCGAGCTTCAGCTTGCATCTAATAAACAAAAATCTTCCTCATAAAAATGTCAGATTAATTTTAGTTTGCAACTGATTACTGTAAGAAACATGGATTAATTTATTAATAAAGGAGACATGTATACGATATGTAAGTAAGATTCTCCTATATACATAACATGCCACAGTCTCAGAATTCAATGGCTTGCACATGCATGAAAAGTAGTCTTACCTGATTCCGTAAAAAGATTCCGTAAAACTTTAAACTACTTCAATGCAGACTTGAATTAAAATATGCAGACAACCCATGAATTGTTTTAAAGATATCTGAAAGACACAAACAGCTTTTACAATTCCTCGCATTCTCTTCATCCATCCTCGCATCCTCGCATTCAGAATATAATAACAAAAGACTCATTCAACAGTCAAGATATGCAATACAGCATGGTCCATGTACCATTAATTTTTTTTCCGGCAACTGACAGTCCCCAGAAAATGCCACGAGATCATTGCAACGGATCACAGGAGAATTTTCGAAAAAGCTATGCAACCCAGCAAGCCAAAACAACGTGCTACGAACAGAGATACAAAACAAAAGGAGGTAGCAACTACAAACGTTTTTGCGTAACTTCCTACATGTTGTAGCAACATATGCTACGATATAATAAAATGCCTTCCGAACCCTTAAACGTACCATGATACTAATGCAGGCCTATCTTTTTTATAAATGAGACAACCTGGCAGTGCTGCGAGCTAGGCCTAGCTGAACTATATACATTCACTTATTTGTGAATTTTATGACACTTCATGCAACTCGGAAGGTGAAAGCTCGTAGAAAAAATGTAAACATACACAAACAAAATAAGTACAGTTAGTAGCCGGGTTGGCAAATATAATATAAACAGTACGTGCGTCAATACGTGGGGCCTGAAAATACGAGTATCGGATTTCTTTGAAAAGAGTTTCTCGAAGTGAGGCGGGGAATAAGGCCGCTCACGGGAGCCGCCTGGATGGTCGGCTGAACCGGGCGGGTTTGGCAGATGTAACCGGATTTGGCTAATGGCTGGCGACCTGGAATTGTTAGTAGGGGCAGTGGCCCTATTGTGCTACAATCTCGAAACAATCTTATGCTTAAAGTTTGACAGGGCCGGGTTTGTTGAACCGGTTTGTTGAATGATAATTAGAACCTTTCGGAAAGGGTATTTGATTGGTTGTTGTTTTTGTGGTACGGTAGGTGTCGCTACATTCTCAGGTTGGCGTGTTAAGTTAAGCTCGGTTGCTGATGTCAGCCCCGTGCTAGGGCAGTTTGACTACTTTGGCGGCGTAGTGACATTGTTGTGGTCTTTTTTCTTGTAAACGTTGGCTGAGCGCCGACGGCTGAGGCTATGGCGGTACAAGAAGTGCCTCACCAGCCTTGCGCTCAGCATGGGTGCGGGGCTAAAATTTGTTAACCAAATTTCCGGCATCCATGATCCCTGGCTGCTTAAGGCGGTTGGGATTCATGGCTGCCACTGGCCCGGAATTAATGTCCGGGTGATCGGGGTTTAAATGCGAAGCGGGGGCTGATGCATTATTTAATGGCTGGTTTGTTTGAAAGAAACGGCCAGCTGGCCGGGTTGGGCAAGGGCTAGCTTGCTTGATGGTTCCGTACCTGGGGATGCTTGCGCCTCGGGTTGGGCTGTCGGCAGGCTGGCCTGCCTTTGAGTTGTCTCGTACCTGGAAATGCTTGCATTCCGGGTTGGGCTTGGCTTGAGGGCCGCCGCGGCTCGGGGGGGTAAAAAATTTAAGTCACCGTTGTGGGACACGGAGCCTCGGCGCAGGAGGCAAGGGCTGAAAGCCAACTTGATTTCGTAATCAGTGGTATTTCCACTTTTTTGTACGGAAGGAGTGTTTATGTGCTCGGCACTAGGTTGGTTGCTCTTCAAAAAAGTTGTAAACTGGGCGTCGGCTGGAATCAGCGGCGCCAGTCAGCAGCTTTTGCTTTGACTTTGTGTTCCGCGACAGCACCCCTTAGCGGACCAGAGAAGAGGTCGGCAACGAGGTCAGCGGGGGCCCCCGAGTGGGGTCAAAAATGCGAGCTGTGTCGATTGACAGTGCATGAATTTTTGTGCATTCACAGTCGCTGGGAATTAAATCTGTTTTCTGGCAACGGAGAGCGCCCATCGCGACAGGACAGCTTTTGACGGGAAAGGAAATGGTGCTTCTTTAGCGGACCGGAGGGCCAGGAAGGGGAGGTTGGGTAATCGCGAGCCATGCCTAAGGAGTTCTTAATAGCGGTTCTGTAACCGCTACCTGTCTGTATGCATCTACTTATTGTTTTAACAAAGATGCTGGTGACTATGGTGAGCAAACGGGTGTATGAATCGGATTTCTTTGAAAAGAGTTTCTCGAAGTGAGGCGGGGAATAAGGCCGCTCACGGGAGCCGCCTGGATGGTCGGCTGAACCGGGCGGGTTTGGCAGATGTAACCGGATTTGGCTAATGGCTGGCGACCTGGAATTGTTAGTAGGGGCAGTGGCCCTATTGTGCTACAATCTCGAAACAATCTTATGCTTAAAGTTTGACAGGGCCGGGTTTGTTGAACCGGTTTGTTGAATGATAATTAGAACCTTTCGGAAAGGGTATTTGATTGGTTGTTGTTTTTGTGGTACGGTAGGTGTCGCTACATTCTCAGGTTGGCGTGTTAAGTTAAGCTCGGTTGCTGATGTCAGCCCCGTGCTAGGGCAGTTTGACTACTTTGGCGGCGTAGTGACATTGTTGTGGTCTTTTTTCTTGTCCCACCCACCCACCCTCTTTGGTGGCCTGGTCTGCGCGGGTAATCGCGAGCCATGCCTAAGGAGTTCTTAATAGCGGTTCTGTAACCGCTACCTGTCTGTATGCATCTACTTATTGTTTTAACAAAGATGCTGGTGACTATGGTGAGCAAACGGGTGTATGAATAGACTTCGGGCTCCAAAGTACGCGGGCCCAAAATACGTGACTGTTGGGTTGCAGTGTGCACATCCATATGAAAAACACTACCAGCACGGATAATAATTAACAAAGCTTGTCATTTCCGACTTCATCACACAATATATAGCATGCACGTTCATGACGTTGATGCGTATTGGTTGAGAACATTTGGTGTGCTTATTGGCTATTATTATAACAACATCCGTGTGTGCCCTCGGCATTTAATCCCATCTAAAGACCTCGGCAATCAGCAGCCTGGAAGCCATCTGGTCTGTGGGAACCAGCCGTTTGGCGATCTGCAGCTAGCCATTATGAAGAGGAGTCGATGATGAGGTAGACGCATGAAAACTTCTTGTTGCAAACTGCGAGCTAGTGGTACTTCGTCGCGGAAACCGGTTTGTGCATATAAGGATTTCTGATTTGTTCTTTCGTTTTTCCCTCATAATCCCACTCTGGACCTTCGGCATAATTATGCACGGCTGCTAACTGAAAATAGCTGTCGCACTGGCCTGACCGCAACTCGCTATAATATTGCAGCATAACAACCAGTATTACAAGGTCTTCACTTGCGTGTCGTATATGCTGACATAATGCATTATTGCTGGCTTTCGCACCATTGACTTGCAACTAAACTTTTCCTAGGCCATGAGCCAAACAATTAGTAAGGGTTGCGCTTGACGGAAAGAACTGTTCGCACCTAGTCTTGACAGTAAAATTATCTCGAACGGGCAGTGAAACGCCGCGCCAAGACCCCAGTACAGGCACCGCGCTGCCCGCTAGTACCCCGCAAAATACTAAGTTCAGTTCCCACTTCCCGTACCGTCAAAAATACGCGTATTTACCGCCAAGGCGTTCAGTACGCGTACTCCCGTATTTTTGCGACTCGTACGGCGTACTTACTAACCCGGGTTAGTAGAAACGACCAACTACGAAGACAACACGGGCACCAATTCACCAAAGCAGGATAACTATATTAATTAATTAATAAGCACGTGACTGCATCACGTGGGTGCCAATACAGAGTAAAGGAACCTTCAACCCTATATACACAGCGAGAAGGAGGGAGGGCGCCCTAGCTTCTCTCACTGCCGCAAGTGGGCAGGCCACAGAGCGCCCTCTCCACGGCATGGTGCATCATGCCGGGGCACAACAGTGTGGGTGCAATACAACCAGTGCAATACCATAGGCAGGCTGACGCATAGCTTATGCTACAAATATAGAGGTGGGCTCAAGACGTCGGCTAATTTTAGGATAACTATAATATACACTATAATACAACACTTACAAGTGTGATGCAAATTGGCAGGCACAACTTATATAACATACCATAATACTGCCATCCTGCGAGCCCGAAAATAGGATGCCTCCGTCTGGCACAGCCAGCAAGCACATGATGGCTCCCGAGTGGCCGGAGAACTCCCCTGCCAGGCATAGTTGACCGCTCACTGGTCGCCAGATCTGTGATGAGGTCACCATCCATGGAGTGCATTGCATTGGAGCAAAGTGACCATCATCGTGCGCCTGCAGGCAAAGGAAATGCTTGCCCCCAAGGAAAATATCCATCTCAGGCGGTCAGCCTTCTCACCGATGTGCGACACTTGTAAGTAATCATGAGAAAACATCACATCGTCCATGGTTAAAACCAGTCACAACTTTAATGGAAAAATAGCACAATTTCCTTGATCGTGCAGCCAGGCTCATGGTTGCTACGCTGGCAGCAAATCAAACGACTCACACTGCTCAATGAGTACCAAATCAATGAATGTCTGGTTAACTAGCAAATCGATGAGAGAAACTTTCTTTACATGATGGGCAGAGCTACTAACTCGTTTGCATCACAGAACCGCAAAAGTAGAATAGATCATACAATTCACAATCAAAGTCATATGGATTCGTTCTATTTTGACATAGATATCTATCAAAGCGATGCTTTTGTGGGAAGGATTGGAAACACAAAAAAATTTTATAATTTTTGAAATAAAACACTATCGTGTCAAACGTTAATTTTGCCGGAAGTTGCAACATCGGTGGAGCTACCTAGGGTGCTGGAAAAGAAGTAATATTCTATCAATTGATGATGCAGAAAGCTAATTCGTGCACTTGACATTTTGACATAATATAATGCTGCAAAGCTTTGATTGAGGTCAAGTGCAATAACCATGCACATGTAATATCTATAAGTTACAATATTATATTAACTTACTTTCCAAGACACCGCTGATTATAGACAACTTCCAAATAAAATGAGCCAACTTGACGCACACATATAAAGCTACAAAACTAACAGCTGGATTACGATTGACATTCTAGCTTTTGAAATGACTTTGGGCATCAATTGAAGCCTAAACACAGACTGATTTTGATAAAACTGTATTTGGCAGTGTGCCATGACAGTACATATTAGCCTCTAGAACAGCCTCTTGAAAAAAAACACACTTGGCACCGGCGCTCTCAAGTGAAGAGCTTTTTCGCAGTTGCCCGCTATAGATCGCTTGGGATGCCTTCGGATCAGGAGATCCTTATAACAGGCTATATATGATTTCAACGCCGCGAAGTCATGCAAGAGCTCCTGTGTTCGAATACAGTATGGTACCAAACTGTTTCACCTTTCTGCAAGTAATGGATTGAGAATGTGTGCCACACCAGGTGAGGGAAATAAATACTCGAACAGACGGGTTCTCATGGAAAACACTGTCAGCGTAACGGCCAAAATAAACTGGGTGTTGCCCCCTACTCAATTGCAGTGAGGTGTCACTGGTCACTAAGGCCACGGTGTCAGGTATTCGGCAACACTCACTACTGTACTAGTTTGGTAAAGATACCAATTGAAGCTAAGCTAAACTTGCACCGTGTAGATAACATCTACAATTAAGAGTATCTCGTTAGTGTCTTAGTTAGTGTGCATGATTGTTATGGCAACCAGGGGCCTTCCATAATAGTCTGCAATGAAGGAAACATCAACAAGATATATAAAAGTCATAACATCATACCTCAGCATGCGCTCTGCATGCGGAATCATGTCCCTATCCATCAGTAATGACCCAGCTACTACCAGCAGTCCCATCCTACAACAGCGCCATCTAAAAAAGCATCCTATTGCATACACGCATGCAATCGCAACCTCGAAGATGATGGAAGTTGACATACACAAAAGTTCAATAAGAGTATAGATAATACCAATGATCCTTGTACAAAAGTAATTCGTATCAACTTTTTTTGCCTGCAGTACTGTATTCCTACAAGACTAAGTATATGTGCTAGCTTCTACTCCTTATCATCGCAAGCTATAGTGTATTGTCCTGGTTGCTGCAAGGACTTGACGCAGAACCCAGATCGAACTATTACCTGTACCAGCCGATCGAGTGTTACAAACTCAGTTTCATAATAAAATAGATGATCCTATTGTGTACCTGTTATAAGTTACAGTTGTGGGATTGGCATTATGAAAGAAGCCCAAAACTGGAGCGAGCAATCCATTAACTGTAAGAACAGCCAGCCAACGCAGCTAACTACTGGCAGCAGGCACTGGCATACATTCATCAATGCATCCATGGACAGCAGCCTATAACTGCAAAAGAAATCAGGAAGGACTTCCAGCTAATCTCGAGCCGAGACTTAAGCACTATGTACCACATTCCAGTATATTGGACGACTGGTACTACTATTAGTAGTACTTAAGTACCTAGATTCGAAATAATAACCAGCAACTAGCTGTCAGAGTGGCTTACTAGTATACTGATCAATTAACATGTATACTGATAATAGCGGGTAGGCTGTACCTACTACGTGTAAAAGCAGTTCGTACTATATAGTTGTACTATAGGTAGCTATAGATCTAAAGTTAGTGTTTTGTACTAAGGGCCGGCCTCACCATGCATTTCTCGCTACAATTGCCTAGCTAGGTACAACAACCCTCCAACAACAACGTTCATGACTGAGAATATGGAGTTAGTCTCCATGCTTTGCTGTAGACTAAGTCTCAAAGGCATTGTGAATACAACGTATGAATAAGCCTTGTAAACCTACGTTGGTATGTGAATATAAATACCACGTGGGCTATGCAGATAGGAATGCTAGTCGAGTCGCATACGTTTCCCTAGATAGGTACTTTGGGTACTGGGGTACGTGACAGATGTCAGTACCCAGTATACGTAGTATCCTGTCATTGGACGGTACTAGAGTATCCTAGATAGGGACCGTACTGCAGCGTGCATTGATCTGTGATCACACGATGCAGTGACTAGACTGCTACCTGTCATCGTGCGGCCTCGGGCCAACGGTCTGCACCCAACGGTCACTGGCGGCGCAGCCAGTGAGAGGAACGTTGATAAAGGGTAAACCTATTTTCTAATGAACCAAGCAATTCATTGCTCTCAGCACACAGTGTTCTCAAGCAATATACCACGTCGTTCATTTCTCATTTCCTAACTTGAATTTTATAAACGCTCTTCAGCAACATCAAACTCAACAACGGTTCAAACCGGCACTGGAAAAAAAAAAAAAAAAAAAAAAAAAAAAAAAGAGAAAAAGAAACTACATCTTGGGGACGACGATGATGATCAGCGTCGTCCGCCAGACAACAGGGCATCGGCTGATGTCGGTGCGCCTGCATGCAATAACAACAAAACAAAAAGAAGACAAAGAAAAAGAAAACAAAAGAACAACCATGACAATACCAGCCAGGTGGAGGGTCCGGCTGCCGCGAGGCAGTCCGAACAACCCCCCTCCCCTGTGCGCCAGCCGGTGGCGGAGCCGGTTCCCCTACGGGGCACCGACCAACCCTCTTCCCCGGCGGCTGCGACAGCAGCACCCACTGCTGGAGCAGCCATGGCGGCGGCAATGCGGCAGGAAAACAACCCCCCAGGAGGCACCGGCCCCGCGCCGGCCCCTGGGGCTTCCAGCGTAAGCAAGTCCGTTGCTTTCTTTCCTCATGCATGCTCTGATATAATGCTCAAGAGCGGTGGCTATCTTTTCAACATATCATAACCAAACAGAAAGCTATCGCTGCAGCATGAGGAGCATAGAAACGCTCCAGCTGTTATGTGATAAAAGCACTCCTGGCCTATCCCCATCGCCGGCGGTGGGCGGCCTGGGCTGGACGGCATATGCAAACGAGACAAGTATCTCCGTCCACCCCAACGTGACTTATCTGAATGAATGTCATGTCTTTTGAACGCAGATCTCCCCATTTTATTTGGGATGAGTGTAAGGGTATTGTTGCTTTCTTGGCAGCACAGCCTCTACCCTCTAGGGAGACTGTTGATCCTCTCTATGTCAGGGCTGAGGGCCCTTAATCAAACCCACTGCTGTCAATCTCCCTAGACATGGAGCTTGCCCAGCCGCCGCACATAATCAATAACGCATGCAGTAGTGGCAGAAGCCATTACCAAACGCATGTACTTGCGGGTAAAGATATGGCTGGTGCTAACGCTCAAGCAGCACCGGGAGGCAATAACAAGAAACACTAACAGATCACAAACAAACAAACAAAACTGTTACCAAACCATGGTTGGTGTTGAGGCAGCACAGATGCTGTCCTCTCATTACAAGCAAACAAATGAAACTGTTACCAAACCATGGTTGGTGTTGAGGCAGCACAGATGCTGTCCTCTCACTGCAAACAAACAAACGAAACTGTTACCAAACCATGGTTGGTGTTGAGGCAGCACAGCTTCTGTCCTCTCATTACAAGCAAACAAACGAAAATGCTACCAAACCATGGTGGGTTTTGAGGCAGCAAAGATACTGTCCTCTCAATCAATACAATGAACAAACAAGAAAAGCTGCGATTAATTAATTAACAATAACAATACCAACAACAGGCCCTCACAGGGCAATAACAACAACAACAACAACAACAACAACAACAACAACAACAACAACAACAACAACAACAACAACAACAACAACAACAACAATAGGCAACCTGGCAACCCTGGAAGGGTCAGGTGCCTGAGGTGCTTCCAGACGGGGCACAGCCGCAACCAGTGCAACCACAACCCTACACTGGTCAACAATGTGGATCTCTGCCCAGGCTGCCACTACACGTGCGAGGCACAACCTGGCCAGCTCCAGGCAGCCGTTGCAACAGGCCTCGCTACCCAACTCAATGTGAGTTCTCTCACCTTGCTTACTCTGAGGATGATGATCTCATTACCATTGGGGATGGCAGCCAGGGCATAATTGATTTTGAGGCAGCAACCTTACTGTCCTCCCAACACCCTGTACTGGAACCTTACATAAAAGCACTAACCCCCACTGTTGACAACTCCATTGATATCAAGGAGCTTGCTCACCAGCTGCTGCCTAGCCATGGGTCATGAAACAGTGGCTGAGGAACTAGCCAGACGGCTGGGGGGTAGTAGCATGGGAAAACCACTCAGGAATGCAGTAAAACTGGCTAGACAACACTGTCAAGAATGTCAGTTTAACAGCCCCAAACCTAAAAAATGGCATACTGCAACTCCTTCCACCACTAGAGGCATGATAGTGGTGGAAGATGGGGATGTGATGCACATCAACAAAGATGTCCAGCCCTACCTGATCCTAAAAGATTCATGGTCCAGGTTCACAGTAATGGAACCCCTACCTGGCATGTGTCTGCAGGGCAGCTACGTGTTGCACTCATGATTGCTTTACCCAGATTCTACCCAGTTGACAGAATTTTGCTTGATCAACAATTTTCTTGTCTGACTGACCTGGAAGGGTGTGAAGCAATAGAGATTGCTGGGCTGGAAGATCATGAGGGTCAGGGGGTCATTGAAAGAACCATCAGATCTGTCAAAACCCTACTAGCCAAAAATCCTTCCAAGGATGCTACTTCAGGGGTCTATTGTGACAGGGCACTCTGGTGTCATGAAATGTGCACAACCCTAAACATGAGACCTGTCTTGCATGCCAAGTGGGGTGAAGTAATCCCAGCAGGCCTGCAGGCAGGTGTATATCCCCCAGAGGTGATAGCACTGTACAACACTGCACGTGCACAAACCTCAGCAAAACTGGCAGAAAAAGATAAAACCCATCCCAGGCCAGTATTCCAAAAAGGTGATCAAGTTCTCTATTACAAGGAAAACGCTTTGGTAAGGTTGGAACTTGGCTAGGTCCAGTTACCATCCGTGGATTTACCAAAAACAGCAAGACCGTGGAGGTCAAGCACAATATCAATGGGAAGCGTCACAGGGTGAGCTGTCATAGAATTAAGAAGTATTATTCTCCCATGGCAGACGTGCCTGGGGAAGAGTCTTTAAGCATGGACTCACTACTTCTATCTGGCAACTCCAGCATGCCCAGCAGTAGCCCTGAGCCACCAATTACTGCTGTTGACAGCACCACAGCACCCTCTGTGAACCCTTCCACCCTCAGTGAAGCCAGGCCCACTTCACAACCTGGGGATCGCTTAACCAGGCACGAGGTAGCTGGGTTGGAAGCATTAGCTCAGCCCCAAGGCACCAAATTGTCTGCCAACCCTCCCGCTCTGAGGTCAAGATTGGCAGTCGCCTTGCAAGCATTACACAGGTCACATAAGCAACAAGCTGCTGTGGCCGAAGGGTTGGCAAAAGTCTCAGCTGTGTGCACTAGTCAGGACCCCTGGACCCTGGCAATAGACACTCAGGCACAGGTCAGTGTGATCAGTGCACAAGCCATCCCTGGTCTTGAGATTGCACCTTCATTTTGGGCACGGGTGCAGGATTTCTCAGGCCAAAGCTCACTGGATGTAGTGGGACAGGTGATGCTCCCTATACTTGGTATTCAGACACCCTTCCAGGTGGTGGAGGGGTACTCTGGTAACACCTTGTTGGGGGAACCTTTTGTATCCTATCCTGGGGTGCTTATCTCAGCTAATGAGCTCAGTGTCACAGGGGTGGGTGCAGTTCCTCTGGACCACTTTAAAATCCCTCTCTCCAGTATTGTCCCTGGTATGGATGCTGTCATCAAGGCAGTCAACACTCAGTATGCACCAGGGGAGATCCCTGATTTGGACAAGTTAGTGCACAGCCAGTTCCTCCATCCCTCAGCCTTTGGGCTGGGTAAGTGGGACATAGCCATGCACTCACCCCACCAAATCTCCCACGTCATACAAGAATGCAAAACACAAAAAGGGTTTACCAAGTGGCTGATGGCCATTGTCCACCAAGCCAGGCAGGAATGGGTCCTGCCCAACCCCAAAAACCCTCAATACAAACCTCCTGTCACCCCTTCATGGGACGTGCCAGAGGGAGCCAAAAAGCTCAGATTAAAATTTGTTCTCAAACAAAAACCACAAAAAGTGGGCTCCCCAATCTTCCATGCCAGACCATGTGTCACAGAATTAAAGGGGACATCCACACTGCCAAAAGGGGAAACCTACACACCTGGGTTGCAACAAACCTCACTCAGGATCATGCTCTCCCTATTCCTCCACAACCTCAATGCAGGCCAAGACTATGTCTGCAAAGCCACTGATATTAAAAGGGCCTTCCTCAGGGGGGACCCAGAAAAGGCTGAATCTGTGTGGAAAGGGAAGGTGTACGTGGTAGACACCCCAGCTGTGTGGAAACCTTACATTGATGAGCCCCACCTTATCATCAACATTGGGGTGGAAGGGCTTGTCAGTGCCCCAAAAATTTTCAGAGACTCAGCAGAGGAAGTATTCAAAAAGCTCAAGGCCACGTATGATGACCTGGACCCATGCTTTTTTGTTGTACCCACCCCCTCTGGACTGCTGTTCTTTGTGTGGCATGGAGATGACCAACTCATTTGTGGGCCTAGAGCTGAGGTGAAAACCTTTATTCAGCAGGTCCAGGAATCATATGAGATTGGCAAACAGGTGGAATTGAGCACAACCCCCATCCAGTTCTGTGGCATCATGTTGCAGCTGCATAGGCAGCCAGATCAGTGGGTCTGCTCTCTCTCCCCTCCTGCAGAATATATCCAAGATTGTCTAGATCTGCTGCAGGACAACTACCTCCCCTTACACATGTGTGCCACTGTTCAGGGCAAACTGGGGTGGTGGTCAGCCATCTGTGGGGCTCCCTTAGCTGTCATCAGCAGGGTCACCCATGATGTTCTAGTCAAGATAAAATGCAGTCACATCAGGAAGTTGGTCAATGACTGTCCCCCCCTCATCCTCCATGGCCTGAATCTGATGGAAGACATCCACATCCAATGTGTCATGGACAGCTCCATGGAGAGCAGAACAATCAATCAGATGGGGGCACGGGAATCAGGGCTGTTTTTTCTCACCAACAGGTCAGATTACATGTCCCTCACTTCCTGGTACAGCAGGCTACACCGCAGAAAACCTGGCAGCAGCAACTCAGCTGAATGTCGTGCTGTGGTGTCTGCTGCATTGCATGCTCGTTCCCTAGCTGCAGCACATGCTCACCTGGCTACAAACCCAGGCAGGCAGCACATGCAATGTAATCTCACATCTCTACACTGACAGCTTTTCTGTGATCAGTTTTCTAACCAAGAAATCTGTTTCTGCTGCTGTCCACACTGACTTGGATTGGGTGATCCTCAAACAGGAGGCCACCTATTTTTCCAGCTGGACTCATGTGGATGATGAGGACAACCCAGCAGACGCTCTAACGAAGCTGCGGGATGCTGCTGGCCAACAGTACCAGCTCCTCTTTCAGAACATGAACCCCTATGATATCAGAGTCAGTGTTTGAATAAATGACTGGCCATAGCACAGTACACAACCACCACACCCCCTTACCACAGCGATAGCTGCTGGGCGCCATAAAATTCAACACATTCGTTGTGGGGTGTGAGTGCTGGCTAGGTCAGATTTGTATCCATTTGCAGCTTGAGGACACAAGCTTTGTATCCACTTACTTAATGTGTGCTCCAATAACTGGCCAAACCAGCCAGCTGTGTACACCTTATTTAATGTGCAATATAACACCTGGCCAGAACAGCCAGCTGTAACCAACCTGGCTCAACCAGCCATGTCTCTTTTGTACCCCTAATCAACTTAAAAACAATAACAATAATGTTGGGGGTGCAGACCTGAAATAAATAATAAAACAATACTGGAGTTAGTCTCCATGCTTTGCTGTAGACTAAGTCTCAAAGGCATTGTGAATACAACGTATGAATAAGCCTTGTAAACCTACGTTGGTATGTGAATATAAATACCACGTGGGCTATGCAGATAGGAATGCTAGTCGAGTCGCATACGTTTCCCTAGATAGGTACTTTGGGTACTGGGGTACGTGACAGATGTCAGTACCCAGTATACGTAGTGTCCTGTCATTGGACGGTACTAGAGTATCCTAGATAGGGACCGTACTGCAGCGTGCATTGATCTGTGATCACACGATGCAGTGACTAGACTGCTACCTGTCATCGTGCGGCCTCGGGCCAACGGTCTGCACCCAACGGTCACTGGCGGCGCAGCCAGTGAGAGGAACGTTGATAAAGGGTAAACCTATTTTCTAATGAACCAAGCAATTCATTGCTCTCAGCACACAGTGTTCTCAAGCAATATACCACGTCGTTCATTTCTCATTTCCTAACTTATGGCGATATGCTCACAGAAAGTATACAAACTGTACTTCCCCAACTTAGTTTCCCCAAACATTCGAATTCCAAGAAACGCCTGGCAAAATATCATCATGAAAAAACAATTGTCGTGCAAGAGACTGATGTCTTTCTAAGAGCCACCGATGGTCAGACACCGCGTCACAAGTTGATATCAGACCACTGACAGTTGTATCGACCTCGCAGCAAGCACAGGGATGTATAATTTTTTCTCATTGACAGAATTTGTCCTGGAGTGACCTTGTCACTGAGTTAAGAATTATGCATGCAATGGCGCCCGGACACTACATACCGTACCAATCTGACGAGGAAGATATATGCATATTAGACATGCACAAACATATCTCTGACAGCATGAACCGTGACACACAAAATAGTGCCCTCAGCTCGGCAAGCCACTGTAGGGGAGCTACTCAGACTAACGCAGTGGCCCTTATATCAGTGCGCATAATGATGCACGAATCGGCCAGTCGTATATGCCCCCCCAAAAAACTCCTAGCTTCCGGCCTCGTACAACCCAAGATATCTCCTTCAGATAGTCAATATACATACTAGGGCCCCCCAGAGGGTAAACCTGTAGAGGACCCTCAAGCATACGGTATACCCTGACAATATACCTACGTACTGTAAAAAAAAATCCCAAAAGTTTACGTTACTACACGTGACAAAATTCCAAAAACTCTTCGTACGATAATTAAGCGTACACATACAAGGGCCGCTACGGTACTAGTAGGGCTATATAGCTGTAATTCACATTCTGCATCAGCTATCAGCCCGCTATAGTATTCCCCCTTTGGACTACGATGTACATTAGGCCCCGGCGTGCCTGTTTGCAACCACCACTACAGCTAGAAATCCGGCCCCTCGATCCACTCACAAGAGAATTAAGCAAGCACACGGTACATGCACCATTTGCTCCACTCATGCAACCACCCAAGTCCCTGACAAAGACTATCACAAATCATGTATGTACACATGCGGTGTAAAAATAGCAGAACAACAATTGAAGATGTAACTCACTGTATCCTAATGTCATCCTTCCTCGACGACAACCCCTTCCTCTGGTTTCACAGCATCCCCGCTAGCTAGAGAGCGGAAACACCCTGTCATAGAGCTCTCTGCTACATTTAATTAAAGCACTTGCTACGATTCACATACATCCATGATATCTGGCTACTATAGCCATGCCTGAGGGCAATTAATATAACTAGTCCGTACATAAAGGCCGGTGCAACTGTACCAAGCTCATCAAGTTAAGGCCAGGGTCAAGTAACAACAAATATCTATTACTTTGACACTTAACGCTCGACATAGTACCAACAACACCTACAGAAGAAGCGAGACATGATTGCCATTACACTCGGTTTCTGGCTTGACCTACAAGCACACAACATCAAGTAGACGCGCCTACCAAGCACACATGGAATTAGTGCACTAGAAAGGTTTTAGGGCTTCAGAAAACCATACACTCCTTGTTTGCCAACATGACGCCTATAATGCGCTTATACCACAACCAATATGTTTAGCTAACATGGTGGCTGCCACTGCAGAACAGGTCATGACATTCGTCACCCACCTTCACGACATTTTCAAGGATGCTGCCAGAATATATCAGGTCGTCATTCGCTGCCAAGGAGAAGACCCAGTTCAGACCAGGGAGAGCTGCGACGAGCTGCAACGTTTCCGCAGCAGCCTGTGCAGCCTGCAAATCAACACGAGGCGCAGTTCCGTGGGGCACCGTAACAGAGCAGAGATAGCGCACTTTAAATGAGAAGCCCGCGGCCTGACCACAGGGTCATGAGCACCGGCCAGCACTACGTACTGGTATTCGAACATCATTCATCATGGCACGTGCTAGCCGTGCAGCATGCACAGGCTCGATATCGATCCCCGCGCAGTACAAACTATATCATATGGAAAACGGCGTACGCGGACCTGCATGATCCTCATGTTTACGTGATATATATACCTAATTCATTATTCAGTAGACAAACCCCCGGGCAAGAAATGGTCCTACTGCATCATGCATAAAGCGAGGCGGCCGGCATTCTGCGCACTAGTTAAGCTGGTTCCATTGAAGTCGTACTGCTGTATTAAGTAAGTATATAATAAACGTTGACAAAACTCGTGGGTGAATCAAGCTGCAGGCTCATCATGCATAAATGTTATATGGCGTGCGTGACTTACCTTCATACTTGGCTGCAGGAACCAACGTCAGCCAGAATTGCGTTAGCGAAACTGGGCATTTCGCTTGCATGACAGTTCTGAGACACCCAACAAATACTACAACGGTAACATTATTATGGCGAGACGACGCGCGCGCATGCCGGCGCCGTTATGAAACTGTGCCCAGCCGGAAAAAGCCATGAGTCAATTATTACTTGACGGATTAAAATAAAGCAGCGGCACGCGTCTGCTGCGCTTGCCTTGTATGCCATGTCACTTTTGTTAACCAACGATGGAAGCTGCTGGTGTCGAGAAAGAGCGGTCATTATGTATACGTGAGGCAGCACTGATGTATACACTTCAGTCGGACAATATGCCGTCAAAAGTCACACACGTGATGCACATTACCGATGGGGGGGCTGTGGATCCTCATTGCGCAGCCTTTCCGGACATTTCGGGCTCGCTGATCGCAAAAGGACTCGGGTGTCAGGTCCCAAAGCGCAAACTAGTGGTCAGATTCGCATTGAACGGAGAATCAAGCGCCAGAGATCTTGTGTGTGTGTCAGTCACAGACAACTACGCAGCACAATACGTTGCCCTTGAACCACATAGCAACATATTTGTAAACTCAACTAACTGAACTAAACATAGCAACATCTGGCAACAAACACTGCCCCGAGATCACTAGTCTGTTCAGGTCTGAGTTAAGAGCATTTATAATAACGATGTTTCAAAGATACTCTCACAGATCTCATCTGACAAGTTTCGATACTCCCATCCTTCCGTAAACTGAGCAATTTCTGAGGCGCCGCCTCATAAGATTCGCAAAGCACTTCTTGGTAATTCCATCGTCGGTCAGTCACACGCCGAACATGAGGTAATTTCGAATATATGGCTTCATCGGGCGACAGTTAAACTTTTAC
The DNA here is from genome assembly GCA_009746045.1 of Mesostigma viride. Classification (NCBI taxonomy): domain Eukaryota; kingdom Viridiplantae; phylum Streptophyta; class Mesostigmatophyceae; order Mesostigmatales; family Mesostigmataceae; genus Mesostigma; species Mesostigma viride. Next base: position 1,023,183 of record RPFO01000090.1, on the reverse strand, counting down.
CCGCTGGTTTTCGTTCTGACATAGGTCGGTACACTTTGTGCGGTGAGCCTTTTTTAAGGCTTAGCAGGGATTAACTATTGGTTATATTCGGAATAAACGTACACCTATTTATCTGGAAAAAATATACCTCTGTCGGGTAACTGTAACTGGCTCATCCATAACTACTCCATTACTACCGTTTGCAAACCAAAACGGACTTGCTGTGATCCGACATACCTCAGTTCCTGGCCGCTAAGATACTCTCCGAGCTGGCTGGATTGTCGGCACAACAACTTCCTCTCGGCTGACACGACTCACACGAGTGCCTACCTGGCCTGCTGGCCACCGGCATTCAGCGGCCCGCGGCCAGTGTTTTTTTTAGTGGCGATATGCCGCCAAATGTGGCGGTGTGGCACTTTTTTTGGCAAAATGTGGCGGTGCCACCCACTTGGACAGGGCACCCAAGAAGCCACAATTTGGCCGTGCTGTTCTACTTTGTAGTTTCGTTTCGCCACAGGGTGGCCGTGCCTGAAGTTCACTCTAGTACAGGCTACGCCACAATTGGCGGTGTCAGCCGGTCTTCCGGCCGGCGTTCCGCCACAAGCCTCCCTAGTACTAGAACTACTATGAGTACTACTATGACTGACTGACTTCCTGACTGCATAGTGCATGTACGTAGAGCCCGGCCAAGTGCCAAGTGGCAAGTGGCCCGCTGCCAGAGACCAGAGTGCACTGTGCAGACTGCAGCTTGTGTGCATTTTCTGGCTTCAGCTGGCTGGCGGCCTGGCGGCTGGCGCCTCAGTTCCAGTCACTCGCCAGCCATACTGTACTGCATTGACTAATGTTGTTGTTAATTTACCAAGTACGCCCGGCGCCGATGCCTGAGACGGAGACGCTCGCCCGCCTTGTGTACAGGCATTCACGCCTTAAGTTGGGTTCGAGGTTTTTGGTCAACCCAACTTCAGGCGTGAACCCAACTTAAGGCGTGAATGATTCTACTAAATTCTACTAGTTTGAACTTAAGATAATTAAACATACTGTTCTGAACTACTTTGAACTTGGAATGCCAGTACGGCGCCGCGCCGCGCTGACCCCGCTGCCGGTAGGGTCATTTGCTGCACCAAAAAGCCAGCCCGCCACACGTGGCCGTGCCAAGCCCAATTTTAATTGGCTTAAAGCCACACATTGGCCGAGTAAACTGAAGTTTTCATAGTTCGAAACGCCACAAGTGGCCTAGCGCCACTAGTAACGAAAACCTTAAAAAAAACACTGCCCGCGGCCGTGGTGACTGCCGACAAACATCGTGCCCAGTGACTACTGTTCAGTTCAGTTCAGTTGTTCCAGGTAAATAGGTGTACGTTTATTCCAAATATAGCCAGTAGGTAATCCCTGCTAAGCCTAGGGTATCAAGATGTCAGTGGCTAAAACGGAGCCTTACTAGACCACGGAAGCCACTGGACTTCTAAGGGGTTGTCATTGGGCATGTGGGTAAAGATCCTGTTTTTGCCCATGAGGTCATGAAAGATCTCAAGTGGGCTGGGCTTATCCTGGTCCGCGCCAGGGTCCCAGATTTTGTTTTGTTCATTTGCAACCATCCAGTAGCGTCGCATGCCGGAGTTCCATAGGTAAATGAAGCGTGAGAGAACCCCAGCTTTGTCGAAAACTGTGCGCCTATTGAACACCACATCGTTTCGCACCGTCCAGATTGTATATAACATGCATGTGCGGAGCCATATCCACGCTTGTTGTGAAAAGGTGAGCTCAAGGCCAGGGGTGCCAGTTGTTACGCCGCGGATATCTACCTCCACCTCTACCTCTAATGGGCCTGATACTACCTAAACTGGTCAGGCCTCCTCTACTCAAACCTCTGGCGAAAGACGAACGTGACGGAGCTGATCTCAATGCATTAACGTATGTGTTACTATAATACGCCATACAACCATTTACCAAAACCCGTTTACTCCAGGAATAGAGGAAGGAAACACAACTACACTGCCGTGACTCAAGCCTAAATGTGTTAATTCATTTAACACACGCCGAGTGCACACACAAGGGGTAGAACGCACATAAATGGTCACCAACGGTCCAACACGCTCGGGCCGACATGGCCAGGTCGCCTACAGATGCACGCTGGTCCACTACATCTACTGATGCACGCTGGTCCACTACATTCTACCACAGGATCAGGGCCACTAGTAAAGTACGCGGCGCGGCGCCCAACGGCACCCAATGTACCACAGTACTGTTACGAGGACAATAATGTCCCGGTAGAAGCCTAAACGTAAACCTAGGGACAACCGAGGCAAAAGACCTAATTTACGTCCGTAACTACAACGAATTATTACGCGACGTAACACCTCCCCCCCCCACAAAGGTAGGGAGCCCTCTCCCTACGCACAGGGAGGAAAACAAGGGGTAGGAAACCTAATGCACCCAGCACACACTAACACAGTCGGCAGACCGTCCAAGATACAAGACACCAACGTATTAACTCGGTCTCCACCACCACGCCGGGAGGTGTAGGGTTAGCCAGCACCAAGCCTGGTGGTAGGTTCCCCTAACTGCCTTGAACAAAGTCCTTGCCGGGGGGGAACGGCACTGGGCAGGACACACAGAGTAAACAAATCAGTACCAAGGACCAAGAACGACCAGCCAACTGGCCAGAACATGAGGGCGACTCTATATACCGGAGGGACAACACCCTCAGGTCGGGCCTAAGGCCCTCTATCTAATGGCCATCCGTCTGGTAGGTACCACGGGAGGCCAGCAGGACATCCAGGTAAGCCTGGTAGTGAGACACATCCTCAGCATTGTCGTGCCTATCTACAGTGAGGAAAACATCGGCCCACACGCCGTCAGGGAAAAGTCCCAGGAAGGCCCAGTAGTACCTATGCTGTGTAAGAACGACCTGGCCCCGGGCCCAGTCCAGGAAACCGCAGGCAAAGAGGCGTAGGAAAGGCTCTACCGCGATCAGGCAGAGAGCCCGAAGGAGCAGGCGATGATACCGGATCCGAGGGCGCATACCCGTCGGGAAAAACAGATCTACCAGGGGCTCCACGTTGGACGGCCACAACCGGATATGCCGAATCTCGCGGGAGCGCCACCGGCGGGCACACTGTCGCGACCCGAACGTCTCGAGGTAGTCGCTAGCCCGGGGAGGAGGATGACCCCGAGAGTCCAAACCCTGGCCCGGGATGGGCGCTGGACGACGGGCATCCCACTCTAGGATGGGCTGAAGGACGGTGCTGTACGTGGCACCCGGCACCGCAGGAAAATCTACCGTAAGAGCATCTGAGGCCATAATGCCCAGAGGCGGAGGGTAAGCCCACTGGAACCCGCCGTAGGTGTCCAAGTCATTGTGGCGCCGAGCCCAGCGGTACAGGACGCGCCGAACCAGGATCTCACCCTGGAACACCGGATCAGCTAAAATAACCATGTCGAAAGGAGGCCGATCAGTCTCAACTGGTAGGCCACGGTCCCGCGGCGCCCGACACACCTGGGAGAACCCGTAGGACATGGGCGAAATGGCAAGCTCGGCGGAGGCGCGCGGCAGGTCACACTGGCGGCAAGCGAGCGCAGACATACCATACCCGAAGACAGGCGTGTCGCGCGACTCCGGAGTCGCATGCACCACAGAAGGGGCCCGATCCCGATCGCCCTCTGACAACTCCCGAAGGGAATCGGCAGCGCGGGTGGCGCGCGGGTCAGAGCCACTGGACCGAACAACCGCAGCCAAAGACCGCGGGGCCGAAGGGGCAGGGGCCGACGAAGGGGTAGGAACCGGCACAGGCGCAGAAGGCGCCGGTACAACAGGGGGCCGCGTCGGACCCGATGCCGCGGGGGTCGCGACGGACCCGCCTCCGCAACTGGCGCGCCGGTCTCTGGGGGTGGAGCACCACCAGGCCACATGTTGAAAATAGGACCCGTGGGGACAGGCAATCCGGCATACGACTGGTTACCGTCCAAGCTCCAGTCAGGCACCGGGATCCTCTGCGGAGGACCGCCCTCCCAAAGCCTGGGAAGACCGCCCGGGTCGCTGAAGAAACCCCGCGAGGGCGGCGCTGACGTGGTGGGCGGCTCGGACGCGGCGGCGGCGGGCGCGGCCACTGGGACGGCGGACTCGCGCCGAGGCGCAGGTACGTCAGTAGCAGGCGCAGCGGTAGCCGAAGGCGTAGGAGCTGCAGCACCAGAGGGAACCGCAGCCGCCGAGGGCTCGTGCGACACGGTCGGACCCGTAGACGTCGAGGCGACCGAAGGGGAAGGGGGCACAGCTGCAACAGACACCCCACCTGGCGTGGCTGGAGCGTGCGCCTGGGCCGCCATGAAGGCCCCGAAGGCCGCCGTCAGGGACTGGATCTGCGCCTGCATCGCAGAAACTGTCGCCGAAAGAGGATCAGGCAAACCCGAAGGGGTAGGCTCCACTGCAACACACCGGGTCGACCGAGGGGACGACGGGACCGGAGAGGGAGGAGCAGACGCCGAGGAGGCGGACGCAGCGCTCGAGGCAGAATATTCTGGAGTATAATGTACCTCGGATGGGGCGCCCGTAGGGGCAGGACCACCAACTGCTACTCCCGCCGACTGATCAGCTATCTCCATGAATTCTACGGCCCGCAGAAGGTCGCAGGGGTTCTCATCTACCTCAGCATCATCCTCAGCCGGAAGCCAGGGGAACACATCCCGTAGGCAGGAGCGGCCCACAGGGGTGGAAAGGTAGGAGAACACACGGGAGCACTGGAGAACCGCATCTATCTGTCCCAAGGCTGGACAGCGGGAACCACACCCCAACAAACAGTGCCCGGCATCGTCGAACCCGTGCAAAACAAGCTGATGCGGCTCGTCAGGGGAAGGACCGTACCACGTGACCGTGAAGAGAGCAGCCCGGACTAGACTCGCATGTTGGGCCTGGAGGGCCGGCTGCACAACGCCACCCGGATAACTGGACCGCGACACCCAGCGGCCGGGAAGGGCCTCGAAGTACAGCTCAGGGTCCGGTAGGGGCAGGGACGGCAGCGGGCTCTCAGCCGGAGGGGTAGGCTCTGACATGACGGCTGCGGAGGGGAGGGGACAACCAACCACCCGTCGACAGCAGACATAACATAAGAGAGGAGAAAGCCTACAACTAGAGCTTGTGCAGGGTTTTATATTCCTGGAGCAGGCGACTACACCCATCTAGCTCACTCTCCGTATACCAGACCTTATCTACTTCACTACGAGCATACATCCACTTCACTTTATACTGACGCTGGTACCGCGGCCCTTTTTGATATCTCTATGGGCCACGATGCTTTCTACTTCGTCTTCTACTTCCCCAGTGTCAGGGTTATGCTCTAAAGGGGCAGGCGCTAGCTCTCTACCAGCGAACCTACTAGGGTGGTACAGTTTCAGCTGGCTCCTATGGAAGGTGTTCGAATGTGTCTGCCAAGAGGTAGGGATATCGACTTTATATAGGAAATTTCCTACTCTAGACAAAACATGGAAGGGTCCTAAGAAGGCGGGCCTAAGTTTGACCTTAAGTTCTGCTTCAAACTTATGAGCAAAACGGCCAACACGAGGGCCTTCTACTAATACTAGATCTCCTATTTCTATCTCAGGTGCTCTTCTATCTAAGGAGGCACGCAACCTAGCAAGGTACTTAGACTGAGCTTTTTGGTACCCTGAGATCGCGTGGTCATGAGCAGTTTTCATTCTATCTAGTAAGGACCGTACACCTTCTACAGTATCTCGGGACACATCATCCTTGTCCCGTAGAGGACTAGCTAAGAGAGAGGTAGGAGTAAGAGGCTGTCTACCAGTATCTAAGAAGAAGGGCGTATATCCATGCGCAGCTTGGGGACAATTGTTGAGGGAGAACTCTACCAAACATAAATAATCCTCCCAATCACTACCCGAGCCATTAACATAGTGCCTAAGCGCTTCTTCTACTACCCTATTAAGACGCTCTACTAAATGAGAGGAGGAGGAGTGGTAGGCAGTACCGTAGGTAACCTTGGTACCGATGGCAGCGAAAAACTGCTGCCAAAAATCTGAGGTAAATAATTTATCCTTATCACTAATAAACTGCCTACTCAAACCATGATATCTATATACATTATTGAGGTATAGGCGTGCGCAATCACGTGCTGTGAGTTCTAAAGGACACGGCACAAGATGGCACATACGAGTAAAACGATCTATGAACACAAGGATTTGGGCATTGCCCCTATCATTCTTTCTAAAAGGTCCTACAAAATCCATCATGATAGAATCCCACGGCATGATGGGGTCAGGCAAGGTCCTAGGTTCTGCTATCTGTCCTACGTTATTGGGTTTCATCTCCTGGCAAGATTGACAAGTTCTAACATACTCATCTACATCCTTATAAAGGGAAGGCCAGTAATAAGAGCGGGCTACTAAGTCCCGTACCCGTTTACCACCCTGATGAGCAGCTAAGTCATGCAACTCAAAAAGCAAGGAGGAGCGACAGATAGGAGGGACATACAGGCGCCATTGAGGGGGAGAATCTGCTACCTGCACATATAAAAACCCACCTACAAATTTACAAGGATGCTTGCCTAATTGTTGGGGATGTGCAGCAATGGCAGCTAATGCTTCCGGCTCAGTGGCCGTAAATCTACTAATAAGGCGTTCAAGATCAGAGGTAGGCATCGCTACAGAGGTATCCAGAACAGGTTTAAAGAGATCTCCTACCGCCTTGCCAAAGAGAAGGGGAGGTCCTAGAGGGACTACGTTTTCGTAAGACTTTCCTGACCTAGTCGCTATATGGCTAAGCGGTACAGAAATTTTATTTTTCCCCTCCCCCCCCACCGAGGCCACGGGAAGGGCCTCACACGGGAGAGAGAGTCCTACGTGAGAAAGAAGATCAGGCATGCGAACAGCTGTATGAAAGAGGTAGGCATAGGATTCATCATCATCAGGTAGTTCACCATAAGGGGTTACACCCATAGATAGTAGTAGGAACTAGATGTTACGTCCCTGCCCTTTTGGACGGACGTAACAATGGAATAAATTATGTAGTTTGACTTGTTGTCATGGTCCGTAGGACTTTGGGACTCATTTCGGGACTTAATTTGGGAATTGTCCCTTGGTCAGGACTTTTGTATGGAACTATGACAGTTTGGGTGATTCGGACCAGTTATTTTGGGCCTAGGTTGTTGTATGCGTGTATCTTCTAGGGGCCGGTGCAGTCGCGCCGCGCTGCGTACTTTATAGCTAGTTGAGATATTGTACTCATGCGTGGATTCTGTAGGCGAGGGTCGATGTCGACCCGAGGATCTTGTGTGGACTGCATGCTTTGGAAGGTCGGCGCCATGTCGGCGCCCCTTGCCAGCGTAGTGGCAGACCTAGGTGAAATTGGTCCGAGGACGAGAGTCTCGTCCTCTTGGTTCGATGAATGTAAAGTGCGATGAAGCCTACACATTGAACCTGGGGCACTTATCCATTTGTAATTGGTCTTGCTAGCCATTATAAGTGTGTATTAATTAGCTTGGCATCAAGTCGCGGTGCCAGATATCTCACGACCCCAGTCGTGAAGCGCAATCTGCATTAGGCCACCTTGATTCTTCCTAATTCCGGCATGGTAGATCTTTCGCTACGTAGCTCAGGCTAGGAGTGTCTGGGCAGGGACGTAACACTGGTTATCGGAGGAAATGTGCTGGAGAGGTCAGCTAACTCTCGCGGAGAGGGTTAGGGAAGCCAATTAGGAAACCAGGGCGGTGCTTGGCGTAGATAGAGGTTCCGGAATTCAACGATTGCTGACAGGTCGGCGGCCAGCCCGTAAAGGGATTCAACGACGACCTAGGCAGCAAGCGGCCAGTCCGGGATACTCGGCGGGGCTAGCAATAGTTCTGTGGTGAGGTGCTGTCAACGAAAGCGTTCAGCTCTCCTGTTTTCAACGACACCAAGTGGCGGCCAGGGCTTGCCTTCAACGACACCGGGTGGCGGCCAGCTCAGGAGGGATGAACGTCATCGAAGATGGTACGTCCCCTAGTTTAGATTTATCCTTCTAGACGCTTGCTTTCTCTCCGGGACCGCACGCGTAGGGGGTTTATGTTATATGTTGTGCCCTCTATAGGTTGTAAATGTTGTTGGTGCCCATGGACGTCGCGGAGACGGCCATTCGTTGTTTGACCTGCAAGGGGTCGTGGGGGTGGATACCGTCTGGCTGTTGCCGACTGTGTTGACGGTGTTTACCTCCGTGTCTGCGTATAGCCCGTTCCTGCGGAAGGCTCGGGCGTGTGCTGTGATACACTCCGTGCTCTCTCCTCGTTTGTTTAAGGTCACTGCATTAGAGGTAGCCTGGGTTTCCCCTTTCTCTCTTGCTTGCAAGCCGCTGCCAGACTATGATGTAACATGCCACGACGTAAAATAAACAAGGGTGGACAGTCTGGATTTCCTTACTACGCAGTAGCTCACGACGGGGATAAGGGTAGGCCTGCTATATTCTACAGCTGGAAGACTTGTGAGGAGCATATTAAAGATAAGATATTGTCCCAAGGCTCTAGTGCTAAGTGGAAAGGGTTTGATAACATTACAGATGCAGATAGGTTTGTTAGAGAACACATGCCATTGCCTGAGGGGATGCACGTCACACGTGAATGCTCCAAGCCACCCACACTCACCAGTCAGGGGGAGGGGACAGCAGTTACAGTGACTTTCTCTCAGCTGACCATTGGCCCTAGCAAGCAGTAGAGGAGACCATTACTAGGGAGTAGTATTAGGTTCTATAGTTATAGCTTTATAGCACGTGGTTGCTCTCTCTCCCTTTGCTCTCTCTTCCTTTCTGGGGAGGTGTTGCCTGCAGTGTAAGGTATCGGTACGAGCACCATGCCACGAAAACGGAGAGAAGCTGTCAACAGAGAGATAGAACAGGTAGACAACCACGAGCAAGGTATAGAGGTGGTAGAGGTACCACCGCACGTCCAAGTAGGGACAGGTACAGGTGAGGTCATGGAGAGACCTGCGGAAGGCTCCCCACGATCCAGAGACCAGGGCCGCAGAGATTCATCAGATGAAGACAGTCCAGACTCCAGGTTGGAACAAGGGGGGGACGGGCGCAGCCAGGAGATGCTCCAGCAGGGTTTCCAGCAGCAGCAACGGCAGCAGCAGCAGCAGGGTTTCCAGCAGCAACAACGGCAGCAGCAGCACCAGCAGCAGGGTTTCCAGCAGCAGCAGCAGCAGCAGCAGCAGCAGCAGCAGCAGCAGCAGCAGCAGCAGCAGCGGCAGCAGCAGCAGCAGCAACCGCAGCAGCAGCAACGACCACAGTGGCCGCCGCGGTATCCTGAGCAGACAGGGCACGAGAATGAAAACACGCAGTACTACCGTTATCATGCTCAGCCAGCCACGGAGCGACCATCGCAGCCCTGGGTTGGGCGCGGCCGCTCCATGGGACCTGGGCGCGGCCGCTCCATGGGACCTCCGCCGGCCACAACACACCGGGGCAGGCGTCGAGTGTCCTTTGGCAGTGCTTCCCTACTACCCATGGTGTTGTGGAACTCTGAGGATGACGGTGAGGACACCGGGGCAGATGGCGAATTCGGCGATTCGGAGGGGGCCGTGGAGGATATCGAGGAACCAGGGGCACAGGACCCGCCCTTTGGAGCTCATAGGCCACGGGCCTGGCTAGGGGGTGACAGAAGCAGCGCCACCGCACACGACGAGGGGACTCAGACAACCGTCCAGCGACACGTCCCCCAACCGCAGCGACCTCGGGCGCAGGACAGCAGCATGGTCCACTCGCCTGCGGTCGTCAGCAACCTGAATTTCAGCAGAGTGGCCTTGGAGGACCCGGGGTATGAACACCCCTCGTCGGTACAGGTGCGGCGGACGCACGGCACGCCGACCAGATCCGGATCTCTCCCCCGGTCGCAGCCCCCAGCCTTCGGCTCCATCGCCTACCGGGAGGTCGGTGGGCCCAAGCCTAATACGGTGAAGGCCCCACCGTTGCCCACGTTCAAGAATGTTCCCAAGCTGCACGCGGACATGAAACCGCGGGAGATTGACGAATGGGGGCGCATGTGGCAACAGCAATATACCGTTTGGCGCAATCACTACAGCTGGGAGCTTGCCACCTGTGATCTGATCCCGCTCGTGGTCAACACGTGCATGGACCCCGCGGTGGTGAGCATCTTGAACTGTGAGAGCATCGCATCCCAGTCATACCCGCAAACCGTGGAGGAGTTGATGGACCGGGTGCGCCGCAAGCTGGTGCCCCCAGATGCTGTACTCCACGAGCGAATCGCCTTCGGCAAGCTGCGCCAGGGGACCACCCCATATCGCGAGTTTCTGTCCAAGTTTGAGTCCAGCGCCGCCTATCTGACCGACATGACCTGGTATGAGTACAAGATCAGGTTCATCGAGGCACTCTGTCCCGAGCTGCAGGACGAGGTATTCAAGCACTACGCTGAGGTCCCTTGGGAGGAGTGGGACATCTTGAATATCCAGAGGTATCTTCTGCAGGTGGCCGACGTCGTGGCTCGCGGGCGCGCACCATCGGTGCGTCGTTTCTTCCGATCAGGTCCCCCGCACGACGGCGAGGGGAACGAGGACTCCCCCGATGACCTGGAGGACGGGAACGCTGACCATGGCCTCAACGCCATCGACGCGAGTAAAGCCCGTTGCTTCATGTGCTTTGAGGTGGGTCACCTCAGGCGCGACTGCCCCAAACTCCGTAGCAGGCACGCTGGACGTGGCACGGGGGAGACCGAGCCCAGGTTTTCAGGCCCGGCGTTCGGCAGTCGCCCGGACTCCTCCGGCCCAAGGGACAAGCCCCGCAACGCGGACGAGCGGGCGCCAGCAGGCCCGGCAGTTCACGACTCAGCACCAGCAGCCGCGGCCGCCAGCGATGAGTTCTACCAAGGGCGTGCTGCGCGCGGTCAATGAGATCGAGGCTCACGACTAGCCTCCGGACAGCGTGCGACCTTTGAGTCACCAGCAGTGGCCGGTTACGAGTTTGCCGCTGGGAAGTATACTATAATATATATTATATATTAGTATATTTAATAATAATTATATTTTTATAATATGTTCATTCCGGTGCGCTTTTCCAGTCCTAGTGGCTGGCCACCTTAGCCATTCTGAGAATGCCCACCTGTGTAGGGCAAGGGGGGGGTGTCTGTTTTGCCCCACATCTGTACCAAATACCAAGGGTGCATTGGTCCTGCACAGTAGCAGGTCACCCTGTTATCATGATGTCAGTAGTACGAAGGGTGCATTGGTCCTGCCAGTAGCAGGTCACCCTGTTATCATGCTATCAGCAGTAAGGGGGGTGTTTGGAATCATACACTGACCCCATGCATAGACGCCGTTGGCGGTAATGGGAAATTACTATTAGGCGTCTAGCACTAGTGGTTTTATATAGGGTACCGTTGGCGGTAATGGGATATTTTATATATGAGATGTAATAATATATTCAGACACGGCCAACCAACCGTCATGGATGTCAAGTTTTTGGTCGACACAGGCGCTTCCATGTCCTTCATCAACGCGGCACTGGTGCGCCGGCTGGGACTGACGCACAGCCCCCACACCGGACGGCCGTGCATCTGCCCCACTCGGATGGTCGCCAACACCAATCGCCCGGTCTGGCAGATATCAAAGGTGTGCTGCAAGGCACCCCGTTCGACCTGGCTGCGACCATCGCACCGCTGGGCGCAGCGGACATCATCATTGGGCTCGACTTTGGATGCGCAGGATGTGGACATTCGCGTGCGCCGGCGAGTGGGTTGGTTTCCTGATGGTTCCTTTTGGTGCCCTGACAGCGAGTATAGGGCACATAGCATTACACACGAGCGCCCGGCGGTCCAGCATCCTTCTTGACTCCTTGGCAGTAATTGGACGATCGCGTGGACGCGTCGTCCCCGGGGGAAGGGGAGGGGTCGCAGAGCGTATGAAACCAGATGGCTACTAATAATACCATATACTTCTTTACTATACCTACCTTTTATATACTAAGTACTTGTACTGGTCCACTACACTTCTTTATGATACCATACTCTTCTTAATTATATCTAGCTCCTGTATGATCGGCACGGTTCGGCTTTGGATCGAGCCGGCCATCTATGTAGGAATCCACCGCAGCCGCGCGTGGATCCGACGACCCTTCTACTGCCATGCCAGGGATCGATGCGCAGCCGCGCGTGGATCCGACGACCCTTCTACTGCCATGCCAGGGATCGATGCGCCAGTGTGCGGATATTATATATTTTCGATATTCTCTATTTTCTATATAATATATTTTCTCCATGATATATTCTCTATGGGATAATCTGCAGTTGGCGGTGGGCTTGAACGGGTCGTCCCGAAGAGGACCACGTCAGGCACTCAGCACCGCATGTGCACATGGTCCTGGCCTTTTGGACATGGGCTCACCGGATGCTTGATGATTCTACTACTAAGGCATCCGTACCGAGGCATCTCCGCGCGGGATGCCGGATTCGGCAGCGAGTGCCAGCGACCCCAGGCTACGGTCTGACTGCACGTCGCGTCCCGCGTGACCAACGGACGCGGAGTCCCATGGCATGCGGCCAAGTATTATTATAGGGAGCCTTCCGGCTGGCGGCTATGAGTCACGGCTCCCTGACTTCCTAGCGCGTGAGGGACGTGCTTGGCTTCTCGTGCACCTGCACGTGATTAATTTCACTAGTGCGGCACGGTGCATGGAGACGGCACGGTGCATGGAGGCTGTTGCAACCCCGATGCGACGGGGCGATCAGGCAGGGCGGAGCCTGTACTGAATCGTGGTCGGCCGGCAAACAGATGTACAGCACCTTGTTGAATTGTCGGTAGCCAACCAATTGGCTACCCCGGCATTGAGTCGACGCCTAGCTGGGTCAGGGCACTCCTGGGCTCGAGTAACCGTGCATGCAGGGCGCGCCCGCGTCCGCCGCGACTGTCGGGAGTAAGGGCCCCCGGGGCTGCAAGCATATGCGGGCACGGTGCAGTTGCATGGCGACAGCACGTACTGCCGGCAGTAGTGGTGGATGACCCAGCCGGTCGTGGTTGCACTGGTTGCGCTGGTGCCGGTCGTGGTTGCATCAGAAGCAGGTGGCGGTGTCCGGTCATTGTCTCACCGCCTCAACAGTGCGCGTGCATGGTGCCGATGCCACATGATGTGGCGCTGTCGCCCCGCAGACTGCCGGTGTCCGAGTAACACCCGGTATCACTGCATAGGGCCGGTACATCCGCTCTGAGCGGACCCGGCGCTGACGCGCGCTGAGCCATGGCAGAGCACTGAGGTACATGGGACGTGCGGGATCTGGCCGTCGAGGGCGAGTCACGGGGACTGTAGTAACGGCGACCCGAGACTGAGAGGCAGGCAGGATCGAGCTGCTGGAGTCTGAGCACCTAGTCACTGCCCGCGACCCTGTGCATGGCTACCATCGCGCAGTGTTCGCGTCCCTCCTGTGGGCTGAGCCCGGTAGGGAGTTGTTCCTTGCACCACTGGTGGAGGCCGATCGAGCGTGATTTGCAAGTGGCTCGTGTCCGCGCGCCTACGAGGTTGCATGGATGAGGGACTCAGAGCAGGGCGTTCCATGTGCATGGCGGGCGGGCTGTGTGGGCTTCAAAACGTACTATACCCCATGGCCATGCACTGGTACAGGGGTGGTGAGAGGCCTTCAAGCTTCGAGTGGGGGATGTGGCGATGCGCGGTGGGGACTGCATACATAGGGGCGTGTTTCTGTTGCGGGAATGGGGATCCTGGGCAAGACAGTCAAGCGGGGTGGACAGGCGGTGATCGGTCGTGCGCGGCATTGACCCCGGTCCACGATCGCTGTATGTGCTGGGCGCGATCGAGCCCGAGGAGCTCTTGTTTGGGACTGCGGGGTTGCTTCGGCCCTACTCCATGAGCAGCACGGTGTCTCGCAGGGGCAACGTTACTGATACGGCAGTTCCTGCAAGGCGTGTCACTCCCCGACCTGCCCATTGCATTATATAAGTGCGGGCATTGCGGGCGCTATGCAGTCCACGTCGGCGGCCTCGAGCATCACATGCTTATGGGCCTGCGCAAACATCAACCGTGCTCTTGCTGTGCAAGTGTCACGGAGGGTGTGACTGCGAGCTGAGGAGTTTTCCCCCGCTTGCGGTGGAGTTCAGGCACATTGGCAGTAAGGAATGCGGGGACCGGCGACTGCTCCGGTCTATGCACGTCGGCCGGAGTGGTGTTGTGCCTAAACTACTGCAGCTTCGTGGAGGAGTTGGCAGGGCGCACTCCAGTGGACACGCTGGGGCCCTGCTAGTTTTGGGCACTTAACGTGCCATATTATCCAAGTTTCCGGTGTTGATCGACTTTGACTGTTTCCTGCGCTGGATAGAGACGGCGGGGCGCACTCTAGTGGACACACTAGGGCCTTGAGGGCACCTGCATGCGTTCGCAGGTGCAGGGGAGGCGCACTCTAGCGGCCACGCTAGGGCTTCCCCCTCTATACAGCCACTCCAGCGGCGGCCAGGGACGGCCACGTTGCATGGTCGGTTGGCTCACGGCGCGCCTGTATTTGAGAGGACGCGTACAACTGTCGGTAGTGAGGCGATGGATCAGATTCTTCTGGTGCACGCCCTCGCTTCTGAGCATGGGGCCTGCACTGCATGCTGTGCCTCACCGTCGTCGACGCTAGTAGTACTTCTTAATCGTCATGTGATTACGCGCATCAGTCGCGCTGTAAGGCTGGGTTTCGGCTGGACGGGATACATGACTGGCCACCTCGTCGGCCGGATCATCAAGTTGTATGCATGAAAAATATTCCCTCCTGCTGACAGTCCCGATTGGCTATATAAAGAGTTGCCCTTGCGTGGCAAGTCTGGGGGGACCTGGTTTCACTGGCCCGTTGGTGCACAAGGGCTGGGACATAGTACCCCTATGGTCAACATTTCATCAAGTTTGAGGCTGCTCAGGACCTCAGGACTGGTTGCGCGGGATTACATGGACTGTGCATTATTATGTGGATGGGATAGGGCACGCGGTGGCGCCCCCTAAGGTGGCTCCAGTGGATCGGCGCGTCAACAACGGCGGTCGCTGAGATGGTTGTGAGAGTTTTATGACGGATGGCGGAATGATCCTGTCATCCTGTTTCATGCTACTACGTCAGGGTTGGTCCTGTGTATCAACCTCTAGAGGAATTGGTATTACTAACCCGCGGGTGAACCGGGGTTGGGACATAGTACTCTTATAGTAGCTAGCTTACTTGTTTCCTTTCTATCTCTTGTACGGTAGGGACTACCGACCCCCGTGGGGGGGAGGAGTGTTACGTCCCGGCCCTTTTGGACGGACGTAACAATGGAATAAATTATGTAGTTTGACTTGTTGTCATGGTCCGTAGGACTTTGGGACTCATTTCGGGACTTAATTTGGGAATTGTCCCTTGGTCAGGACTTTTGTATGGAACTATGACAGTTTGGGTGATTCGGACCAGTTATTTTGGGCCTAGGTTGTTGTATGCGTGTATCTTCTAGGGGCCGGTGCAGTCGCGCCGCGCTGCGTACTTTATAGCTAGTTGAGATATTGTACTCATGCGTGGATTCTGTAGGCGAGGGTCGATGTCGACCCGAGGATCTTGTGTGGACTGCATGCTTTGGAAGGTCGGCGCCATGTCGGCGCCCCTTGCCAGCGTAGTGGCAGACCTAGGTGAAATTGGTCCGAGGACGAGAGTCTCGTCCTCTTGGTTTGATGAATGATAAGTGCGAATACGCCTACACATTAAACCTGGGGCAACTATCCATTTGTAATTGGTATTGCTAGCCATTATAAGTGTGTATTAATTAGCTTGGCATCAAGTCGCGGTGCCAGATATCTCACGACCCCAGTCGTGAAGCGCAATCTGCATTAGGCCACCTTGAATCTTCCTAATTCCGGCATGGTAGATCTTTCGCTACGTAGCTCAGGCTAGGAGTGTCTGGGCAGGGACGTAACACTAGAGTAGTATTGAGAACATCAAGGTCCTCGAAAAAGGAGTAGTCTGCACGACGAGAGAGTGCATCTGGTACTATGTTATCTACACCCTTGACATACTGAAGTTTGAAAGGGGAAAACTGTGCTAAAAATTCCATCCAGCGCGCTTGCCGAGGGGTAAGGTTGGGTTGGGAGAGAAGATGGGTAAGGGGACGGTGATCCGTTTGGATAACTAATCTATAAGGATCTAGCTCACAGGGTTCATTCAGGCAGACATCAAATTGAGCACCTTTAAGAAAGTGCTGCCACGCGTGGCAACAATACACCACCGCTAAGAGTTCCTGCTGGTGTACGGGATAGTTACGCTCCGCAGGAAGCATTGTCCTAGAGATATACTCAATTGGCTGTAAGCCCTGACCCTGATCCTGTAGAAGGACGCCACCTATAGCTACCTTACTAGCATCTGTAGCCACAACAAAGGTTTAGTAGTATCCGGTAGGATGAGTACAGGAGGGGAAAGGAGTAGGGATTTTAGGCACTGAAAAGCCGACTGACATTCACTACTCCAAACAAAGGGGATATCCTTCTTTAATAAATGATTAATAGGGGCTGCTATAGTTGCGAAACGCGGGATAAAACGCCTATAGTAAGAAGCAATTCCTAGAAAACTACGTACACCTTTAACGTCGGTAGGGTAGGCCATTCCTGAATTGACTTAGTTTTATCCGGGTCGGTAGCGACCCCGGCATCTGACAGAACGTGCCCTAAAAATGGGACACTCCTACCCGAACGAACTTTAGCACGGCGCGCCCACAAAGAATTTTCAGCCATTATTTCTAATACTTTCTTTAAATCACGTAGGTGCGTTTCAAAATCAGGAGAGTAAATAAGAATATCATCTAAGTAAGCTTGAGCACAAGAACGGTCATGCTCAGATAAAGAAACAGAGGAGAAGGAAGGATCCTTTAATCAGAGGACACCTGAGGAAGGTGAGAATTTCCCATAACAGGTCTAAGCACTTCATTCATTAACATTTGAAAAGAGGCAGGCGAGTTACAGAGTCCCATAGCCGCTACTCTAAACTGGTAATGACCAAAAGGGGTAGCAAAGGCGGTTTTATGGCAATCCTCAGGAGCTATCCGCAACTGCCAAAAACCATCCGCACAATCCAGTACTGTGAAACAAGTGGAACCTTTAACCTTATTAAATATATCATCAATACGAGGTAGAGGGTATTTAGACTTCACAGTAATATCATTCAACTTCCTATAATCAGTAACTAGGCGAAACTTGCCATTTGGCTTAGGAACTAACAGGACACCAGCTGAGTAGGGGAGTTACTAGGCTCTATCAATCCTGCTTCTAATAGCGACACTAAAATCTGTTTTAGTTCCTTTAACTCGGTAGGGCCCATTCTATACATCGGAGAGTGCGTAGGAACTGCACCGTCCTTGATAACTACACGGTGTAAAACAGAACGAGGAGGAGGATAAGAAGGAGTCTTTTCTTCAAAAACCTTTGAGGAATCTATCACAGCCATGTATCTTACTATTTCATTTTCAGTAAATCCCACTCCTATTGTATCCACTGTGTTTATATCTATATCCACACTATTATTAGTGATAGGTATCTCCTGTACTTCTAACTGAAGGAACATACATAATAAATATCCATATTCCTTTAGTTCAGAACGCAACTCATCATTGGACATTAATACTTCAGGTATAGGTCTTACAGGAGGATCAACAGGTGTAGGAGGAGTAATATCTACCAAGGATAAATTTTCCAATCTATAATGACGTTCCGGTACCCAGTAAGAGCTATCTGGAAACCAAATGACCATGGTATCATAATTAATAGTAATCTTATTATCCTGGTGCCAATCTAATCCTAGTAATACATCAGCGGTAGTGATAGGGCCTATAGTGGCCGTCAGGTTGACAGTACGTCCTTGTATAACCATGGGAAGGGACACCGTACCCGGGGAATGACTGGTGCGACCATCAGCATAATGAACAGTAACGGGTTTGGTGTGAGGGGTAGGGACTAGTCCTAAACGCCTAACTAGGGCCTCGCTCACAAAGGAGCTAGCCGCACCGCTATCTACCAACACAGAGACATTCAAGAGTTCATCAGCATGCAAGAAGGGGTCTACAACAGTGTGAGGGACGGTTAAACCACCATTCAAGAACATAAGAGGACGCACACGTAGTGGTAGGGAAGATTCAGCTCCTACAGAGGTTATAAAAACAGGCAGGCAAAAATTTTTATCTGGGGTACTATCTAAGGACCTGTCCAGGTTACCCCCGGCTGACAGGCCTACTGTTCCCCCTCCCCCCCAAATCCATAGGAACTAACCCCGAAGAAGACCCTGGCGAAAAAGCCACTGCTGGAGGGTCACGAGGGAGCGAAGAGGGTGCGGGAGCCTGATTATCATAGGGGAACCCTGGGGCCCTGTCTGCACAGCATTCAGCCTACTAGGGGTAGCTGAGGGAATGCGTCCTGAAGTAGGACGAATAGGAGCACGCTGAGGGGTACGAGGAGGGCGAGCGTCGGGATGAGGGGGAGCACCCGAAAGGAACTTGGGGCACTCACGTTTAAGATGACCTACTTCCTTACAATGATAGCATGTGATATGAGAGACATCAAGGGCTGAAAGGTCAGTAACACAGATATCTAATTCTTCTACATAGGAGTTCTCCTCCTCAGGGGTAAGGATAATATTATTAATACGGGAACGGGTAGGAAGAGAAGGGGTGGTGAAGAAATCTGCTACACGCAAGAGATGCTGGCGCACATGCTTGAGGGGCAGATCAGTAAAACGGTAGGCAGAGAACTGGCGCTTGACTTCACGTAATAAGGGTCTACTGAGGCCTTGGAGGAAGCGAGCACGTACTTCTGCACCCGACAAATCCCTAATTCGTACCATCTGAGCATCAAACTCTTTCATATACTCCTTAAATGATTTAGTACCCTGCTGCAAGGTACCAAAGGCTAATCTATCCTGCCAATCTGAATCAGGAGGGACTAAATGGTTCTCTAAACGCTTAAACAATTCTGCTACAGAGTTAGGGTAGGCATGAGAGGCCAAAGACTCACACTGAATGAGGTTAGCAAGCTCAGGAGTAATACAGGTTGTAAGATAGTGAGGAACTAATACAGCATCAGAAAGACGCCATCTATTATGATTCTGCCACGACTCCGTGTTCTGGGTAAGCAACATAATAAAGGTGAAAAACTGTTGAGGGGTAGACTTGACATCCAGCTTGGGAAGGTTAGCAAAGAGGGGAAGAGCAGGGGGCTTAGGGGGATTAGAAGAGTCAGTTTTTCCCATAGGGCCACTATCTTCCACTGCTACATAAGCGGGATAGAAGGAAGGAAGAGGAAAAGTCTTGGGTAGGGGTCTAGAAGGGGCCACCGTTTCAGGCTGGTGCCCATAAGAGAAGGGGACAGTATATTGCTCACGAAGAGAGGAATAGGCAAAATGATCATAATTTCTATCATCTAGGGCATGGTGCTGAAATCACTATTAACTTCTAAATCAGCCACACGGGTAGGGACCTGGGCTGCCTCATAGGCCGTCTCAGGGTAGGACCAGGAAGCAGGTGGGTAAAAGGGAACTGCACTAGGGCGCCCAGAAGGACCGACAGGGGCAGAGGCACGACCCGTGTTAAGAGCAGGCATGGAAGGCACAGGGTGGGAAGGAGGCCTAAACATTGTTAGTTAGTGAGGACCTGCTGGAGGGTTGAGCCAAGGTTGCAGGAGGGGCAGGGGCCTGGTTCAGGGTAAGGGAAGGGTCATCACTAAATCTGACTTGCATACGTTGACGTTGTTCATAGGTAGGAGGGGTAAGTGAGGGACGACGGCGACCACCAGCAATAGGAGAAGGAGGTGAGGTACGAAGATTACCTTGAGGAGTGAGATGGTGCACCGTTTCAAGTGAGTCCCGTCGGTTACCACGATTGTTGTTATGGTTGTTAGTATTATTATTATTATTACTCATAGTAGGAGTATTGGTAGGTATAGGCGACATGTTACCACCCACTGGATCCATTTTTATTTAAGTAAATGATCAGATCTAACTGAAAGCAACAAGGATAAAGGACAAGGCCTAATTTAAGGCAAGGAAAGAAAAGAAAAAGCTTTTAATGGCTTAAAAGAAGGAAACAATTTAAATCAATCCTTTTTAACAACAGTAATGGATAGGGAACCGAATTCTAAGGTGAGAGGAGTATCTAAGCTAGATGAGGATGCAGCCCTCTTAGGGGGAGACGAAGGAGGGGTAGCAAAATCTAGAGCTTCTACAGGAGGGCGACCATGAGGAGTAGAACGTACGTGTAGGCCTAGATCTGATACACTATGGTCTATAAGGAATTGTTGAGCTTCCTCGAAGGTAACAAATTTCTTATACCTAATTACATTATATGTACGATTTTGCACTATCTTCCTAGCATCTGACCAAGAGAGGAAAATGGCTGACCATTGAGGGGTAATAACTACGTAATATTTAGCTAAGCTATTATCACTAGATGAATGGGAAGGCGCAGTAAAAACACGACGTTGACTCATGATAACTCACCTGGTGGGTCTTGTGACGTCAAGCTAGAAGGAGTAGGGGTAGGCGACTTAGCTGGACGATCTGGATCACCGAAAGAAGAATGAGGGCGGAATTGTCCAGCTCTCGTCCTAAGTCAGCGACCGGATAGTCCAGCGCTCGTCCTAACACAGCGACCCGTATCTCTGCGGGTGCGGCCGTCTAATAAAGCAGCAGCACAAGGAAAAAGGTGTAGGTACTGCGACGCTAATCGTCTCCGAACAGTAATACTCCCCTATCTAAGACAGGAAACAACCGTAAGCAGGAAAACAAGGCGAAGGACAGGCTAACTACGAAAGGATTTATCCGCTGCGAGCAGGTCTAGCATCTAGGTAGAGCGTGTCCCGAAACGGGCAGCACTACTCTCCTAGCTTGAAGGCGACCCGCCCATTACCTATCAAGGAAGTGTCGACTTCTTGTTCCTGGACGCGGAAGGGGTCTTGAAAAGGTGTATGTGGCAAGGGATAGTCGTCTCGTTCTCTACCTACTGAAGTTCCTCCGGAACCATTGTTACGCCGCGGATATCTACCTCCACCTCTACCTCTAATGGGCCTGATACTACCTAAACTGGTCAGGCCTCCTCTACTCAACCTCTGGCGAAAGACGAACGTGACGGAGCTGATCTCAATGCATTAACGTATGTGTTACTATAATACGCCATACAACCATTTACCAAAACCCGTTTACTCCAGGAATAGAGGAAGGAAACACAACTACACTGCCGTGACTCAAGCCTAAATGTGTTAATTCATTTAACACACGCCGAGTGCACACACAAGGGGTAGAACGCACATAAATGGTCACCAACGGTCCAACACGCTCGGGCCGACATGGCCCTCGCCTACAGATGCACGCTGGTCCACTACATCTACTGATGCACGCTGGTCCACTACATTCTACCACAGGATCAGTGAACAGCCATACGGCGTATAATACGCCGTATGGCGCGTATTATACGCCATACGCAAGATTTCCGTATGGGTATGGGAAAAAAAATACGCACTGCGTATGGTTTGCGTATTTTTTGCGTATTGCGTATTTTTTGCGTATTTTTTGCGTATTTTTTGCGTATGAACCGCGTTCGAAGTAGCTTCTGGCATCATTTTGGACGGCAGTGGAGCCGGAACTAGACTGTATCTAGGCGACCTGGAACTCCGCGCACAACTCCGCCGTAAGCGGAACCGCCCACACCTGGAACTCCGCGACAAATAAACGACATGCAGGTGCCAAGCTGGCCGTGCATGTACGACTGTAAGTGCATTGCTGCAGATTGCTGCGTGTCGGACTAGGGTCTAGGAGACGAAGGACGAGGAAATTAGGTGACGAAGTTATGTTGTCTGCCAACAAGGGCGCGCATCTGGCACCTAACATTTAATCGTAGCACAATTGACATCCAGGCACCATGGCTAGCGACGGTGATGGTGTGGGTCTATGGAACACGATGATGACTGGGCCGACGAGATGCAGGCCGTATTCGAGACTGTCTGGACACACATCGTGAAAGAACAGACTCTCAACAAGAAAGGGCAGCCGACAGGTAACTACAAGCTAAGTGACGTGCACACTTTTGGATGCAGAATTCTCGGGTTCTACCACCCGAGCAAGGCTAGCACCCGCCATATCATGGGCGCTACGTACGCGAAGGAGGCAAGAGTGAGCGAGTGCAAGAGGCCGCCGGAGGCATTACGTCGCAGGCTGCGGGGTATTTGGTGTGACTCGCGATGCACATAAATGCCTTATTTAGCCATGCAGGCTGCTGCTAGCCAGCCACCGTACCATATGTGTTAATGGTTTAGGGAAGCTGGGTCGGGTTGCTGGCATGCATGGTATCCTGCACGCTAGCCACATTGTTGGCAGCCCGTATGGATTCTTGCTTCATGTAGATCAATATTGCATGGTGGCCTACCACGAGTAGGCAAGATGTCTGTTTCTGGCACAATGTCTTATTACTTTTGGCAAGTTGGCCGACTGACCGTGTGCTATTTACAGACATTATTAATAACAACAGATGTACAATGCTTGTATTTGTAGGCATGCAGCGACGGCAACGGCAATATTATGTGATGATGTGTTAAATAAAGGCAAGTGGTGTTGCAAGAACACACAAAAAACATGCCTGATTGGTCAGAATGTTGAAGAACCCCCTGAACCATGCAAAAAACAGCATTTTCAAGAGTCCCCGTATGGTTTGCGTATTATACCCCGTATGGCGTATTATACACCATACACAAGGGCCCCGTATGGCTGCGTATTGCGTATGGCTGTTCACTGCACAGGATCAGGGCCACTAGTAAAGTACGCGGCGCGGCGCCCAACGGCACCCAATGTACCACAGTACTGTTACGAGGACAATAATGTCCCGGTAGAAGCCTAAACGTAAACCTAGGGACAACCGAGGCAAAAGACCTAATTTACGTCCGTAACTACAACGAATTATTACGCGACCTAACACCAGTGATGCCAAAGATAATTGAGCGGGTAGACACCGGTATGATAGGCTCAGATGTCCAGGCTGCCCATAAACCAATCAACCAGGTCCAAACTCCCTGGAGGTTACACCATAAAAATCGGTGTTCCACAGTTTCAGTGGGGTTGGTACATAAACAAGTAGCAGGGTGGTGAAATCGCCGGTGGAGGATCTCCCCTACCCCGATGGACCGGTGCATCAAGAGGTGTTGTACGTCGGTCGCGCGGCGATCAATCAGCGGGTGGTCAACGGCGAGGGTGATGTTGCGGGCCCAGGTGTGGCCAGGCCACTCAGTAGCGCCCCAGCGTGTCCGTCCGGGGTGGAATTGATGGTTTTTATGCCGGAGCATTGTGTAGCCCCACTCTGCCGTGTACTCGTAAAGGCCTTTTACAATTCTGCTGTCACCCTGATTTAGCACCCAGCCAAATTCCACTGGATCCAATGACAACATGTCCAGGCGAGTTGATCCCACATGTAGCCAAATAATAGCAGCGTCTGGAAGGTTGGGGTTGGGTTGGTATACACATGATTGTTCAAGGGACCAAGGTACAACCCGAATCCGGTGGCATAGCTGGGTGGGGAGGAACACCACTGCAGTTGTAAGTTGAGCCAGACAGCCATTGTGGCCGCTCAGCGGCGCCAGTAGTTGAACGTGCAGGGTTCCAAGGGGGAGTTCTGCGATCACCTTCCCCGAGCTGATGTTGCGGTCGTGCTGTATGGACAAAAGCAGCACCATTCACCAGCTTTATAGGGGGCACGGGGAGAAGTCATGAGTGTGTGCCAGCGTGGGGGTATGGCTTGTACTAGCGCGGCCCAGGCAGCATAAGTAGGCATATTGGGGACCCAGGCAGCCAGTTCGTTATATGTTAAGAGGCGGTAGCAGTCACCGTGGAGAATATACAGGTGGAGAATAGTGGTTACAGGGTGGGGGATGTTATGAAGCCTTCATAGGGGTTAGGGCCACTTAAGCATCCGAAGGGGCGATTAAGGGGGTTGAGGTATATATCATTAAAGAATAGGGGTTGGCGTGCAACTTCCTCACGTAGTGTGGGGAATAATAGGCGGTCGGGTTTAAGTGCCATAAAGCCTTGCCATATACGAGCCCAGTACCAAGGAAGACCTCTGGTGAGCTTAGGGGAGGGGAGGCGAGCAGTAAGCAGTGCGGCTCCAGAGTGCCAGGAAATACCATTGGAGTGATGAGTAAGACGTGAGAGGGTTATACGTGCCAGAAGACATCCAGGGTGTGTGTTGACACCAATGTGGGCAGAGATAACTTGTTTGGCATACACAGACCATAAACGCCATTGCATATTGTGTAAGCCTAGTCCTCCAAGAGGCCACGGCATAAAAGACATTGACTCTCTGATCCATCCGTGTACCTGGCGGCTGAGATCGCTCGATTTTTTCCAAACAAAGTTATGCCCCAGCCGTTGAATAAGAGACACGGTGTGTTCATCTGGTGGGTGGGCCTGACCGAAGTACAGCAGCTTGGAGAACAGCAGCTGGTTCGTGACGAGGACCTTGCCCCGGAGGCTGAGGCGGTGTACGCCAGCCCAGCGGTTGGCCACCTGTTGTACACCAGTAAGTTTGCCCAGTTGTTGTGATTCGTCGTATAGAAAGGTTTTGACTTCCAATAACCTCCCTTCGATCGGCTGTCCGACCGATAGGGCAGTTATGCAAATGAGGTGGTATCCTCCTGGCGGGACCCATGTCACCGCCAGGTTAGTAGGTTGGAGAGTCGGGTTGGTTGTTCTGCCAATATGCAAGCCCGTGGATTTTTGCACGTTGCAGCGTTGTTGGGAGGCGGTACAGTATGTAGATATATTGTCAAGCACAGCATCAACATCACGCAGGGAGGTGCAAATGTTAGTAGTGTCATCGGCGTAGGCAGTTTGAAACAGACCACGTGTGTGGTGAGGGATGGGGTAGCCTTGAATACGGCTGTCCTGTTGATGAAGAAAGAAGAGGCCAGCGTGAGCGAGCAAAAAGAGAAGGGGAGAGAGACAGTCGCCTTGTGGGAGGGAGCGTGTGCTATGGCCTATTTGGGATTTATGTCCATTAATTAGTAGGTGCCAAGTGAGGGATTTGATCATGCCTAGACTGACCTTAATAAGTTGCCTAGACTGACTTAATAAGATGCCTAGACTGACCTTAATAAGTAGACTGACCTTAATAAGTTAATAAGTAGGTCCAAAACCAAGCCCATGTAGTATAGCCTCGAGGTATTTCCAGCATATGCGGTCGAATGCTTTTTCAAAATCCCAAAATAAAATAAGACCTATAATATTGTTGCGCCATGCGTCATCAACAATGTCCATGATCATAGTGATGCTGTCGCTGATGTGTAGGTTGGACCTGAATCCAACTTGTTCCGGGCCGATCAGATTATCTAGTACACTATAGAAACGGCGTTGCAAGAGTTTGCTGGCTAGTTTGTAAGGGACTGTGAGCATGCGGATGGGTCTATAATTTTTCCAACTTGTTTTATCCCCTTTTTTGTGTAAGAGGATGAGGATTGTTTCCGACCACTGGCCCACAACAGTTTCGGTGTTCCAGATTTCCAGGATGCATTGGTATAGATCCCTGCCTATGAGGGGCCAGAACGTTTTAAAAAACTCTACTGGAAGGCCATCTGCACCAGGTGCGCTACCGGTTTTGAGATGTTGAAGTGCTAGAGATGTTTCTTCCATAGTGGGGCTGGCGTCTAGTAGAGCTTGTTGTGACGGAGAGAGGCGGTGGGGAATAGCATCGAGGATTTTTTGTGTGGCTGTATTTGCAGAGGGGTCGGGTTCTGTCCGGAACAGGGTGGAGAAGAAAGCATGTCCAGATTGTAGGATGTCTTGAGGGGTGGTATGGGTGCCAGTCTCGTCTGTAATTTCAGTGATGGTGGTTTGTGAGCGCGGGGGTGGGATAAATGCAAAGAATTCCTTATTCATTCGTTCACCTTTGACATGCCACCATGTATTTTCCACATCTAGGGCTTCTGCGTGGCGTTCAAGGCGTAGCTTATCCATCTCAGTCTGGCACAATTGTAGTCGTGTTAACTCGTGCGGGGCTAGGCGGGGTTTGGATTGCAACATAGTGATAACTCGTTTGTAGTAATTGTAGTCTTTGCCTTTTATGCGGCGTTGTTCTAGATCGTATGCCTTAGAGGAGTCAAGGATGTGCGAGAGGCATGCTTGCATCCAGAGCGTAGTGCTTGGGTAGTCTACTTGCTTAGTTTTCCAGTCCCGCCATTGTTCTCGGACTAGGGTGCGAAAGGCGGGGTCAGCCAGCAGCTTTTTATTGAGGCGAGGGACGCCTGGTCCTCTGGGGGGGCTGGAGTGATACACCATGGTGAGAAGGCAGGGGTAGTGATCAGAAAAAACTGTGGAGCGTATGACCTCTGCATGACAAATGAGGGATGCCCAAAAGGGTGACATAAATATGTAGTCTAGACGGCTAGTGATGCGGGTGCCCTGACGAGTGGACTCGCGAGTATGCAGATGGTCGCGAGGTTTGATAACATCCTGTAGTGAGAGGCGTGTGAGGTGGCTGGCTAACGAGGTCGTCTCAAGCCCAAGGCCATGGTCTAGGTCAACATTAAAGTCACCCATTAGTATGACGGGCTCAGTCACCTCGCCATCTGCATCGCCTGATCCTAAGCGCAGTCGCTCTGCTGAGCCGCCCTGGGAAGAGACCTCCTTCGACGTCAACCGCTCCGGCTTCTGGCAACGCAGCCCCAGTTGCTTCATGGACGACGTGTTTCACGGCAATCACGCCTCGCTTCTAGCCCTGTGCGTGTACCTCACGTCCCACAACCGCGGCCGCGGGCCTGGTCTTGGCCAGCTTGTCGACCCCGCCGAGACTCTCCCCGTCCTTCCCCGCATGAGTCGCCCCAAGCTCCAACGCTTCGCCCTCTGCTCCCTTGTTGGACGCTCCGAAGCCGAGATCTGGGCTCCCAAACCGCCCCCCTCCACCTTCCCCACCGAAGCCACCATCCGCACCCTCCTCAAGGAAGCTTTCGAGCAGCACGTGACCCCTCTTGCCGCAGATGTGGCGGCAATAGGTGGCACGCTGGCTGCTGAGCTTCCCACCATCCCCACCGCCACCGCCACCCTCCTCGCCTCCACCCCCCCCCCCCCTCCGCCTCCACCGACTCCATCACCGCCCAGCTCCGCGACATCGACCAGCGCCTCAAGGATAATGCAATCGCTATCGAGGTCTTGCAGAACACGGCAGGCCTCACCGCCCAGGCAGTGAAGGACATTGCCGCCAAGCCAGCCTCGGCTGGCCCGGCCGGCGATGCTCCTCCCATCACGACCTGGGCGGACATGCTTAAGCAACATACCACCTCCACCACCTCCGCCGTCGCAGCCCAGCTCCAGCGGCAGACGCTTGACCTCCGCGAGGAGGCCGAGCTCGCCAAGCGCAACCTCAACGCCATACTCAAGAACTTGGACATGGAAGAAGGTGAGAATTCCGAGAAGCTTGCACGCGCGTTTGAGAGCAAAATCCTTGCACGCATGGGCCTTCTTGGTGAGATCAAGCTGACCGCCCACCGCCTCCCCGCGCGCGGGGTAAGGCAGGGGCGCCTCCGCTTCTTCTCATCTTTGATAGCCCAGCGGACAAGATTTCGTTTCTCAGACGCCGCAAGCGGCTCGCGAATACTCCCTTCACCGTGGACGACGACTTGACCCTGGCACAGCAACAACGGCGACGGGAGCTATGGCCGACCTACACCCAGCTCCGGCAGACCAAGGCGGGCCAGCCGGTGTACTGGAAGGGGGCGGCCATCTACGTCGGCCACAAGCCCTGGCAAGCGACCCCCTCGACCACCGCGGCCCCAGCAACTCCAGCCCCAGCCTAGGGGAATACAGCAGTAGTGTAGAATAGTTAGACAGTGGCCTTGTACATGCCCGCCTACTACAGGCACTATACCAGCTTAGGCCTAGCCTTTTTAGTCATGTACATGTGTGCCTATGATGAGCCACACTCCAGACGCTGCCTAGTTTTATTTAGTAATGCTGTGCCCATGCAGAGAGCTGCTCTCTGCTGAGATGCCACGCTCTAGTTTTTGTCTAGCCATGATGATCTTCCCCCTCACAGGCATGCTCCCCCCTTACCCGGGCATAGCGTGATAGACCATGAGGGTGCGGGTGCCCTGGTGCACCTAGAGCAGGGGTAGCTTACATTCCCACCCTTGCATGAAGTAGCCTAGAATGTATTAAAAGCCATATGCCCCTTCTCAGGGCTATGTGCTACATCTACTCCCAACGGAGTGATGTTGATAATTAATTAATTAATTAATTAGTATGACCTCATGAGATTGGTCCAGGAGGGGGGCAACCATAGCAAACAAATCATCAAAAAATTTTATACGGTCAGAGTGTTCGTTGGGGGCATATACCGATATAATATAGCCAGTCTTACCGCCCCAGGAGATGCATTGCCGGGTCCAGCGACCCTGCCATGTGTTGGGAGCAGTATCTATGTGTTGGGCCCATGGGTGCAGTTGAACATGAGGGTGTGGCGGCCGTCGATATTGTAGCAATGCAGTGCCTCCACTAGTCCCCCGTGCCCATGCCCATCTGCGTTCCATGTCTGGGGTGCGTCTTGTAAAGGATTGTAGCGCTTTGGCGTCTATTCCAGGAAATTTATGTTCTTGTAGGCCTACCCAGATTTCATGAGATGGGCCGACATAGGGTTGAGTGATACTGGCTAGTTGTGCCTGGAGCGCAGATATTTTAGACTGTCCCTGGGTGCGAACACCATAAGTATTTAGACCCTGAACGTTCCAAGATATTATAGTAAGTTGACTCATAAGTTAGTAGAAGGAGAGAGAATGCAGAAGGATGCAAGCGTTGGCGTACCTCTCATGCCTTGGAAGACGATGCACGCGCCCGCTTGGTTGCGTCGGCTGTGGTGACCGTTGGCTGCGCCCGTTTGGCCGAGGGGTCGTCCTGCGCTGTCGCTTCCTCGAGAGAGCCAGTTGAGGAGGGCATCATGTCGAGATCATGGGGTAGGGCCGGCAGCCGTGCCGCCGGATCAGACGGTGACGGCTGGTTGTGCGCTCCCGGGGGGTCCACGTAGTTCGCCCCGGGGACGCGTCGGAGGATGCTCTTGAGTTGGGCCGACGTAACCCCGATGGATTTCAGTGCGGCCTCCTCGTTGGTCCAGACCAAGCGAGCCCCGGCTGTTGCGAAGTCTCCTTCCTTGGATGTGAGGCATGGCACTAGTGTTTTCAGGATATAGATGGTGCCAGCCCTGGGGCGGTAGTCAATTGAAGCGTCTAACATGATGGACAGCCGGCGCGCAGTTCGGGAGACTTGTACAAGCGTGTCGAGCTGGTTACGTTTGAGAAAGTCCTCCGTTTCCGTCCAGATGTCAAGTGGCCGCCCTGTCCTAGCCCCCATGGGCTTGTGCATCAACAAGCTGGGGCTGTTATCCGCAGCGACGGTGCAGAGTACCTTGTTGGGTTGATTGGCCGAGGTGATGTATGGGTAGAGGTGGCTGCCCACCGAGGCGTTCTTGGGGATGTCTAGTTGTTGCAGATCCCATTCGCCGTAGCCGCCCATGATGTAGCGGTTGATGAGCACGTACGGTGGGACCGCCTCTGGGGGCGCCGCTGAGTCCTGCTCGGTTTGCAGGCCACCGAGCCGCTGTTGCTTGGCAGCTGCAAGCCTGAGGGCCTCTGGGCACGCGTTGGATAAATGTTCACGCGAGCGCATGCAGGTGGTACATAGCAGCGGTTCCATGTTGATTTGGGTAGTCACCAGAGAGTCGGCCAGCTTAGCAATGTCGAACTCCATGATGGGGATTTGCAGAATGTCCGGTAGGCAGCGTGGCAAGGTGCCGGAATAGCCGCCGCCCGCCGGGGCACCCATAGATCTGCCCAGTGCCGTTCAGTCCTAGCCCTTGATCCGGTTCGAACCGGGGCGTGTAGCTGCAGACGATGCTGTAGGCTTGGTAGGAGTTGCCACCACCCGTGCGAGGAAGGTCCTCCACCTTGTTGGGCAGGTTCAACCCATGAAGCGATCCGTAGTAGGGCTTAAAGATTTCATTCAGGGTCTCTCGAGTCCGGATCCAGCCAGGGACGTTGTGCAGGGTCAAGTGGTATGTCCCCGCCAGGGACCTGTATGGCGCCAATAGCGTACCGGGATAAATGTTCCGCCCACGGTGACCCCAGGGTGGGAGTTAACCGTTGTGAGGGTGTCCAGGACCGATTTGGCTGTCTCCGGAGTAAAGAAACAGATCTCAATGTTGGGGTGGCCCTTGAGACCTTGAATCACCTGGCCTGAACGCCCTGCCACGTTAGCGGCGGCTGCACGTTTATCCGCTTGAGAAAGGTTCTTGCCCTGGACCTCGAGGACGAGCATGCGTTTGCTCATATTAGCGTAGCTGGAGGCCAACACTGGAGTCCAAGGTATTTTTCCCGCCGCCAGCGCTTGTAGGTCACCCTGGGGTTGTGCCAGCCGAAGGCGTTCCTCCCAGGAGGGATCGGGGTTTGCCATCCGGTGCAGTAGGCGGTAATCTGCAGGTATGACAACGAGGACAACAGGAGCAATAAAGAGTTAGATAGCGAAAAAAGGTGTCCCATTCCGGGGGTTATGCTGGGGGGAAGCCTGCATTGCACCATCCGTGACTGCAATGTCAGGTTGGGTCTGTATCGGGTGTCATGGTGACTTCCGGTCACCGAGTTATGCGAGAGCCTGTTCCTCAGCAGGATCGCATGGTTAAAGGTGTAAAGGGTGAGTAGAAACAGCACTACCAGGAAGCGTCCAGCTTCCTGAGCTGTTCTACCACTATTCCAGGTCCATTTGTAGTGAGCCGTCACGCTATTCTGTATGCCTCTAGGCATCAGCCGTACTTCCTGTACGCCTTGCCAGCCGACATCACAGATAGCGTGGCGGCTCAAGGACCAAATGAAAGTTGCTTATATGGGTATCGTTAGACGCGCCTTTTCACGGCGAATCCGTTGGTATGTCGCTGGTCGCGGATGGCCGAAGTCAGTTCAGTTGTTTCCCACGCCTACAACTGTTGTTGTTGTTGTTGTTGTTGTTGTGTCCCACGCCGCACATGGGCAGCAGAGAATCTATAGTGGCCGAGGGCCGGATATATTTAGTATCGGTGGTACTATCGGGGCACTGGGACATGAACGGTTGCATCATCGGATACCTTCGCGTGAATTCGCCGACAACTGGCTCTTCCATGCTCTCCTGGGACGCAACAGGGTGTTTACTTGCATTCCTCACGGCGACCTCACGCGCGTCACTTGGCTCCCCTGGTCACATAATGCTCCTTTCTAAACCTTTCACCTATCACACTACCCTCAGTGGGTAACCAGCTGGTCGATACGTGGTACCTCTTAACCTAACGATATTCCTATTGGTTAATAAAAAATACCCATTTACTCGGAAATTCGCCGACAACTGTCGGTAGTCACTCAGTCATGGGCCAATGTGACTAGGTACTGTAGTGACTATATAGTGGCCCTCCCTGCAAGCGTGGCAAACCCTTATAAGTGCGATACCAGCGGCGTGGCATGCATTGATGATGACTGCCCCACGCAAGCCAATTATAACCGGCGATGACGGGGTTAGCTCAGTTCTACGGCAACGGCGTCAGTCACGCCTGCGTGCAAGGGTCGGTCGGTTTAGTCGTGACGGTTCTGCCACATGATGGGCTCCAACTGCAACTGCTGGAAGCTACTATTCCTGGCCACAATGGGTGTTTGTATCAACTATCCACCTTATATGCGTACACGCCATCTTCCCAATGTCACCGCATACG
This sequence comes from Mesostigma viride, assembly GCA_009746045.1. Taxonomy (NCBI): domain Eukaryota; kingdom Viridiplantae; phylum Streptophyta; class Mesostigmatophyceae; order Mesostigmatales; family Mesostigmataceae; genus Mesostigma; species Mesostigma viride. The sequence goes on along the minus strand of RPFO01000090.1, from coordinate 991,488 downwards.
TGTAGTCCCGCCCATGTAGTCTGTGCCAAGATCATCTTGCATGATCCGGCCGGACCCATTATCCCCGGTTGCGAGCATTACTATGGCTACACGTGGGCGACACACGGCTCGATTTACTACATCTGGACCCGGTTGAAGGGGAGGGTCCCATGGAAATGTATCAAAACTGAAGCCCCCTAATAACTACAGAAATGCAACTGACAACCACTGAATGATGTTTGGGGACCATAAACATGATGTTTGGGCATGCATACCACCACTTGTTGGGGGTACTACCCCCAGCCATACACCGGCTATGAGCTAAAAATAGAAAAAAACGCTGTCCGGGGCACATCTTGCCCACAACAGTGGGAGAACCAGTTGCATGGAAAAAGTAATACCCATACAAAAATGTCATGGGACATGGTTTCTACCTAATTGGATCAACAAAATCAGCACATCCCTTCGAGTTATTAATTTTTGGGCCAAAAATACGCACTCATAACACATCAATTTGGCCTAAAAAGTAATAGTCAAATTCTGTCATGACCATAGAAGGCACTGTCAAAGTTTGGTGGCATTCTGAGCTCAGCTGTAGCAGTTATTAATTTTGGCAGTTGGCCACCTGTGCAGGCGCTAAGGAAGGCATTAGTGAGTATTAAGGCACACTAACACTTCCTATGCCATCCAAAAGGCTCCTGACCGTGCCCAATTCGACCACAATATACAAGGAGGTGGCTGGGCACGTCATGTGCCCTTGCCTCACCTCGACACGGGCAACCTGTTGCGTGTGTGCACAACAATGAGGCAGGTAGCTCTACATGCCTAGCCAACACTTCTAAAGCATATAGTTGTGCTCCCGAGTGCCATCTATCCGCTGGCCGGTAGTCGCCGGCCTGGGCGCCTAGTCAGGTGGGCATCAAAGATTGGTGTCTAGATGCTAGTCGGTGCCTAAGCAAGGTACGGAAGCCAGTGCGCGCCGGGACGGTCAGAGAACCGTCGCCCTCGGTAGCACAGATCCGCTGAGTGCCGGTAGTCTCGGGTTAGAGGCTCGAGCATGCACTATCGGGTAGCCTACCGGTAGTCTCGGGTTAGAGGCTCGAGCATGCCTTATCGGTTAGCGCCGCGCCGCTGAGCTCCTTGCGGGGGTTCTGGCTCGCACACTCATGAGTTAAAAACTCACCCCCGGACCAGAATCAGACCGGGGATCGTCGCCGCGCCTTGTTGCGAGCTACTCCAAGCAGGCCGTGGACTGCCCTAGCGGCGTATCCAGACGGGAAGTCTGCGTAACCAGCGTAAACCAGACTCCAGCATGCCGTAAGTACAGGTAAAAGCTGTTAAAACCCCATGCCAGAGACAGCTGCTGACAAAGTTACAGTGCAGCGGGCACCCCCGGCAGCCATAGCGGGAACGATAGTCCGGCAATTGACGGGGGCGGCATGGATGTTTATTAAACGTAGATTGATTATATTTAACGTACAAGGTAGCGTTACCTGCAATCCAATAAATGAGGCATTGTAGCGTGGATTTTCTCCAGAGCTTTACCGTGTTTGTCGTGGCAGAATGTTCCAATGCAGTAGATCAAGTGACGCCATTACTATCGATGTTCCTTTGCATTGCTGCATCTGCCAATTGTTTTTCACTTAAAAGATTGATATTGCCTTGTTATGTCGCCAGGTAGACCGATATCCAAGCGAGTTACGGGCGACTTTGCTCGCGATCATAAATGTAGGAGCACGCATTAATTAAACCGGACTTGCTTGGGGTCAGGTCCCGATGGTGCGTTGTCGAGCGAGAGCCCACCAAGCAGGCGTGCTTATTGTTTATAATTATTATGATCATGAACCTGCCTTATTGCCAGCATGTGTTCAGCTAGACTGTGGCCACTTTTGGTGCCGTGATGCTACAGTCATACCGTTGGCAGCCATTTTCCGTTTTCCTCAAGCGCTGGAATGCACAACTTCTCCATACTTATCCCGCCCGGCATGTCAGTGACCGTTCCCCAGGTATAGAACACTTCATGGCTTATTCATACTTGCTGGTTTGGGGCAGCGTATTTGCTTCTATCACCAGCAGCGCTTCACCGGACACTTTCGTTTGACTGCAGAGCCCCAACGTGATGCCTTGGCGTTGGCGGTGGTCCTCAAGCGCGTACTGTCTGAAGGACAGTATCATGGTATGACATTGGTAAGCTTTTGCGTTTGGTTTTGGCAGAGCTCTTGCCAGCAGCCGGGGCAGAATAGCAGCAGTATTGTCAATACCTGTTCTTATGCTTGCTCAACACGATAAATCATGTAGTCTGTTTCTCTGATGAAGACATTGGTTGGCAGTCGTATCAATAGTGTTGCCTGCAATTTTCCCAGACCGGATACGCCTGTATGGTTGGCGATTACGGTTACTAGCATTTCTTCTTAGAGCCCGGGAGTCATGTTGAGATCAAGGTGACTAATGTGACATTGCTTTCTCTTTGCTAATGTTACTAGGGTTGTGGTGCCGGGATGCTGCATGTTGCTAACTGAGAAAAGCAGGATTCGTCCTTCAGAAAGAGACTAATATGACAGCAGGTAATATCTAGCACATCATCGTTCCCTTAGTGAACTCGTTGCATGTATACATCCTGCTTCCACGCTTGCTTCCTTGCTTTTGGTTGCTGGCTGGCCGGCCGGCTGGTTGGCGTGTATTGCTTGTTCCCATAAACATTTGTATACGTACACGCACGCTCATGTTGTCATGCACGCACACGACCGCACCAAAGCAACCAACCAATGTAACAAGCTCCCATATCCCATGGTCATGACTCCCCACCCTACCCAACAGCTGCACCTCATGCCCACTGCTTACACCATGGTTGTCATGCCAAACTGCTGCCATGGCCGTCATGGCTGTCGTGGCTGTCGTGGCTGTCGTGGCTGTCGTGGCTGTCGTGGCTGTCGTGGCTGTCGTGGCTGTCGTGGCTGTCGTGGCTGTCGTGGCTGTCGTGGCTGTCGTGGCTGTCGTGGCTGTCGTGGCTGTCGTGGCTGTCGTGGCTGTCGTGGCTGTCGTGGCTGTCGTGGCTGTCGCGGCTGTCGCGGCTGTCGCGGCTGTCGCGGCTGTCGCGGCTGTCGCGGCTGTCGCGGCTGTCGTGGCTGTCGTGGCTGTCGTGGCTGTCGTGGCTGTCGTGGCTGTCGTGGCTGTCATGGCTGTCATGGCCGTCTTGGCAATTGCCAGGGGAACTCGGTGAGTGCCAGTTCAAGATGCTCGAGGGCAAGTGGGCTAGGGCGTTTGGCAATGCGCACGCAGGTGCATGCCGGACACTTGTTCTTTGTAACGTAGTACAGGCAGTGCAGACGGGCTGGACATGCAAATACTTGCTGTCCTTAGCAAGTGGCCAGCCCAAGCAAGATGCACATGCATGCAACCCATCGCTGTGTGTAATGTCTTGTATCCACACTCCGTAGGTACCTGGCATGCACATGGTCTGAACTTGCAGAATTTCACTCCAACAACATGTGGCTGGCAGCAAGCATTGAGGTAACTGCAACTGTAAATCTGTAACGACTAATCTCACGCATCCAGGAATAGTTGTCTCCATTACTGTATGGGAGGGAGGGGTAGGGTTGATAGGGTTTCTACTTGGTAGGGTTGAGAGAGCACGAACGTGAAAAGATCAAGGAGACAACCAGCGCAGGCCAGAAATCGGGAGAATCCGGTCCATGGTAGCTCGAGCCTGCCGTTATCTTTTCCGCGTTTTCGAGTCGTTCAGGATGATGAATATGAAGTGAGACAACTATGCCTGGACGCATGGCGATCCAACGCCGTGGAAGGACTAGGGTAGTTGTCTGATAGGAAAGACGCGAAGGCCGCGGAAGCCGCGTGGCTATCTCTAGGAAGACCTGCATGGAGGGAGCTAGACAGAGGGTAGCGAGCAATGTTGATGGGGAAAACACACACACACATGCACACACACACACATACACACACACACACGCCACCAGCAGCAACAAAAACAACCAAAACTAAGAAGGAAAAGAGGGAACACATAAGCACATACACGAAGGGATCAGAATACACGAAGGGGCTAAAATAAGAAGTAAGGAGTATACATTACAGAGGGAAAAAGAAAAAGGAAAAGGAAAGAAAGAAAAAAGAAAAGATTTAACGTAAATGGTAGTCATACGAACAATAATAAATAAAGACAAAGTAAAGAGTAATAATTATAACAAAAACCAAAATGGAATAAAGAATGCACGGAGATGGAATTAATTAATTAGACTCGTGCTCCCGTTGGGGAGTCACGGAGCATTAACCCTGATGGATGGATGGGTGGGTGCAAACAGTCCTACCGGTCTAAGCTATCTACATCAGCCACCTACGACATCTATCTAACAGCATTACTAACTACAACATCTATCTATACAGCATCACGCTGCCCTAGGGGAGCTGTCTGGCGTGCCTCCCGCGGGTTTGCACACGCGGGCGCTTCCCCACAGGATGGAAAGCATGGAGATGGAAATTAATGTGTAGCCTTGTTTTGTTTAAGTGGTGTGTCTCACATAAGTCACGTGAACAAAATGGAACTAAGATTACGTGCACCATCTGCGAGCATAGTTGTCTCACTTCATATGCACAGCTATGATGGGTACTCTTGATACATGCTTCACAAGGGCAATGCATGTAGTGGATCTCTACCGGAACTGGCGGGGGGGAGAATCAGGCATACAGGCAATGCGGACTTCTCCATGGGATATGCAGATGGTATGTCGCAGTATTACTATGTTCTTGGGACATCAACTACAACAATAAAAAGTACAACAATAAAACAGCCTAGCATTTGGGTGTGCACTTGGTTGTCTTGAAGAAGATGTCTTGAAGAAGATGTCTTGAAAAAGTTGTATACAGAGTAAGGGCGAGAAACCCACAGATACATGGCATTATTCCAACAAAGTGAATTACATGGTCACACTCTAATGCAGCCAGCCAGTTCAGGATTGAGGTAGGCAGCACATGTGACTTTTATATGCTGGCCGTCAGGCTAGCTAGTTATTGGCGCGCAGCACCATCAGCTCAGCTGTGGCCAAGGTAATGGAAACACAGAACATCACTTGTGAACCGAATGTAGCACAGACATGGCTGTTCACATCAGCAACGTGAGAGATGCACATGATGCCTGCAAGAAAGCCATCAAGCCACCGACATGCCAACGCAAGCCAGCAAACATGCAGCAAGCACAGCAAACACCTACCACAGTGATGATATCACACCCCCAATCTGCCAATCCCTAGATAGTAGATACCTAGCTGAGGCTGCGGGTGGGGCCTGCTCAGGTGTTCAAAGGCTAGGGTTGGATTCGGAAAATGTTGGGTGGTTACCTGCCAAAAATCGCCCCACATTCTGTACAGCACTTGAGTGCTCCGTGACCTCTCAACCAAGGCTTAGGTTCCATCAATAACTTGCGCCAGCAAGGCAAACAATCAAAGACAGCCACCAATGCAAGCAATACAGCTATGCAAATAACCCAGAAAAACAAGTAGGCACAAGTCAGCGATGCAAGCCGCTTAGTCAGTCTTAATGCATGCAATGACCTCCTTGTGGCGACAACAAAGGGAGTCATGGCAGTCATGACAGCCATGACAGCCAAGACAGCAAGGACAGCCATGAAAGCTGAAAGCCATGACAGCAAGGACAGCCAAGACAGCACAAGGACAGCCGCAATGGCCATGACAGCCATGACAGCCATGACAGCCATGACAGCCATGACAGCCATGACAGCCATGACAGCCATGACAGCCATGACAGCCATGACAACCATGACAGCCATGACAGCAAGGACAGCAAGGACAGCCATGAAAGCTGACAGCCATGACAGCCATGACAGCCATGACAGCCATGACAGCCATGACAGCCATGACAGCCATGACAGCCATGACAGCCATGACAGCCATGAAAGCTGAAAGCCATGACAGCCATGACAGCCATGACAGCCATGACAGCCATGACAGCCATGACAGCCATGACAGCCATGACAGCCATGACAGCCATGACAGCCATGACAGCCATGACAGCCATGACAGCCATGACAGCCATGACAGCCATGACAGCCATGACAGCCATGACAGCCATGACAGCCATGAAAGCTGAAAGCCATGACAGCAAGGACAGCCAAGACAGCACAAGGACAGCCGCAATGGCCATGGCGGCAATGACTGCCCAGGAGCGAACAGTAACATCATCAACACAAGTATGCAACCATAACCAACACTAACGCGTGCTTGATGGGCTCTCGCTCACCAACGCACCATCGGGACCTGACCCAAAGCAAGTCCGGTTTTACGCGCGCTCCTACATTCATCGACCAACGATGGACAACGCGGAAGAGTCAAGACAGCTCGCAGGAAAGAAAATAACACCAGCAACCCCGCTCGCCAGTTGTATGTTACAACTGTTGCCAGCGACCCCGCTCGCCAGTTGCATCTTACACTTGTTTATGGCGAGCAGAGTCGCCCGTAAGTCGCCTGGATATCGGTCCGCCTGGCGACATAACAAGGCAATATCAATCTTTTAAGTGAAAATGAATTGGCAGATGCAGCAATGCGAAGGAACAATCGATAGTAATGGCGTCACTTGATCTACTGCATTGGAACATTCTGCCACGACAAACACGGTAAAGCTCTGGAGAAAATCCACGCTACAATGCCTCATTTATTGGATTGCAGGTAACGCTACCTTGTCATACTCTTAGCAACAAGATATGGAAGCGTCAATCTGCGTTTAATAAACATCCTTGCCGCCCCCGTTAATTTCCGGAATATCCCTCCCGCTATGGCTGCCGGGGGTGCCCGCTGCACTGTAACTTTGTCAGCAGCTGTCTCTGGCATAGGGTTTTAACAGCTTTTACCTGTACTTACGGCATGGCTACATTACACCTTTTGTAGTACACCTACCGACGTGAGTTGAGGCTGGAGTCTGGTTTACGCTGGTTACGCAGACTTCCCGTCTGGATACGCCGCAAGGGCAGTCCACGGCATTCTTGGAGTAGCTCGCAACCAGGCGCGGCGGCGATCCCCGGTCTGATTCTGGTCCGGGGGTGAGTTTTTAACTCATGAGTGAAAAAAATAATCTCCCCTTCACCGCTGGCTAGCACGCCGGCGATGGAGACGGGATTTTTGTTGTCCGCAAGGAGATTATTTTTTTCACTGCGGACAACAAAAATCCCGTCTCCATCGCCGGCGTGCTAGCCAGCGGTGAAGGGCATTCAACTTGTATTCACAGCAGTCAACATTACCGTTGACCATTTTTCTGGGCTCATGGCGCGTGGCGCGGAGCGAACGCAGCTGCAACCCAGGACCAGGGAACGCAAGCATCAACTCCGGCGGATGGGAGTGGCGCAGCCACCGTGGCGACTGAGCCAGCTGGTGGCTCGGTCAGCACAGCTCCGGGGCAGCAGTCAGCACCAACTGCCCGGAAAGTTTTCAAGAAAGAAGAGCTGCCAAGTAAGCTGCCAGAAATTCTGACGCCGTCCGCCGTGGAGGAGTTTATTAACAGCCTGGGCGAGCTCCGGCAGGACTACAACGAACTGTCCGACGCAGTTTTCCTCACCAAGCTGCGCCGGTCAGAGGTATGCAACGAGGCTACGGGTAATGCGGACGTGCGAGGGGTCATTATCAACGCCAGCAAAGAGGCGTGGACCTGGCCCGACACAGTGAAGGCCCTGCAAGAGGTGCTCGACACCTCAAGCTTTCCTGACGAGGAAAAGGAGGGGCAGGCGCTGGTGCGCAACCTGTCGCTTGACCCCAATTACCTCAGCTCGGACATGGCCAGATTCGCGGCCCAGGTCCGGAGCAAGGGTGTCTTGAAGCACATGAGTAGCGAATATTTACTCAGCGCAGTTCTGGATGCGCTGGGGCTGACGCCAGAGAGCCGTGCCAATGTCAAGGCCGGTCTCGGCATGAAAATTGCGCTAGCTTCTTCCGTGGTAGTGGGCACCCCGGACGACCAGAAACGGTTCAACGCAGCCATGGCGCACCTCCGAGAGATGTTCAAGGACCGGGGCGGCCCCAGGCGTAACAACAAGCTGCCGACAGTTGCTCAGGTAAACCCTGTGCCTGCCTCGACCCCGCCAGCAGCTTCTCTGTCGGACTTGACCACTCTTGTTACCCAGCTGTCCACGACGGTGGCCGACAACGTGGTGCGAATGTTGGGTGGCAAACGCCGAGCTCGCGGTGGTCGGCACAACCAGAACGCGTCCAGCAAACGCGGGCCGGGAGGCGGTCAGGGCAAGCAGCCTCGCAGGAGGGCGGCACTGGCAGGCAGCAACAGCAGCAGGGTGGTGTCCCCAAGGAGAAGGTCGTCTGCGAGCGGTGCACCGGCGTGGGGCACACCGAGGCAACTGCACGCTGCGGCTGGACCTCGGCAAGGCGACTCGAGTGTGCCGGCGCTGCTGGGCGGTTCGGCTTCCTGGACACGACCCCAACACATGCCGCGCCCCACGGCCAGCCATGCCCAAGTGACGTCATAGAGGTGATGTGTGTCGCGGTGAGTCGGCTAGGCGTGAGGATGCTGTGCCTTGTAGTCCTAATGTTCCCACGTCAGTGGTTCAGAATGGAAGTGCAAGTGCTGCAGCTGATCAGGAGTGCGTGCCCAGCGTGGTCGCAATAGAGCCTGAACACGCCCTTCCGGAGCTCACCCCTTCAGGTGAGATAGTGCCGGCAGATGCCGAGGTAGCCCCTCACGTAGACGTGGAGTTGGGTCGCCGCCTCAGTAAGGCCTCACTAGAGCACATTGCCGACAGGAATGCACATGCAGAGAGCTTGGCGGGGCAGGTGCCTAGCATAGAAGGGGATGGCACCACCCCCACGGCCATAGGATTGCGGATGCTTGCTCACCAGATTCACCTTGCGGTGGGTCATGTGGCGGGGCAAACGCTAGACTGGGCGACTCGGCTTATGGGGGCGCCGGGGTTGAAGGTCGCTCAGGCGGAGTTAGAGGAGTGCCACGCATGCGCAAGTGTCAGGAAGAAGCGTAGGCGCTGGCATGCTAAGACTCCTTCCCCGTACCGGGGGAGGTTAGTGGGGGATGTCATGCATTTGGAGGAGGGGGACTATTATTTGGTCTTGATGGATCGCTATACCAAGTTCCTAGCCATCGAGCCCCTGCCAAGCATGGTAGAGGAGTCCTTGTGGCGGGGGCTGCGCATTGCCATGTCTCACTTCTTTCCCATTTCTGAGGTCATGTTGGACCAACAATTTGATTGCATTGTGGGGCGGGAGGGCTGTGAGATGGTGGTTATTGCTGGGCGGCAGGACCATGGCAACTTGGGGCTGATTGATAGGCACATCAGCAGCGTAAAGGGCATGGCAGCCAAGCAGCAGGCCAGCGGGTTAGGATTCAAGCCCGCGGGGCAGCCTTATGCACAACGCGCGCTGTGGTGCCGCTTGCTCATGGACAAGTACAACAGCCAGGTGCTTTTCAAGCTGCCCCAGGGACTAGGTCTTATTACCGCGCGGGGGCTGCAGTCGGGCATTTACCCTCCGGACGTGGCAGACCATTGGGAGGCCCACCTCGCTACCACCGCTGAGGTTAGGCGGCAGTTAGACCGCACCCAGCCTGACTTGTCGCAGGAGTGGGAGCTGGGGGAGTTGGTCTTGTTTCACAAGGAGAATTCCTTTGGCAAGCGGGGGCAGATGCAAGGGCCAGGCATGGTGGTGGATTTGGACTGGGTGCATAGGCGGGTGAAGGTGCACTGGGAGCATAGGGACTATCTCATCCCGTGGGATAAGGTGTATCGGTACAAGGCGTCCGATGCCCAGGTCCAGGCGGCCAAGGAGCACAGCCGCCAGCTCGGTTGGGATGTGGATAGCCGGCCGGCCAAGCGGGCCCGGCTGGAACCTGTCCTACCCACCCCACTTGGGGTGGCTGTGCATGATGCGCTTGTTGCCCACCCCCCTGCAGGCGCCGCGCCGGAGCAAGTCCCCGGGGTCGACGCGGGGGCGCTACCTCAGCCCCTCCCCGCGACCCCAGCAGCGCCCACCGTGGCGGCGCCGGACACATCGTCAGGCGCGGGCGTGGGCTCCCAGCTGGCCCACGTCCTCCGACAGCTGCTCAAGGCGGACAAGCTCAAGGCGGCGGCAGCGGGGGGTGCGGCACAAGTCAGCCGCGTCATGCCAGATAAGTGCCCCACGTTGTGACTGAAGCTCATGATGTTCCCTCTAGGCATATTGCGGCCATAGATACCATGGCAGGCGTGTCTATCACGAGCCCGGCGGCGGCCGAGGCCTATTACCCTTTGCTGCCCAGTAGTTGGAAGGAGGTTGCGGGGTTTGACGGGCAGCGGGCCTATAAGGTGGCTGGGCAGGTGCTCATGCCCATCCTAGGGGTAGATGTCCCTGTGCAAGTGCTAGAGGGTTACAAGGGGATCACCCTCATAGGTAACCCTTTTGTTTCCCTCCCCGGGTTTTCTGTGTCAGCCGGCTTGGTGACCCTCGAGGGGGTGGGGAGCATAGGCTTGTACCAATATCACGTAGCGCTTGCAGCCCTCACGGGCCGGGGTCCCCCCGAGGCTATTAATCACCCTGAGGATTATGCCACTGCAGTAGGGGCCATTCGCGGGGCGGAATATACGGCAGAGCCGCTGGTAGCCGATGTCACGCAGCCGCAGAAGTGTCACCCCAGCAGTCTTGGCATTTTTCCCTGGAGCATCGCCACTAAATCTCCTGTTAGTTATCCGCAGTTTAAGGAGGACTGCCGTGACCCTGTCAAGTTCCATAAGTGGCGCGCGGCTTTCTTGCGCGCGCAGCTGGAGTGGGCGATGTATGGGGTGTATGGGGAGTTGATGGAGGTGCCGCAAGGGGCGGTAAAGCTGAACTTGAAGTTTGTGCTCAAGTATAAGCAGGTCCTCCCCACTGACCCTGTCACATTTCATGTACGGCCCTGTGTCACGGAGTTTAGGGGCTCGTCTGAGTTGTCGGAGGAGGAATTGTTTACGCCCGGGCTGTCGCAGACCACTAGCCGGGTGTTAACATCGGTGTTCTTGGGGCTGTTGGATCGGGGGTTGGACTATGCCATGGCCTGCTCAGATTTTCAGCGGGCCTTTCTCCATAGCGACCCGGCAGTGGCCGAGGAAGTGTGGCGTGGCACGGTGTATGTGGTCAAGGTCCCTTTGGTGTGGCAGGGGGAGCTGCGGTGTGTGTACTTGCGGCTTCTCCTTGGTGTGGAGGGCCTGCAGTCTAGCCCCATCATCTTTCGCAAGACGGCTGAACGCATCTTTGCTAGCATGGGGGCGGTGTTTTCCCGCATCGATAGCAACCTCTTTCACATCCACACACCCAACCCACACGAGCCCGCGTTCATGCAATGGCATGGGGATGACTGGCGGCTTATTGGACCCCGGGCGTGGGTCCGGCAGTTCATAACCGCTGTGGCCAAGCTTTTGCCCACTAGCCGCACGTTGTGGCTGGACCCCGACACCCCCGTCCCTTTCTGTGGCCTAACCTACACTTTGCACCGCACACCGGTTGGCTGGTGCATTGACATGGCGGCCAAGCAGGAATACGCCGACAAGCTCGCGCAATCGCTGCCTGAGCGGCTGGATGCGTCCGCGGGACCGCAATTGCGCGGCCAGCTGGGGTGGCTCGCGGGCACGGTGCGACCCGACCTGTCCATCTACGCGCGTGCGCCCGACGCCGTGCTTGCGGGCATGGGAGCGCAGCATCTTCGGACGCAAGTCTTGGCGTCACCGGGCCTGCGCGTGTGGGGGGTTGATATCACCCGCCCGGTGGCAATGACCATTTACTCTGACGCGAACCTGGAGTCGCGTACCATCACGCAGCTGCGCGCGCGGGAGGCGGCCATCTTTTTTCTTGATAGCCCCACTGGGCAGCCCACTATTGTCGACTGGTATAGCCGCATCCATCAGCGGGTAGTGGTAGACAGCAATCGCGCGGAGTGTCGCGCGTTCATTTCCGCTGTCGACCATGCGTGTTATGTGCAGCATCTTTTGCAATGGATTGCGGATAAGGCCCGCGTGGCGCTGTCGCTCCGCATGCGGCTGTGCACAGATAGCAAGTCAATAATTGAGTTTCTGAATAACCCGCTCGCCTCCACCACCAAACTAGATTACCTTGTGTTGGCCGAGTCCGCCACGGTGTTGGATGAGCGGCGGTGGATCCCCGAGAGCGAGAATATTGCCGATGCCTTGACCAAGCCAGCGATGCTGTCGGGGCCTCAGTACAAGCTGCTGCGGCAGCTCATGATGACATGAGTTTTTTTTTACCGTGTGACCTGTCGTCTTTTTGCATGGGAATGGGCGCTTCTTTCATCTGTGAATACATTTCCCTAGACCTGACAGGCGGCCAGTGTGCCTAATAACGATGCATGTGGTGCAGTTGCACCCAAGTAGAAAAGGAGGCCGGGAGCAAAGCCCGGGTGTTTTTGGCGTGCTCAGATCCCAGCGTAGGGCACCCTCCTTGGGGTTTAGGATTTGGGGACGGCCAGTGTGCCGTTACGTGTTTCTCTACTTGAACGTACGTAGGGTCAGTGCTACCCTATTGCCCCTCGCTTTAAATAATTTATGATAATTATTTAAAAAGAAAGTATGGGAGTTGTGCTCCCGAGTGGCATCTATCCGCTGGCCGGTAGTCGCCGGCCTGGGCGCCTAGTCAGGTGGGCATCAAAGATTGGTGTCTAGATGCTAGTCGGTGCCTAAGCAAGGTACGGAAGCCAGTGCGCGCCGGGACGGTCAGAGAACCGTCGCCCTCGGTAGCACAGATCCGCTGAGTGCCGGTAGTCTCGGGTTAGAGGCTCGAGCATGCACTATCGGGTAGCCTACCGGTAGTCTCGGGTTAGAGGCTCGAGCATGCCTTATCGGTTAGCGCCGCGCCGCTGAGCTCCTTGCGGCCTGGCCAGCTGCAAGGGTTCAATAGCAATCAGTGGCGGCTGCGGGCTCAGCCTCCCACAATCGGTTCCCCAAACAACAAAAATCCCATCTCCATCGCCGGCGTGCTAGCCAGCGGTGAAGGGCATTCAACTCATATTCCAGGTTTATGGTGTGGGCATCATCCCAAAACCAAGCTGACCAAATTCAAACACACCCTAGAAAGCCATATCCACTAATTGCCCAACAAGGGTAACAACAGACAGTCCACAGAGAAAGCAGAATGATCATACATGCTGCTTGCCAAGGCTTCTTACCATGGTTACCTTGTCTTGCTAGCATATGAATTAGGGCTCTCCCATTTTAGTGGGAGAAGGCCAACAGGACCATGATAACCCCTACCTACGTGCAGTTCCACCCATGCAGTATGCCCCTCAGAAAAACCACTACCACCTTTTTTTCCAGCGCACTTGTTTGCCAAGAAACAAACTCAAGCTGGTGAGCCTCTAACCACAATGAAGCCTCTGCTAAGAAAGGCCGCGTCAATATTCACACAAAACTGAGTGCTGTTAGCAATCTCCTTCCAAAAAAACACTCAGAAAATCCCTGACATCTTGACGATATGCCACGGTCACGCTTTGACACGTCCCAGCCATGCAACGTACATAAAAACCACTGAAAGGTGCCAGGAATCTGGCGATGCGCAGCACGGAATGGCATTATACCTGGCGCTAACTGCACGGAAAGAAGCCGAAAACTTGCGTTGATAACCCATAAAGGAAGCGAAACATTCATAGGGTCACGCTGATCACACGATCGTACCATTACCGGCATTGTCCTTCGCCCAGCGGCGCAGGAAAGAACAACCTTCCATGGAATAATAAGACGCGCATCCCGCGAGCCTGGAGAGTGTCTTACCGATCATGACGGAAATCTTGCCGAAACCCAGCAAATTTTTTAAAGCTTTACCAATAACAATTTAAACGCATCCTTGACGCTAGGTAAAGCCCATAAAACCTGACAATCACCGCCGCCAGCGTGCATTCTAATTTATTCCTCTCGACGAAAACATCAGATTGGACCCCCGCGGCGATGGTCATCAATAAAATCATCGACACTGCAAAAAACGCGAACTCCGCTAAGAAGTAATATCATAAACTTGTCGTCTTTAAGATTAGCACAGTTTCTCTGCATTCCGCGAGCTATCTTTTTCTCCTCTGCCTGAAAGCACGTCGCCATGGCCAGCTCCGGTAGGGGTGCGCGCCCCGTGCACCACTTTTTCACGGTACGGACGGGTACCGCGAAATTTTTCGGCGCCAAAATATTCGCGCCGGGACCGTCCCCTTGAATTTGGATGGGTCTTAACCAAGGATGTACATGTGTGCCTACTTATGATGAGCCACACCCCAGATGATGCCTAGCTTTATTTAATTATGCAGTGCACATGCAGGGAGTCACTCTCTGCTGAGAAGCCATTTCAAATTAAATTAAATTATAACATGTCTCCGTTGGGAGATCATGTAGCACATATTCCAGGTTGGATGGGTGGCCGGTGTGGAGGAAGCCGCGTAATCGAACTAACCTAACTCTAAGCTATATATCTAGTCTAGAAAAGCCTATCTACGCTACTCATCAAAACCTGAGAAGCCATGCCCTAGCTCTTGTATAGCTATGTTGATCTTCCCCACCTATGACGGGCTCCCCTTAGCTGGGAGTTGCCCGAGACTCTGGGTGGTGCAGGTGCCCTAGTGCACCTAGAGCAAGTGTTGTTTACATTCCCACCCTTGCAGGAAGTAGCTTAGAATGTATTATAGGCTCATATGCCCCCTCTCTGGGCTATTAATTAATTAATTAATTAATTATCAACATCACTCCGGACGTTGGGGGTAGATGTAGCACATAGCCCTGAGAAGGGGCATATGGCTTTTAACCCCTCAACCGTCTTTGACTCGTGACTAAAATGAGTCACGAGTTGCACAGTATGGGCACCACAGGTGCCCCCATTCAGCCTAATTATTTTTTCTAGACCATACTAGGAACCAAGCATAACCATATTAGGGCCCACCTGGGGGTATAGTGGGTGGTCCCAGTGCTAGCCCCCCCTGCTCTATAAATAGCCCCCCCTCAGGGGGTACGGTGAGTGTGCGCGGTGACACCCTTATAATGGATGATAGACCCCTTTCCTCAATGAGTTGACCCTGGGGTTGGTTTTGTAGATAGATTTTTTAGTTAGGATGGGATACAAACACTAAAAATTGTAACTCCCCCAGGGACCCATCAGCTGGTGCTAAAAATAACTGGTGACTATTTTGAGTCGCGAGTTTTGGGGGGCTAAAACAGGCATCCTAGTGCAGTTTTGAACATGGAAACGATAGGTAAGCATGGAGTATGGGCAAACATGCATGCTAACACTTATTCCAACCTGTGTGCCACCAATACCTGCCATAACCACTGCAGGTCCCTGCCGGATATGATTGGAGACGACTACGCGCGGGCCGCGAGTACGGGGTTCACAACCTTATCATGCATGATGGAGCACGTATACCTTGGATTTCACCCTAGTATTTCAGGGGGGACTGCAACTGTACCCAAGCACTACATCCAAACATTTACATGTCTTGTTTCACCCAGGGACCCACAAGATAATGCTAAAAATAGCTGGTGACTATTTTGAGTCACCAGTTTGGGGGGGGCTAGAATAAACATCCTAGTGCAGTTTTGAACATGGAAATGATAGGTAAGCGTGAAACATGCATGATTATGTTTATTCCAGCCTATGTGGCACAAATATATGCCACAATAAGCGTAAATGCTTGCAGACCCGCTGATACTGTGGTACTTATTTTTACATGCATGATGGACCTTGCACACAAAGTCAAAACATCCCAGCACTCCTAGATAAATTAGTGACCAAGGGACCATGCATGCAGTAACACTGAAAATTGCCGACTAGAAATAGGTGGCACTGTGACCATCACGGAGCAGATTTTCAAACTGCACAAGTTATGCATAAACATGAAAGCTAATAAGACATGACCATGAAACAATAACCCATGCAGGCTAACAACATGAAACCAAATAACACATGCACAGGTGGGTCCATGAAACAATAACACACACTTCAAACCATGCCGGCCCATGGTGATACACGGCGCGCATGAGCGCGGGCAGGAAAGGCCAAATGCCATGCCACGTAGGCAACAAATGCTAGCATTCTTAGTCAGCCTCCGTAGGACTATATCCCAGGCGGACATGCTCCGCCCTGAGATGGCGGCGCCGCGCCACCCCCTTGAGCTTCCGGGTGGTGGCTGCATGCTGCCCCCCTCGTGGTAGTGGCGCCCTTGAAATTCTTGGCGCATTCGCCACGCTGGAAGAGGCGCTGCCATACCCGCTGCTTCGTCACGTTGAAGTCCAGCCCCTCCACCTGCCCGGAGTGGAAGAGGCCGAAGCAGTTCCGCTCGCTGTTGCTGCAGAACGCCATGTCACAGTGCTCGCACATGACCGAGGTCTTGTGCTTCCTGCCTTGCGCGCAGCACAGTTGGCACAGCACCTGCTCCACCCAGAAATTTGTCCATCTCATGCATTGTTAAGGGGTGCCACTCACGCTCACCTGGCTTGCCCGCCCCCTTGAGCTCAGCATAGTCGTTGGTCTCCTTGACAATCTTGGCCACGACATCACGTTGGGACCAGAAAAGGGAGAACAGCCCGAGGGGCCCAAACTTGAGCTGGGCAGGGGAAAGGTTTTGATAGCAGGCGGTACCCGTCATCGGCGACAGCACCGGAGTATCGGGAAAAGGAAACACACCTGGCTTGCCGAAACCAGATTTCCAGACAGTCTCGGCTGGCTCCTCAGTGGCAGGCGTGTCGTTAGGAAAAAACGAATCATCGAGCTCAGCCTCACCGCTCGGCACCGGACCCTCCGCACCCTTCTGGTAAACAAAGTCGTCATCGGAAGCGTCCGAGACAACGCTCTCGCTGGCCGCCGCCTTGGTCTGACGGCGCCTTTTCGGGGCGTGGCTGATGCCAGGCTGGGTTCTTCTTCGGGTTGCCGACAGCGCGCTTCCCCGGCTCGCGTCGCTTGACCGGTGTGGGCAGCTCGATATCCTCGGATTTGTCGTCGTCGTCCTCGCCGGCGTCAGAATCGCTATCCTGGCCCTGCTCGCTATCATCGTCACTGCTACCTGCCGTTGGGGCCTTCCTTGCTGCGCATTCTTTCACTAGAGCTTCGTACTCATCTGAGCTGCACGAATATATGAAAATCTGCTCACGGGTGAATGGGTACGTGAGCTTGTCGTCCGGGAAATAGCACCGTGCACCATCTCCGGACCTGTTCACTGTCACTACCTTGCCCGGCAAACGTACCTCGCTGTGTTTTTCCCCATACTGCTCTATCGCCCAGTCTAGTCCGAATTTTTCCACTGGCACTGCCATGAAAATGCCCTTTTTTACCTTGAAAGTCCGTATATCTGCCTGCATTTCGTCCGCCATGTCTACGTCCGCGCTCCCCCCTTTTTTCGCATCCTTCGTTTTCGTACGTTTTTGTCAATTTTTTTTACCGCCCAAACCTGCATGCACCAGGGTACCCTGTTGACTTTGACCAGGGTTTCCACCCTGACACGGTGGTCAAATACGGTCAGACAAGTGTCCTACGGATAGAGTGAATCTAGATCTTTTCGGTGGTCTAGTTGGTTCCCGCCAAAACCTTCCCGCCAAATCCCTACAGGGCGCACAAACTCATGCCGAATGTGAGGCATGAGAAAAACTCGCAGTCGAAAATCGGCACGAGGACGGTTTAGGGGTTAATACATTCTAGGCTACTTCATGCAAGGAGTGGGAATGTAAGCTAGTAACCCCTGCTCTAGGTGCACCAGGGCACCTGCACCCTCATGGTCTATCACGCTATGCCCGGGTAAGGGGGGAGCATGCCTGTGAGGGGGAAGATCATCATGGCTGTTACGTCGCGTAACAATTCGTTGTAGTTACGGACGTAAATTAGGTCCCTTGCCTCGGTTGTCCCTAGGTTTACGTGTAGTTCCAACTGGGACACTAATGTCCTCGTAACAGTACTGTGGTACATAATTGGGTGCTTTTGGGCGCCGCGCCGCGTACTTTATTAGTGGTCCTTATCCTTTGGTAGAATGTAGTGGACCAGCGTGCATCTGTGCCTCTGTCGGTGCATCTGTAGGCGAGGGCCATGTCGGCCCGAGCATGTTGGACCGTTGGTGACCATTTATGCACGTTCTACCCCTCGTGTGGGCACTCGGCGTGTGTTAAATGAATTAACACATATAGGCTTGGGTCACGGCAGTGTAGTGTGTTTCCTTCCTCTATTCCTGGAATAAACGGGTTCGGGTAAATGGTTGTATGGCTGTTACGTCCCGAATTGAGTCCTATAGTCCGGCGGACTATGAAAGCGAGCTATCGAAAGTCCCAAACGAATAACAAATGACTTTCGACTTATTTATTGAAGGCATTGTTACGCCCATACAAAGGTCTGGGCCGTAACACTCCTCCCTTCCCCAGGGGACGATAGCTATATCGTCCAGGCTTGGGGCGCACGCAACAAGACAATTAACACAAACAAACAAACAAGAAAAAAAAAGAAGCTCTTGCAAGCAAAACAAGCAACACACAAAAGCGACAATTGCCCAGGCTGGGCAGTCAGCTATAGAGAACAATAGTACAAAATCGGCCATGGGGATACTATGTCCCAACCCCTGTTCGCCAGCGGGTTAGTAAAGCCAATTCTCCCCGGCGTTGCCACACAAGGACAATTCCTTGATAGCCGATGGGATGCTGTCGCCATCCCGTTGCAATCCATCCATGAGGAGGTCGCGACCCTCACATTCCTCCAATGCTGCGGCCCACCCCTCCCGACCGCGCCTTCCGTTGACGATACTCGTGGAGTACCTGGCGACCCTGCTCACCAATTTCCTCGAGGATCTTCCCGGGGTTAGCGAGGTGATCCGCATTGTATGCGAGCTGGTATTCGTTCACGTTGGTGCGCGTTTGAGCGAGGTCTACCCACGTCCCGGTGGGCCAGTACGACATGAATGCGGCCAGGTATTGCGGGTGCGTGAACATGATTGTGCCCGCGTTCCAATCAATAACCCCACATCCATGCTCCGCAAAGAAACCTCCCGCCATGGTCAACACTACGACGCGCACCTGGAGAGCGTTGAAGCGAAAGCCCGGAGCCCTCACAAAGTTGGGCACAACCCAGTCGAGGAATGCCTCTCCCTCGCACGGAGCATACTTGGGACAGTCAACCTTTCGAGGTTAACCATCTACCATGTATTTTGGCAGCTCCCACTTGGGGCCGTAACGCGTACCAGAACCCTCTGGCGTCGATTCTAGGCAGTCCTGGGGTCGCGGGGCCGCCCTCCCTAGGTGCAAGTCGAAGCAGACTAGCTCGCGCATGGAGCCTCGCTCCACATACGCATGAGTTCCTGCCTCAAAGTGCAGCGGTTGCGGTCGATGATAGTCCGCGCTGTCGACGGCCACGAACGGCGGTGGTGGGAGTTCAATGTAGACGGGAACACCCCGAAACTCGCGTAAGGGGCGTACTCGTTGTGGGCCGGGAAACGCGCTGACGTAAGCGCCCACCGTCCATGGCGCCGGTCGAGCCACCGCCTGTACGATCAAAGACCCCTGCGCGGGAGATATATTAAAGCCCACCGCTGGTATCGGGCCACGCCTCTCTGGTATATGGGCGCGGGACGTCTCCACGCGGGCCACCCGCTCGGAGTAAGTTCGAGCTTCTCGGCGCGGACTCTGGGAATCCGCGGAGACGCTGCCCGCCGACACCTCGTTCGTACATGCGCGACGTCTAACTTCTCGCTGGGCATCCGGTTCCACTTAAGCTGGGCCTCGGAATCCAGCTTAGTCGGGTCGGTCGAGCCGCCCGTTCGCCGGGTCGGTCCCGTCCCGACAAGAACCGTCATTCCGCCCGTGCCCTGGGTCCGAATGGTTCCCACGGCATCACCGTCCTGTTGCTGGATCGGTGTCACCGCAGGTGTGACAGAACCGCCCGTTCGCCGAGTCGGCCCTGCTTGCACATGGCGTTGGGGATGCTCTTCGACCCAATTACCACGATGGTGCGTACACATCGACGTGAATAACACAAGTGCCTTCGCGGCATCCTGGCTACACGTGATCAAGCCCGTTGTCATAGCGCCCCCACCACTACTACCTTCGCGGTAGCCTAGTGGAGGGCATGCTTGGCCTTATACTCGCGAAGCAGACGTTCACACCCTTCTAGCTCATTCTCGGTTCGCCACGAATCCTCGTAATCATGCTGAGCAAAACGCCACCGTACGCGATACTGTCGCTGTCTACCTCTCCCACGCTTGATGTCCCGGTGGCCACGATCTCGGCCACCTCGTCTTCCTGTTCTCCAGTCTCGGGGTTGTACTCGACAGGGGCCGGCGGGTTGAGCCGACCTTGGATGGAGTTCTGGTGGTATAACTTGAGCTGGTCTCGATGGAAGTTGGAGGAAGTGTTCCAGGAGCTCGGGATGTCCACCTTGAACATCACATCTCCGAGCTTCTCCAGAACCTTGTGTGGCCCCAGGAACATAGGACGGAGCTTTGTCTTGAGCTCACCCTCTACCTTCTCAGAGAAACGTCCTAGGCGGGGGCCTTCCACCAGTACCCAGTCGCCCACCTCGATGGCCGGCGTGCGCGCATCTAGGCGGCCAGCAGTCCTCGCCATATAGCGCTCAGCGGCGGCCCGGTAGCCCTTGACCGCACTGTCATGGGCCTGGCGCATCTGGACCAGCAGCCTCTCCACCCCTTCGAGGGTGTCTCGCCGGACCGACTTTTCAGCTAAGGCTGGGCTTGTGAGAAGGTCAGTCGGCGTGAGCGGATGCCTGCCCGTGTTGAGGAAGAATGGTGTGAAGCCATGAGCTGCCTGGGGGGCGTTATTCAGGGAGAACTCCACCAAACCCAAGAACTCTTCCCAGTTGCTTCCCACCGCGTCGGTGTAGTGGCGCATGGTCTCTTGCACTGTGCGGTTCAGCCTCTCCACCAGGTGGGAGGACGAGCTGTGATATGCTGTCCCCAGCGACACCTTGGTGCCCAGGCATTCAAAGAACTCCTGCCAGAAGCGGGCCGTGAACAGCTTGTCTCGGTCCGATATGAATTGCCGGCTGAGTCCGTGGTACCTGAACACGTGGTGAAGGTATAGCTTAGCGCAAGCCTCGGCCGTGAGTTCGGCCGGACATGGTGCCAGGTGACACATGCGCGTCAAACGGTCCAGGAAAACCAGAATCATGCTGTTGCCATTCTTGGTCTTCCGGAAGGGGCCAACAAAATCCATCATCAGGGAATCCCAAGGGCCCATCGGGTCTGGTAGGGTCTGGGGGACCGCCTGTGAGCCCGTATTGCGGGACTTCATGATCTGACATGATGGACACTCGCGCACGTACGTCTCAATGTACTCTCGCATGCCTGGCCAATAGAAGTTCTTTCTGGCCCGTGGCAGCAAGCGGTGGATCCCTTGGTGGCCACCGGCGAGAGAGTCATGGAGCTCATGGAGCAGAGCCGCTCGACATAACTCCGGGACGTACAGGCGCCAGCAGTCTGGCCTCACCATGACATAGAGTCGCCCGTCCTGGAACTTGCACGGGAGCTTGCCCATCTGCTTGGGGTGCGACCTGATTGCCTCTAAGGCCGCGGGCTCCGTGACAGTGAACCGACTAATCAACGTCTCCAGGACAGAAGTGATCGTGTACGTGTCCGCCTCCTCCTCAAGGGTTTGGTGCACGTACTCCGAAAAAATGGTAGGGGGCCCGATGCGCTGCAGGTGAAAAATTCCCTGAGCCGGTACCACGTGGCTGAGTGGCACTCGTGACCGGGACCCCTCCCTTTCCCCGGGGGCGCGCACGTCCTCGCGCGCGGCCTCCCAGTCGGGAGACAGGTCGTCCTGGGTCGTGCGACCGGTGTGGAACAGATAGCGACTGTGCGGCGACTTGTTGCGGGGCTGGGTGACTTCCCGCTCGTGCGTGATGTTATGCACGTCGGGGCCCTGCACTTGGTATTCGCTCACAGGACTCCAAAAGGAACCGTCAGGGAACCACACCACGCGACGCCGAATGCTAATGTCCACATCCTGCGCGTCCAGCCAGTCGATGCCGATGATGATGTCGGCAGCTCCGAGCGCTGCGACCGTGGCTGGGAGCTCCACAGGGATGCCTTGAATCACAGCCTTGATCTCAACCCGACCAGGCGAGGGGCTCTTGCGACCATCCGAATAGGTCACATTCACCACTGTCGCATGTGGCCGGATGTCATATCCTGCGCGACGCGCCAATGCCTCGTTGATGAACGACGTAGACGCACCCGTGTCCACCATGAACTGCACGTCCATGACGGTCTTGTCCTTGAGGTAGGGGTCTAATGCTGATCCCGGTACAGCCAGACCTCCCCTAAAAAGGAGCAAGTTGCGGGTACCAGCCGGAGTTGCGCGCGTAGGCTGGTCGGAGCTCGCTGCGCTACCCGTGGCCGGCTGCGTGCTTGGGGCAGAGTTCTCGCCCAAGGATGCATCCGCACTTGTATTCGCTACAAGCGGGGTGCGACTATCTACTGGAACGACTGATTCTGCGCCCGCGCTGGTATTCGCTACCAACGGGGTGTCCTTATCTAAGCTGTCTATCTGCCCGACGTTATTGACTTGCGCTACCCTATCAAACTGTCCTACATCTACCTCTATCCGTGTAGGCAGGGACACTACGCACGAGGAACGGAGGGCCGGGAGACCGCCTCGTTCGACCGCCCGGTCCACTCTTCCCCCTCTACCTCATCCTCCTCGTCGCCATGCCCATAGCCGGCGACCGCCTTGCCATCCATAACCCCCGAGGCGCCATTACCCGAGTCGACCTGTTGCTGTGAGAACAACTCATTCAACTCGCGGTTCACCCGCTGGAACGAAGGACCTGTAGCGCGGGGCGTCTGGTGCTGCGTGGGACGCTGCCGGGCGTCCTGCAACTTGGCTGCGCGCTCGCCCGCGTTGCGAGGTCGGTCTGGGCGCCGTGCTTGTTCCGGGCGCTTACCGAAGGCAGGCCCGGAGAAACGGGGTGACGTCTGCTCGTCGCCACGATCGCGATCCCGTGGTGGTCGCGTGCAGTCCTTCTTGAGATGACCGACCTCGCCGCACCGGAAGCATCGCGCCTTGGACGCATCGATTGCATTGACCAGGGGCGCTTCATAGTCGCCGTCCTCCTGCTCGTGGTCGATAATGTCCTCAGAGAACTCGCTCGTCTTGGTCCACCGTAGTGAAGTGGACGCGACGCGGTGCAGCACCAGCATGCCGATAGGTGACCGCTGCGCGGCGGCGTGCGAGCACATCTGACACCTTTAGAAGGTACTGCTGGATCTCGATCACATCCCACTGCTCCCACGGTATCTCAGCAAAGCGCTTTAGCACCTCATCTAGGAGTTCCGGACTCAGCGCCTCAATGAACCGCGCCCTGTATTCTGTCCAGGTCAAGTCCTCAAGGCGAGCCGAGAATGCTTCAAACTCTGTCAGAAACTCGCGGAACGGCGTGGTGCCTTGGCGTAGCTTGGAAAAAGCCAGACGCTCGTGGAGCTTCCAGTCAGGGGGCACCAGCTTGCGCTCAATGGGCTCTATAGTAGCTCCTCTACTGTGCGAGGGTACAAGCGCGACGCGACACTCTCACAGTTGAGTATGCCGACCACTGAGGGATCCATGCAGTTTGTGACGATGTAGGAGATAAGAACCTCGGTAGCTAGCTCCCACCCATTGTGGTTGCACCACGCCCAGTAGATCTGTACCCACATACGCGTCCATTCGTCGATCTCGCGAGGGTTCATAGTCGCGCGCAGCTTGGGCACTGGTTTAAAGTCAGGCATGGGCGGCGCCTTAAACGCGTCGGCCCGAGGTCCGCCCACTGCGCGATATGGCGGAACATTAAAGATCGACAACGAGTCATCTGCCGATGCAGGCGCTGACCTATTTGTGCTGCGTTGTAGCCAGACAGACGAGGGATGCGCGTAGCCAGGATCACTGGGTGCCATGCGACTCAAGTTGAGGTTATTGCCATGCGACACGCTCGGCCGCGCAGGTCCGGCTGCTGGGACATTGCGCGCCGGATGGGACGACGCGGGCCCAGCCTCATCGTATACCGGCGGTGGAACCCTGGCCTCGTCCTGGGTCCACAGCGATGTCACATTGGACTGCAGGTCACCGCTAAAAGAAACCCGTCGACCGCTCGCCCAGGGATGTTGTAATCGTTGGGCACGTTGCGCGTGATAATAGGCCGCGTTCTGACTAAGCGGACCAAACATCTGCGACCCGGTCGGCTGGCTTAGCGGCTGCTGCTGCTGCTGCAACGGCGGAAGCTTGTCACGGACGCGCGCTATGTCATCCGGGCGCCCACTATGCACAAGACCGGTGACGTGCGCAAGGAATTTGTCTTCTACGCATTTTCGACAAAGGCTAGTGACCGGGGGGGGACACTAGCACTTGCAGCATAAGAGCGGACGAAAGTGTACGTGCACGCGCGCCGGGCCAGGCACAGCTGGGCGCGCAGCACTGACTTGAGCGGACGGCAGCACAAGTGTGCAGCGTCGAGAGGATCATACGCGTGTTAGTGGACAGCTGGAGCTGAAGCTGGACTGCTGGACTTCAACAGCGCCGAGGCTATTGACAGGCCAGGTGTCTTTGTGGTGTAGAATAGCGGGTCAACGTTATGAGGACTGGACAGAAAATGGAAAAGGACAATTTGCGGTGCGGAGCCAGATCGCTGGAATGAATGCGAAATCGCTGGCAGCCCTAAAAAGGGATTTCTTCTAGAAAGGAACGATTAGACGCAATGTTTGCTGGGCCACTCACACGCAAGGTGTGAGCGTGCAGATTGTCTGAAGGATATTATGCTTCGACCTTGCTGGACGTGACTCAATGTCGGACATTCCCAGGGACAGAAATGCCGGAGCCTCTAGGAGATGAGATCGGCAACAGGGTAGCAATTTAGATTTGTCGGGATGCCTTCCTGCTTTTGTTGGCATGTGTGGTAGAAAGCCAGGACGGCAACTGGAATGCGGTTTCTATTCGCATGGTTCAGGCAGCAAGATAGTTTTGGCATTCCTGGCTGGACTGACAAGTGTGGCGTGTGTCATGCGTGTGGCATGACGAATGGTTTGGTTCATAGTCGAAGAGGACTCTCACGCAGCGTGTAGTCTCTTCGAGTCTCTCGTTAGTGGCCTTCGTGTTTCTCCCTTTTCTTGGGAGCAAGGCCGGTAGCATGTCATGGAGCGCTGCCTAACTGCGGGCTCGTGAGCATGGAGTGCATCGATATTGAGACTATCAACGTGTTGTAATTGTATTAACTTTCTCAATAAACTCCGCATGTGCGGCTTCATCATCAGACTGTGCAAAGTATGTGTTTTGAAAGCATTATTCTATAGCAGGGGAGGCAATAAGGTGGTTATCAGGCACGAGGGACAGTTCCTTGTCCTCGGCTGAGAGCCCTCCTTTCTTTACTCGAAGAATCATGGGACAGGTCCTCGCCCACCCCACAGGGCATGCAGTTAAGGCAGGCACATCAGCTCAGCTCATTTGGGTTTTACCAAATTAAGCTGAGTGGCCAGCCGCCATGGTGGCGCCGGAGATTGTGGCACGCAGACGCGACAAGCTGCTGCGGCTGCTGCCACTGTTGCTGCTGCGGCGGCGGTGGTTGCTGCTGCTGTACTGGCTGCTGCTGCCACTGCTGCGGCAACGGCTGTTGCTGTTCCGAATGCTGCCGTGGGGACTGCACTGGGTGCTGCTGCGGCTGCCCGGGCGGGCGTTGCTGCGGCTGCACTGACTGGTGCTGGGCTGCACTCGTGGGATTTGATCTGGGCTGGGCCTCATCACCTGCCCGTTCCATCAGCTGGTTATACTCAGCCTGCATTCGCTGCGGCTGGTATTCCTCCCTATTATCCATCCTATCCGCTCCTCGTGGCCTTCGCGGCTCACGGGAGGTACTAGCCAGCTCACCTGGGTGACCTACAGGACTGCCTTGCTGGTAGGACGAGCCCTGTTGTGATACCTCCTGTACTTGGTACTCTGGGCTGCCCTGCCTATCCAAGTCTGCACCTCCCTCCTCGGAATGACTCCTAGTCGTGCCGCGTACCTTCTTTTTACCCCGCGGCATGTTTACCAGTACCACATCCACAAGAGAAGGAAGGAAGGAGAGAGGAAGAAGGAGGAAAATGCCATGCACATGCCCACAAGCAATCAACCAAGCGACTGCCCTACGTTATTCTGCTAATGTAGCTATTATATAGTAAGCTATAATTAGTACTCTACTCCTCTAGAAACTAGGTGGCTGCCTAGGTGGGGTGCTGACGGTGAGTTGGCTGAACGTGACTGTGACAGCCTGTGTGTCCCCCGTCCTGCTCTCTACTGTTGCACTATTGGGTGCACAGCTACGGCCCCTATGTAGGCATTGGGCGAGTCCTAATCTCCTGAGGTGGTGCCTCTACGTGCAAGCCTACTGGACGTGTCATGTACTCCTGGATAAACCTATCTGCTTCCCATGCTGTCTTGAATCCCTTAAAGATAGCCCTATGCCTATCCACTATATAGTTCTTGCAGTCTACCCAGCTATACGGAAAATACCTACTTTCCCTGTGCCTCCATCAGGTGCCACAGCATAGTAAAGTTGCCTAGATACATCACTATCCCAACCCCCAATTAGTCCATTATCATATCTATTATTATTTCTATTATTACTATTAGCCATCACACACGTTGTCTATTGCCAGCAGACAGAGATAGAAAAGAGAAAGGAACCTTTTTACCTCTAGTGTGTGACCTGTCACAGGGGGGGGATGCCAACTGGCTCTAATCTAATCACTATCACAGAAATCAGGAGCTTAGCGCCCCTAATTCCATACAAGAGGGTAGCCTCCGTGATAACTGCCCGCCTTTTCGCAAGGACGAAGCCACAGAAACCACCCTACCAGCGCCCACAGCTTTCGCAGCCAGGACGCTAATCACAAAACGTCACAGAAACGACAAATTCACAAACAAAACAACAAGGAGGGGCGCACATCACCTCACCTCCTACGCGTGCAGGTAAGAGAGACGGAGCAAGGCGGTTGGCTGCAAGCTACTACCACATACTGCATGACAAAACGTACCTTGGCGTTGCGCAGCCGACTTTCCTCCCTGCATGGCTTGTGGCGCCGATTCCTTGTAGTGGTGCAGAGCCGAGCTCCCCGTCGGTGCCCAGTCGACAGGTGATGCTTCTAAGCCCTACACTATGAACGCCCTTTCAGCTAGACGATGCCGCCTTTCACCACAGCCAGCTGCCCAGGCTGGCGGGTCGAACTCGGCTTTCTATCTCACTAAATATTGGGCCGGTCCTGCGCAGGCCCTGCGCTATTAAGAATGCACCTAGCGGCTTAAACACAAGGGCTCTTCGCGAGCACCTGTGGAAAACCTCTAGAACTACCTCCGATCCAGTGTTACGTCCCGAATTGAGTCCTATAGTCCGGCGGACTATGAAAGCGAGCTATCGAAAGTCCCAAACGAATAACAAATGACTTTCGACTTATTTATTGAAGGCATTGTTACGCCCATACAAAGGTCTGGGCCGTAACAATGGCGTATTATAGCAACACATACGTGAATGCATTGAGATCAGCTCCGTCTCGTTCGTCTTTCGCTAGGGGTTTGAGTAGAGGAGGCCTGACCAATTTAGGTAGCATCAGGCCCAATAGAGGTAGAGGTGGAGGTAGAAGTTTAGGACGTAACAATGGTTCCGGAGGAACTTTCGTAGGTAGAGAACGAGACGACGGTCCTTTGTCACATACGCCTTTGCAAGAACCCTTCCGCGTCCAGGGATACGAAGACGACACTTTCTTGACAGGTAATGGGCGGGTCGCCGTCAAGCTGGGAGAGTAGTGCTGCCCGGTTCGGGACACGATCTGCCTAGATGCTAGACCTGCTCGCAGCGGATAAACCCTTTCGTAGACAGCTCCTTCGCCTTGTTTTCCTGCTTAGGGTTGCTTCCTGTCGTAGATAGGGGATTATCACTACATTTCGCCGCCTAGGACACCTTTTTTAGCGGGGAATGTGGTTCGGTCAAGTAGGGGAAAACGGTGGCAGGTCTCCGAGCGTCAGATACTTGGAAATTTCGTTACGTTCGTATCGAGAGTAGATTTCTGACAATTTTCCTCGTTCGGACAGAGCCGCAGTGAATTTCAGCATCCGTCCAGTACCATAGCATGGACCTAGCAGGAATTCCGTCAGACATCTATGAAGTTGCAATTTTTAGTATCGAGCGCACTTGCGCTAGTTTTCAGTACGAATTCGGCCTCCGTCAGGTCAGCAAGCGGCGTGGGAATATACTGAACTGAACAAAACGGTGGACTGTACTAAGAAATTCGTACTCAAATTTCGTCATCGGAATCGGAGGGAAACATTCGACCAAGGACTAGAGATTTCATCGAATTTTCAGAACTGGCCAATTGATGCCAAATGGCGCGATTCTAGATAACAAGTGTTGCTTTACTGGTATCCGACGGTGCCGAACTTCGAAATTGAATTTGTAACCCCCGCCGTATTGACGGAACCACATTCTCGCATAAATTGGGTTTCCGCGGTGGCGAAATGTAGTGATTATTGTTTGGATCGGCCAGCGTGAGACGATTAGCGTCGTGGTAGACTACACCTTTTTCCTTCGTGCTGCTGTTTTATTAGATGGCCGCACCCGCAGAGATAGGTAGTGCGTTACCATGAGCCAGCGTCGTGTTTTTACTGCTCCTTCCCATTCGTCCAGTGACAATAGCTTAGCCAAATATTACGTAGTTATTACCCCTCAATGGTCAGCCATTTTCCTCTCTTGGTCAGATGCTAGGAAGATAGTGCAAAACCGTACATATAACGTAGTTAGGTATAAG
Source organism: Mesostigma viride (assembly GCA_009746045.1). Classification (NCBI taxonomy): domain Eukaryota; kingdom Viridiplantae; phylum Streptophyta; class Mesostigmatophyceae; order Mesostigmatales; family Mesostigmataceae; genus Mesostigma; species Mesostigma viride. Next base: position 962,754 of record RPFO01000090.1, on the reverse strand, counting down.
AAATTTGTTACCTTCGAGGAAGCTCAGCAATTCCTTATAGACCATAGTGAATCAGATTTAGGCCTACATGTACGTTCTATTCCTCATGAGCGTCCTCCTGTAGAAGCTCTAGATTTTGCTACCCCTCCTTCTTCTCCCCCTAAACGGGCTGCATCCTCATCTGGCTCAGATACTCCTCTCACCTTAGAGTTTGGTTCCCTATCCATTACTGTTGTTAAAAAGGATTGATTTTACTTGTTTTCCTTTCTTAGGACATTAAAAGTTTTTCCTTTTTCTTTCCTTGCTTTAAATTAGGGCTTTGTCCTTTTCCCTATTGCAACCTTAATTGTTTTTCCTCAAACTGAACATGGATCTAGTGGGTGGAGAGATGTCACCTATACCTACCAATACTACTACTAATAATAATAATAATACTAATAACAATAACAATACTCGTGGTAACCGACGGGACTCCTTGGAAACGGTGCACCATCTCACTCCTCAAGGTAATCTGCGTACCTCACCTCCTTCTCCTGTTATTGGTGGTCGCCGTCGTCCCTCAATTACCCCACCTACCTTTGAACAACGTGTCAGATTTAGTGATGAACCCTCTTTTGCTATGAACCAGGCCCCTGCCCCTCCTGCAACCTTGGCTCAACCTTCAATTAGGTCCTCACTCCCTGACAATGCTTCTAGACCTCCTACCCACCCTGTGCCTTCCATCCCTGCTTTTAACATGGGTCGTACCTCTGCCCCTGTCGGCCCTTCTGGGCGCCCTAGTGCAGTTCCCTTTTATCCACCTGCTTCCTGGTCCTACCCTGATACGGCCTACGAGGCTGCCCAGGTCCCTACCCGTGTGGCTGATTTAGAAGTTAATAGTGATTTCAGCACCATGCCTCTGGATGATAGAAACTATGATCATTTTGCCTACTCCTCCCTTCGTGAGCAATATACTGTTCCCTTCTCCTATGGGCACCATCCTGAAACGGTGGCCCCTTCTAGACCCCTATCCAAAACCTTTCCTCTTCCTTCTTTCTATCCCTCGTACGTAGCAGTGGAAGACAGTGGTCCTATGGGTAAAATCTGACCCTTCTAATCCCCCTAAGCCCCCTGCTCTTCCCCTCTTTGCTAACCTACCCAAGTTGGATGTTAAGTCTACCCCTCAACAGTTTTTCACTTTTATTATGTTGCTTACCCAGAATACAGAGTCGTGGCAAAATCATAATAGATGGCGTCTCTCTGATGCTGTACTAGTCCCTCACTATCTTACTACCTGTATTACTCCTGAGCTTGCTAACCTCATCCAGTGTGAGTCTTTGGCCTCTCATGCCTACCCTAACTCAGTAGCAGAATTGTTTAAGCGTTTAGAGAACCATTTAGTCCCTCCTGATGCAGATTGGCAGGATAGATTAGCCTTTGGTACCTTGCAGCAGGGTACTAAATCGTTTAAGGAGTATATGAAAGAATTTGATGCACAGATGGTACGAATTAGGGATTTGTCGGGCGCAGAAGTACGTGCTCGCTTCCTACAAGGCCTCAGTAGACCCTTATTACGTGAAGTAAAGCGCCAGTTCTCTGCCTACCGTTTTACTGATCTGCCCCTCAAGCATGTGCGTCAGCATCTCTTACGCGTAGCAGATTTCTTCACCACTCCTTCTCTTCCTACCCGTTCCCGTATTAATAATATTATCCTTACCCCTGAGGAGGAGAACTCCTATGTAGAAGAATTAGATATTTGTGTTACTGACCTTTCAGCTCTGGATGTCTCTCATATCACATGCTATCATTGTAAGGAAGTAGGTCATCTTAAACGTGAGTGCCCCAAGTTCCTTTCGGGTGCTCCCCCTCATCCCGACGCTCGCCCTCCTCGTACCCCTCAGCGTGCTCCTATTCGTCCCATCCAGGACGCATTCCCTCAGCTACCCCTAGTAGGCTGAATGCTGTGCAGACAGGACCCCCAGGGTTCCCCTATGATAATCAGGCTCCCGCACCCTCTTCGCTCCCTCGTGACCCTCCAGCAGTGGCTTTTTCGCCAGGGTCTTCTTCGGGGTTAGTTCCTATGGATTTGGGGGGGAGGGGGAACAGTAGGCCTGTCAGCCGGGGGTAACCTGGACAGGTCCTTAGATAGTACCCCAGATAATAATTTTTGCCTGCCTGTTTTTATAACCTCTGTAGGAGCTGAATCATCCCTACCACTACGTGTCCGTCCTCTTATGTTTTTGAATGGTGGCTTAACCGTTCCCCATACTGTTGTAGACCCCTTCTTGCATGCTGATGAACTTTTGAACGTCTCTGTGTTAGTGGATAGCGGTGCGGCTAGCTCCTTTGTGAGCGAGGCCCTAGTTAGGCGTTTAGGACTAGTCCCTATCCCTCACACCAAAACTGTCACTGTCCATTATGCTGACGGTCGCACCAGTCATTCCCCGGGTACGGTGTCCCTTCCCCTGGTCATACAAGGACGTACTGTCAACCTGACGGCCACTATAGGCCCTATCACTACAGCTGATGTATTACTAGGATTAGATTGGCACCAGGATAATAAGATTACTATTAATTATGATACCATGGTCATTTGGTTTCCAGATAGCTCTTACTGGGTACCGGAACGTCATTATAGATTAGAAAATTTATCCTTGGTAGATATTACTCCTCCTACACCTGTTGATCCTCCTGTAAGACCTATACCTGAAGTATTAATGTCCAATGATGAATTGCGATCTGAACTAAAGGAATATGGATACCTATTATGTATGTTCCTTCAGTTAGAAGTACAGGAGATACCTATCACTAATAATAGTGTGGATATAGATGTAAACACAGTGGATACAATAGGAGTGGGATTTACTGAAAATGAAATAGTAAGATACATGGCTGTGATAGATTCCTCAAAAGTTTTTGAAGAAAAGACTCCTTCTTATCCTCCTCCTCGTTCTGTTTTACACCGTGTAGTTATCAAGGACGGTGCAGTTCCTACGCACTCTCCGATGTATAGAATGGGCCCTACCGAATTAAAGGAACTAAAACAGATTTTAGTGTCACTATTAGAAGCAGGATTGATAGAGCCTAGTAACTCCCCCTACTCAGCTGGTGTCCTGTTAGTTCCTAAGCCAAATGGCAAGTTTCGCCTAGTTACTGATTATAGGAAGTTAAATGATATTACTGTGAAGTCTAAATACCCTCTACCTCGTATTGATGATATATTTAATAAGGTTAAAGGTTCCACTGTTTCACGGTACTGGATTGTGCGGATGGTTTTTGGCAACTGCGTATAGCTCCTGAGGATTGCCATAAAACCGCCTTTGCTACCCCTTTTGGTCATTACCAGTTTAGAGTAGCGGCTATGGGACTCTGTAACTCTCCTGCCTCTTTTCAAATGTTAATGAATGAAGTGCTTAGACCTGTTATGGGAATTCTCACCTTCCTCAAGTGTCATCTGATTTAAAGGATCCTTCCTTCTCCTCTGTTTCTTTATCTGAGCACGACCGTTCTTGTGCTCAAGCTTACTTAGATGATATCCTTATTTACTCTCCTGATTTTGAAACGCACCTACGTGATTTAAAGAAAGTATTAGAAATAATGGCTGAAAATTCTTTGTGGGCTCGCCGTGCTAAAGTTCGTTCTGGTAGGAGTGTACCATTTTTAGGACACGTTTGTCAGATGCCGGGGTCGCTACCGACCCGGATAAAACTAAGTCAATTCAGGAATGGCCTACCCCTACCGACGTTAAAGGTGTACGTAGTTTTCTAGGGATTGCCTCTTACTATAGGCGTTTTATCCCGCGTTTCGCAACTATAGCAGCCCCTATTAATCATTTATTAAAGAAGGATATCCCCTTTGTCTGGAGTAGTGAATGTCAGTCGGCTTTTCAGTGTCTAAAATCCCTACTCCTCTCTCTCCCGTACTCATCCTACCGGATACTACTAAACCCTTTGTGGTAGCTACAGACGCTAGTAAGGTAGCTATAGGGGGCGTCCTTCTCCAGGATCAGGGTCAGGGCTTACAGCCAATTGAGTATATCTCTAGGACAATGCTCCCTGCGGAGCGTAACTATCCCGTACACCAGCAGGAACTCTTAGCGGTGGTGTATTGTTGCCACGCGTGGCAGCACTTTCTTAAAGGTGCTCAATTTGATGTCTGCCTGAATGAACCCTGTGAGATAGATCCTTATAGATTAGTTATCCAAACGGATCACCGTCCCCTTACCCATCTTCTCTCCCAACCCAACCTTACCCCTCGTCAAGCGCGCTGGATGGAGTTTTTAGCACAGTTTTCCCCTTTTAAACTTCAGTATGTTAAGGGTGTAGATAACATAGTACCAGATGCACTCTCCCGTCGCGCAGATTACTCCTTTTTCGAGGACCTTGGATGTTCTCAATACTACTCTAGTTCCTACTACTATGGGTGTAACCCCTTATGGTGAACTACCTGATGATGAATCCTATGCCTATCTCTTTCATACAGCTGTTCGCATGCCTGATCTCCTTTCTCACGTAGGACTCTCTCTCCCGTGTGAGGCCCTTCCTGTGGTCTCGGTGGGGGGGGAGGGGAAAAATAAAATTTCTATACCGCTTAGCCATATAGCGACTAGGTCAGGAAAGTCTTATGATAACATAGTCCCTCTAGGACCTCCCCTTCTCTTTGGCAAGGCGGTAGGAGACCTCTTTAAACCTGTTCTGGATACCTCTGTAGCGATGCCTACCTCTGATCTTGAACGCCTTATTAGTAGATTTACGGCCACTGAGCCGGAAGCTTTAGCTGCCATTGCCGCCCATCCCCAACAATTAGGCAAGCACCCTTGTAAATTTGTAGGTGGGTTTTTATATGTGCAAATAGCAGATTCTCCCCCTCAATGGCGCCTGTATGTCCCTCCTATCTGTCGCTCCTCCTTGCTCTTTGAGTTGCATGACTTAGCTGCTCATCAGGGTGGTAAACGGGTACGGGACCTAGTATCTCGCTCTTACCTTCCCTTTTAAAGGATGTAGATGAGTATGTTAGAACCTGTCAATCTTGCCAGGAGATGAAACCCAACAATGTAGGACAGATAGCAGAACCTAGGACCCTACCTGATCCCATCATGCCGTGGGACTCCATCATGATGGATTTTGTAGGACCTTTTAGGAAGAATGATAGAGGTAACGCCCAGATCCTTGTTTCGTAGATCGTTTTACTCGTATGTGTCATCTCGTGCCGTGTCCCTTAGAACTCACCGCACGTGATTGCGCACGCCTATACCTTAATAACGTTTACAGATATCATGGTTTGAGTAGGCAGTTTATTAGTGATAAAGATAAGCTATTTACCTCTGACTTCTGGCAGCAGTTTTTCGCTGCTATCGGTACCAAGGTTACGTTCGGTACTGCCTATCACTCCTCCTCCTCTCATCTAGTAGAGCGTCTTAATAGGGTAGTGGAAGAAGCGCTGAGGCACTATGTTAACGGCTCGGGAAGTGATTGGGAGGATTATCTATGCTTGGTAGAGTTCTCCCTTAACAATTGCCCCCAGGCTGCGCATGGCTATACGCCTTTCTTCCTAGATACTGGTAGACAGCCTCTTACTCCTACCTCTCTCTTAGCTAGTCCTTACGGGACAGGGACGATGTGTCCCGGGATACTGTAGAAGGTGTACAGGCCTTGCTAGATAAAATGAAAAATGCACATGATCACGCGATTTCAGGGTACCAAAAGGCTCAGGCTAAGTACCTTGCTAGGTTGCGTGCCTCCTTAGATAGAAGAGCGCCTGAAATAGATATAGGAGATTTAGTCTTAGTAGAAGGCCCCCGTGTTGGCCGTTTTGCTCACAAGTTCGAAGCAGAACTTAAAGTGAAACTTAGGCCCGCCTTCTTAGGACCCTTCCGTGTGTTGTCTAGAGTAGGTAATTTCTTATATAAAATAGATATCCCTACCTCTTGGCAGACACATTCTAACACCTTCCATAGAAGCCAGCTGAAGCTTTATCACCAAAGCACGTTCGCTGGTAGAGAACTAGCTCCTGCCCCTTTAGAGCATAACCCTGACACTGGTGAGGTAGAAGACGAGGTAGAGAGTATCGTGGCCCATAGAGATATCAAAAAGGGCCGCGGTACCCAGCGCCAGTATAAGGTGAAATGGATGTATGCTCGTAGTGAGGTAGATAAAGTATGGTACACGGAGAGTGAGTTAGATGGTTGTAGCCGCTTGTTGCAGGACTACAAAACCCTACACCAGCTCTAGCTGGCAACCTGCCCCTCCCTTATCGTATTCCTGCTGTTGGTGGGTGGTTGGTTGTCCCCTCCCCTCCGCAGCCATCATGGCTGATCCTACCCCTCCGTCGGAGAGCCTGCCGCCTTCCCCTCCACCACCGGACCCAGAGCTCTACTTCGAGGCCCTTCCGGGCCGCTGGGTGTCACGTTCCAGTTATCCGGGTGGCCTCGTTCAGCCTGCCCTCCAGGCTCAGCATGCGACTTTAGTCAGGGCTGCCCTCTTTGGGGTCGCGTGGTTCGGCCCGGCCCCCGATGATCCGCAACAGCTAGTTGTGCATGGGTTCGACGATGCCGGGCATTGCCTTTTAGGATGTGGCTCCCGCTGCCCAGCCTTAGGGCAGATAGCCGCTGTCCTTCAGTGCCCCCGGGTGTTTTCCTACCTGTCTACCCCTGTGGGCCGCTCCTGCCTACGGGAGGTGTTCCCTGGCTTCCGGGCGAGGGCGAGGCAGATATAGATGACAACCCCTGTGACCTCCTACGGGCGGTCGAGTTCATGGATATCGCGGACCAGACAGCGGGAGTAGCATTTGGCGACCCTTCCCCTACGGACGCACCAGTCGAGGCGCAGTACACGCCAGAGTATTCGGCCTCCCCTGCAGCGTCCTCCTCCTCAGTGTCGGCTCCTTCCCCTGTCCCGTCTTCACCACGGTCGACCCGGCGCGCGTCGGTGGAGCCTACCCCTTTGGGCTCGGATCGTGAGTCTGATCATCTCTCGGCGACTGTTTCTGCGATGCAGGCCCAGATCCAGTCCCTGACCGCGGCATTCGGGGCCTTCATGGCGGCCCAGGCGCAGCTCCAGCCACGCCAGGTGGGGTGTCTGTTGTATCTGTGCCCCCTACCCCTTCGGATGCCTCGGCGCCTACGGTTTCGCCCGCGCTGTGCGAGCCCTCTGTAGTTGCGGTTTCCTCTGTTGCTGCGGCTCCTACGCCTCCGGCTGTCCCTGCGCCTGCGACCGACGTACCTGCGCCTCTGCGCGAGGCTTCCGCCCCAGCGGCCGCGCCCGCCGTCGTCGCTTCCGGGCCGCCCGCAGCGCCAGCGCCGCCATCGCGGGGTTTCTTTAGCGACCCGGGCGGTCTTCCCAGGCTTTGGGAGGGTGGTCCCCCGCAGAGGATTCCGGTGCCCGACTGGAGCTTGGATGGTAACCAGTCTTATGCCGGATTGCCTGTCCCTACGGGCCCTGTTTTCAACATGTGGCCTGGGGGTGCGCCGCCATCGGAGACCGGAGCGCCAGCTGCGGTGGCGGGTCCGTCGCGACCCCCTCCGGCAGCGGGTCCGACGCGACCTCCTTTTGTACCGGCGCCGTCTGCGTCTGTGCCGGTTCCTACCCCTGCTTCGGCCCCTGTCCCTTCGGCCCCGCGGTCTTTGGCTGCGGTTGTTCGGGCCAGCGGCCCCGATCCTCGCGCCACCCGCGCTGCTGATTCCCTTCGGGAGTTGTCCGAGGGCGATCGGGACCGGGCCCCTTCTGTAGTGCATGCGACGCCGGAGTCGCGCGACAAGCCTGTTCCTGGGTACGGTATGTCTGCGCTCGCATGCCGACAGTGTGACCTGCCGCGCGCCTCCGCCGAGCTTGCCATTTCGCCCATGTCCTACGGGTTCTCCCAGGTGTGTCGGGCGCCGCGGGACCGTGGCCTACCCATTGAGACTGATCGGCCTCCTTTCGATATGGTTATTTTAGCTGATCCTGTGTTCCAGGGCGAGATCCTGGTTCGGCGCGTTCTGTATCGCTGGGCTAGACGTCACAATGACTTGGACACCTATGGTGGGTTCCAGTGGGCTTACCCTCCGCCTCTGGGCATTATGGCCTCAGATGCCCTTACGGTAGAGTTTCCTGCGGTGCTGGGTGCTACGTACAGCACGGTTCTCCAGCCCATCCTAGAGTGGGATGCCCGTCGTCCAGCGCCCATCCCGGGCCAGGGTCTGGACTCCCGTGGCCATCCTCCTCCTCGGGCTAGCGACTACCTCGAGACGTTCGGGTCGCGACAGTGTGCTCGTCGGTGGCGCTCCCGTGAGGTTCGGCACATCCGGATGTGGCCGTCAAATGTGGAGCCCCTGGTCGATCTGTTCTTCCCGACGGGTTTGCGCCCTCGGATCCGGTACCATCGCCTACTCCTGCGGGCTCTCTGTTTGATCGCGGTAGAGCCTTTCCTACGCCTCTTTGCCTGTGGTTTCCTGGACTGGGCCCGTGGCCAGGTCGTTCTTACGCAGCATAGGTATTACTGGGCCTTTCTGGGTCTTTTTCCTGATGGCGTGTGGGCCGATGTTTTCCTCACTGTAGATAGGCATGGCAATGTCGATGATGTGGCCCACTACCAGGCGTACCTGGATGTTCTGCTGGCCTCTCGGGGCACTTACCAGACGGATGGCAACTAGATATAGGGCCTTAGGCCCGACCTGAGGGTGTTGTCCCTCCGGTATATAGAGTCGCCCTCATATACTGGCCAGTCATGACTGGTCGTTCTTGGTCCTTGGTACTGATTTGTTTACTCTGTGTGTCCTGCCCAGTGCCGTCCCCCCCCGGCAAGGACTCCGTTCCAGGCAGTTAGGGGAACCTACCACCAGGCTTGGTGCTGGTTAACCCTACACCACCCTGCGTGGTGGTGGAACCGAGTAACATGATTGGTGCTTTGTATCTTGGATGGCCTGCCGATTGTGTTGGTGCGTGCTGGGTGCATTAGGTTTCCTACCCCTTGGTTTCCTCCCTGTGCGTAGGGAGAGGGCTCCCTACCTTTGTGGGGGGGGAGGTGTTACGTCGCGTAACAATTCGTTGTAGTTACGGACGTAAATTAGGTCCCTTGCCTCGGTTGTTCCTAGGTTTACGTGTAGATCCAACTGGGACACTAATGTCCTCGTAACAGTACTGTGGTACATAATTGGGTGCTTTTGGGCGCCGCGCCGCGTACTTTATTAGTGGTCCTTATCCTTTGGTAGAATGTAGTGGACCAGCGTGCATCTGTGCCTCTGTCGGTGCATCTGTAGGCGAGGGCCATGTCGGCCCGAGCATGTTGGACCGTTGGTGACCATTTATGCACGTTCTACCCCTCGTGTGGGCACTCGGCGTGTGTTAAATGAATTAACACATATAGGCTTGGGTCACGGCAGTGTAGTGTGTTTCCTTCCTCTATTCCTGGAATAAACGGGTTCGGGTAAATGGTTGTATGGCGTATTATAGCAACACATACGTGAATGCATTGAGATCAGCTCCGTCTCGTTCGTCTTTCGCTAGGGGTTTGAGTAGAGGAGGCCTGACCAATTTAGGTAGCATCAGGCCCAGTAGAGGTAGAGGTGGAGGTAGAAGTTTAGGACGTAACAATGGCTATACAAAAACTAGAGCATGGCATCTCAGCAGAGAGCAACTCTCTGCATGGGCACAGCATAACTAAATAAAACTACTAGGCATCATCTGGAGTGTGGCACATCATAGGCACACATGTACATGGTTAAATAATGCTCGTGGCTCAGCTGGTATAGTGCCTGTAGGAGGCGTACATGTACATGGCCACGGTCTATCTATTCTACACTACTACTGCTGTATTCCCCTAAGCTGGGGCGACGTCTGGAGTCGCGGGGGCCGCGGGGGTCGCCTGCCATGGCTTGTGGCCGACGTAGATGGCCGCCCCCTTCCAGTACACCGGCTGCCCCGCCTTGGTCTGCCGGAGCTGGAGGTAGGTCGGCCATAGCTCCCGTCGCCGTTGTTGCTGCGCCAGGGTCAAGTCGTCGTCAATGGTGAAGAGAGTCTTCTCGAGCCGCTTGCGGCGTCGGAGAAAAGAAATCTTGTCCGCCGGGGTCTTAAAGGTGATGTCTCTGGGCTATGTGCTACATATACTCCCAACGGAGTTATGTTCCTAATTAATTAATCAATTAATTAATTAATTAATTAATTAACCAAGCGGGACATCAGAACCAGCAAATGTATCAAGGAATACACCACAGATTGGGGTTATGATATCTTGTTGCATACGTACCATCAACCCCATCCTGGCCGAGCCCGATGGGGAATACAATGGCCGGGCTACACTTGGGTCAAGCTGATTACCCTGGCGGTAAACCACCCTCTCGTGGACCGCAGGGCCACTGATGTACAACATCTTCTGATGCATAGGGCGATAGGGGTCTACGCTACGCTCCACGAGCGGTTTCAGTGGTCATGATCAATCATGCCTGTGCACGCACCCTAGCTGTTACGTCCCAGCCCAGACACCTCTAGCCTGAGCTACGTAGCGAAAGATCTACCATGCCGGAATTAGGAAGATTCAAGGTGGCCTAATGCAGATTGCGCTTCACGACTGGGGTCGTGAGATATCTGGCACCGCGACTCGATGCCAAGCTAATTAATACACACTTATAATGGCTAGCAATACCAATTACAAATGGATAGTTGCCCCAGGTTTAATGTGTAGGCGTATTCGCACTTATCATTCATCAAACCAAGAGGACGAGACTCTCGTCCTCGGACCAATTTCACCTAGGTCTGCCACTACGCTGGCAAGGGGCGCCGACATGGCGCCGACCTTCCAAAGCATGCAGTCCACACAAGATCCTCGGGTCGACATCGACCCTCGCCTACAGAATCCACGCATGAGTACAATATCTCAACTAGCTATGAAGTACGCAGCGCGGCGCGACTGCACCGGCCCCTAGAAGATACACGCATACAACAACCTAGGCCCAAAATAACTGGTCCGAAGCACACAAACTGTCATAGTTCCATACAAAAGTCCTGACCAAGGGACAATTCCCAAATTAAGTACCGAAATGAGTCCCAAAGTCCTACGGACTATGACAACAAGTCAAACTACATAATTTATTCCATTGTTACGTCCGTCCAAAAGGGCCGGGACGTAACACTCCTCCCCCCCCACGGGGGTCGGTAGTCCCTACCGTACAAGAGATAGAAAGGAAACAAGTAACCTACGCTACTATAAGAGTACTATTATGTCCCAACCCCGGTTCACCCGCGGGTTAGTAATACCAATTCCTCTAGAGGTTGATACACAGGACCAACCCTGACGTAGTAGCATGAACCAGGATGACAAGATAATTCTGCTATCCGTCATAAAACTCTCACAACCATCTCAGCGACCGCCGTTGTTGGCGCGCCGATCCACTGGAGCCATCTTAGGGGGCGCCACCGCGTGCCCTATCCCATCCACATAATAATGCACAGCCCATGTAATCCCGCGCAACCAGTCCTGAGGTCCTGAGCAGCCTCAAACTTGATGAAATGTTGACCATAGGGGTACTATGTCCCAGCCCTTGTGCACCAACGGGCCAGTGAAACCAGGTCCCCCCAGACTTGCCAAGCAAGGGCAACTCTTTATATAGCCAATCGGGCCTGTCAGCAAGAGGGAATATTTTTCCTGCATACAACTTGATGATCCGGCCGACGAGGTGGCCAGTCATGTATCCCGTCCAGCCGAAACCCAGCCTTACAGCGCGACTGATGCGCGTAATCACATGACGAAGTACTACTAGCGTCGACGACGGTGAGGCACAGCATGCAGTGCAGGTCCCATGCTCAGAAGCGAGGGCGTGCACCAGAAGAATCTGATCCATCGCCTCACTACCGACAGCTGTACGCGTCCTCTCAAATACAGGCGCGCCGTGAGCCAACCGACCATGCAACGTGGCCGTTCCTGGCCGCCGCTGGAGTGGCTGTATAGCGGGGGAAGCCCTAGCGTGGCCGCTAGAGTGCGCCTCCCCTGCACCTGCGAACGCATGCAGGTGCCCTCAAGGCCCTAGTGTGTCCACTAGAGTGCGCCCCGCCGTCTCTATCCAGCGCAGGAAACAGGCAAAGTCGATCAACACCGGAAACTTGGATAATATGGCCCAAAACTAGCAGGGCCCCAGCGTGTCCACTGGAGTGCGCCCTGCCAACTCCTACACGAAGCTGCAGTAGTTTAGGCACAACACCACTCCGGCCGACGTGCATAGACCGGAGCAGTCGCCGGTCCCCGCATTCCTTACTGCCAATGTGCCAGAACTCCACCGCAAGCGGGGGAAAACTCCTCAGCTCGCAGTCACACCAGTTATTATAAATAGTGACGGAACCTTTTTGCCACTTGGCAATTAGGTCCGTCACTATTTATCCGGCGAAAACCACTCGCCGGCATCTATTCCGCGTTAAGTTCACGTGAACGTGGCGCGGAATTGATGCCGGCGAGTGGTTTTCGCCGGATAAATAGTGACGGACCTAATTGCCAAGTGGCAAAAAGGTTCCGTCACTATTTATAATAACTAAAACGTCGTAGTGTGGGGGCCGATATCTATCGTACCGCTAATGCCTACTGCAGTACCGAATCTCGCCTTAACGATATTCCAACCGGGCATATTTTCCCTTCTTGCACTTTCGTTTGGCCTTCTGGTATCAATTCCTTCCGGTATTCGGAAATACCCGTGTCACCACAGGGATTCGAACCCCCGACTTACGAGGTCTTAGTTATTATAAATAGTGACGGAACCTTTTTGCCACTTGGCAATTAGGTCCGTCACTATTTATCCGGCGAAAACCACTCGCCGGCATCTATTCCGCGTTAAGTTCACGTGAACGTGGCGCGGAATTGATGCCGGCGAGTGGTTTTCGCCGGATAAATAGTGACGGACCTAATTGCCAAGTGGCAAAAAGGTTCCGTCACTATTTATAATAACTAAGACGTCGTAGTGTGGGGGCCGATATCTATCGTACCGCTAATGCCTACTGCAGTACCGAATCTCGCCTTAACGATATTCCAACCGGGCATATTTTCCCTTCTGGCACTTTCGTTTGGCCTTCTGGTATCAATTCCTTCCGGTATTCGGAAATACCCGTGTCACCACAGGGATTCGAACCCCCGACTTACGAGGTCTTAGTTATTATAAATAGTGACGGAACCTTTTTGCCACTTGGCAATTAGGTCCGTCACTATTTATCCGGCGAAAACCACTCGCCGGCATCTATTCCGCGTTAAGTTCACGTGAACGTGGCGCGGAATTGATGCCGGCGAGTGGTTTTCGCCGGATAAATAGTGACGGACCTAATTGCCAAGTGGCAAAAAGGTTCCGTCACTATTTATAATAACTAAGACCTCGTAAGTCGGGGGTTCGAATCCCTGTGGTGACACGGGTATTTCCGAATACCGGAAGGAATTGATACCAGAAGGCCAAACGAAAGTGCCAGAAGGGAAAATATGCCCGGTTGGAATATCGTTAAGGCGAGATTCGGTACTGCAGTAGGCATTAGCGGTACGATAGATATCGGCCCCCACACTACGACGTTTTAGTTATTATAAATAGTGACGGACCTAATTGCCAAGTGGCAAAAAGGTTCCGTCACTATTTATAATAACTACACCCTCCGTGACACTTGCACAGCAAGAGCACGGTCAAGATGTTTGCGTAGGCCCATAAGCATGTGACATGCTCGAGGCCGCCGACGTGGACTGCATAGCGCCCGCAATGCCCGCACTTATATAATGCAATGGGCAGGTCGGGGAGTGACACGCCTTGCAGGAACTGCCGTATCAGTAACGTTGCCCCTGCGAGACACCGTGCTGCTCATGAAGTAGGGCCGAAGCAACCCCGCAGTCCCCAACAAGAGCTCCTCGGGCTCGATCGCGCCCAGCCCACAGGTGCTGAAGCACATACAGCGATCGTGGGCCGGGGTCAAACCCGCGCACGACCGATCCGCCCGTCCACCCCGCTTGGCTGTCTTGCCCAGGATCCCGATTCCCGCAACAGAAACACGCCCCTATGTATGCAGTCCCCACCGCGCATTGCCACATCCCCCACTCGAAGCTTGAAGGCCTCTCACTGGTCACCCCTGTACCAGTGCATGGCCATGGGGTAGAGTACGTTTTGAAGCCCACACAGCCCGCCCGCCATGCACATGGAACGCCCTGCTCTGAGTCCCTCATCCATGCAACCTCGTAGGCGTGCGGACACGAGCCACTTGCAAATCACGCTCGATCGGCCTCCACCAGTGGTGCAAGGAACAACTCCCTACCGAGCTCAGCCCACAGGAGGGACGCGAACACTGCGCGATGGTAGCCATGCACAGGGTCGCTGGCAGTGACTGGGTGCTCTGACTCCAGCAGCTCGATCCTGCCTGCCTCTCAGTCTCGGGTCGCCGTTACTACAGTCCCCGTGACTCGCCCACGACGGTCAGATCCCGCACGTCCCATGTACCTCAGTGCCCTGCCATGGCTCAGCGCGCGTCAGCGCCGGGTCCGCTCAGAGCGGATGTACCGGCCCTATGCAGTGATACCGGTTGTTACTCGGACACCGGCAGTCTGCGGGGCGACAGCGCCACATCATGTGGCATCGGCACCATGCACGCGCACTGTTTGAGGCGGTGAGACAATGACCGGACACCGCCACCTGCTTCTGATGCAACCACGACCGGCACCAGCGCAACCAGTGCAACCACGACCGGCTGGGTCATCCCCCACTACTGCCGGCAGTACGTGCTGTCGCCATGCAACTGCACCGTGCCCGCATATGCTTGCAGCCCCGGGGGCCCTTACTCCCGACGGTCGCGGCGGACGCGGGCGCGCCCTGCATGCACGGTTACTCGAGCCCAGGATCGAGTGCCCTGACCCAGCTAGGCGTCGACTCAATGCCGGGGTAGCCAATTGGTTGGCTACCGACAATTCAACAAGGTGCTGTACATCTGTTTGCCGGCCGACCACGATTCAGTACAGGCTCCGCCCTGCCTGATCGCTCAGCCGCATCGGGGTTGCAACAGCCTCCATGCACCGTGCCGTCTCCATGCACCGTGCCGCACTAGTGAAATTAATCACGTGCAGCTGCACGAGAAGCCAAGCACGTCCCTCACGCGCTAGGAAGTCAGGGAGCCGTGACTCATAGCCGCCCGTCGGAAGGCTCCCTATAATAATACTTGGCCGCGTGCCATGGGACTCCGCGTCCGTTGGTCACGCGGGACGCGACGTGCAGTCAGGCCGTAGTCTGGGGTCGCTGGCACTCGCTGCCGAATCCGGCATCCCACGCGGAGATGCCTCGGTACGGACGCCTTAGTAGTAGAATCATCAAGCATCCGGTGAGCCCATGTCCAAAAAGGCTAGGACCATGTGCACATGCGGTGCTGAGTGCCTGACGTGGTCCTCTTCGGGACGACCCGTTCAAGCCCACCACCACTTGCGGATTATCCCATAGAGAATATAGCATGGAGAAAATATATTATATAGAAAATAGAGAATATCGAAAATATATAATATCCGCACACTGGCGCATCGATCCCTGGCATGGCAGTAGAAGGGTCGTCGGATCCACGCGCGGCTGCGGTGGATTCCTACATAGATGACCGGCTCGATCCAAAGCCGAACCGTGCCGATCATACAGGAGCTAGATATAATTAAGAAGAGTATGGTATCATAAAGAAGTGTAGTGGACCAGTACAAGTACTTAGTATATAAAAGGTAGGTATAGTAAAGAAGTATATGGTATTATTAGTAGCCATCTGGTTTCATACGCTCTGCGACCCCTCCCCTTCCCCCGGGGACGACGCGTCCACGCGATCGTCCAATTACTGCATGCCAAGGAGTCAAGGATGCTGGACCGCCGGGCGCTCGTGTGTAATGCGATATGCCCTATACTCGCCGTCAGGGCACCAAAAGGAACCATCGGGAAAACAAACTACTCGCCGGCGCACGCGAATGTCCACATCCAGCGCGTCCAAAGTCGAGCCCAATGATGATGTCCGCTGCGCCCAGCGGTGCGATGGTCGCAGCCAGGTCGAACGGGGTGCCTTGCAGCACACCTTTGATATTTGCCAGACCGGCGATTGGTGTTGGCGACCATCCGAGTGGGTCAGATGCACGGCCGTCCGGTGTGGGGGCTGGGCGTCAGGCCCAGCCGGCGCACCAGTGCCGCGTTGATGAAGGACGTGGAATCGCCTGTGACGACCAAAAACTTGACATCCATGACGGTTGGTTGGCCGTGTCTGAATATATTATTACATTCTCATATACAAAATATCCCATTACCGCCAACGGTACCCTATATAAAACCACTAGTTCTAGACGCCTAATAGTAATTTCCCATTACCGCCAACGGCGTCCATGCATGGGGTCAGTGTATCATGATTCCAAACACCCCCCTCACTGCTGATAGCATGATAACAGGGTGACCTGCTACTGTGCAGGACCAATGCACCCTTCGTACTACTGACATCATGATAACAGGGTGACCTGCTACTGTGCAGGACCAATGCACCCTTGGTATTTGGTACAGATGTGGGGCAAAACAGACACCCCCCCCCTTGCCCAGTTGCCCTACACAGGTGGGCATTCTCAGAATGGCTAAGGTGGCCAGCCACTAGGACTGGAAAAGCGCACCGGAATGAACATATTATAAAAATATAATTATTAGTTAAATATACTAATATAGTAATATATATTATAGTATACTTCCCAGCGGCAAACTCGTAACCGGCCACTGCTGGTGACTCAAAGGTCGCACGCTGTCCGGAGGCTAGTCGTGAGCCTCGATCTCATTGACCGCGCGCAGCACGCCCTTGGTAGAACTCATCGCTGGCGGCCGCGGCTGCTGGTGCTGAGTCGTGAACTGCCGGGCCTGCTGGCGCCCGCTCCTCCGCGTTGCGGGGCTTGTCCCTTGGGCCGGAGGAGTCCGGGCGACTGCCCAACGCCGGGCCTGAAAACCTGGGCTCGGTCTCCCCCGTGCCACGTCCAGCGTGCCTGCTACGGAGTTTGGGGCAGTCGCGCCTGAGGTGACCCACCTCAAAGCACATGAAGCAACGGGCTTTACTCGCGTCGATGGCGTTGAGGCCATGGTCAGCGTTCCCGTCCTCCAGGTCATCGGGGGAGTCATCGTTCTCCTCGCCGTCGTGCGGGGGACCTGATCGGTAGAACCGACGCACCGATGGTGCGCGCCCGCGAGCCACGACGTCAGCCACCTGCAGAAGATACCTCTGGATATTCAAGATGTCCCACTCCTTCCAAGGAACCTCAGCGTAGTGCTTTAGTACCTCGTCCTGCAGCTCGGGACTGAGTGCCTCAATGAACCGGATCTTGTACTCATACCAGCCAGGTCATGTCTGTCAGGTAGGCGGCGCTGGACTCAAACTTGGAGAGAAACTCGCGGTACGGGGTGGTTCCCTGGCGCAGCTTGCCGAATGCGAGTCGCTCGTGGATAACAGCATCTGGGGGCACCAGCTTGCGGCGCACCCGATCCATCAGCTCCTCTACGGTTTGCGGGTACGACTGGGATGCGATGCTCTCACAATTCAGGATGCTCACCACCGAGGGGTCCATGCAGGTGTTAACCACATGCGGGATCAGATCACAAGTGGCCAGCTGCCAGCTGTGGTGATTGCGCCAGATGGTGTACTGCTGTTGCCACATGCGTCCCCATTCGTCTACCTCGCGCGGTTTCATGTCTGCGTGCAGCTTGGGTACATTCTTGAAATTGGGCATCGGTGGGGCCTTTACCGCGTTGGTGATGGGCCCACCGACGTCTACGTAGGAGATGGAGCCGAAGGCGGGGGGCTGCGACCGGGGGAGAGATCCGGACCTGGACGGCGTACCATGAGTCCGCCGCACCTGTACTGATGAGGGATGTTCGTACCCCGGGTCATCCAAGGCCACCCTGCTGAAATTAAGGTTGCCGACAGGCGCAGGCGATGGGACCACGCTGCTGTCAAACACCCGTGGACGCTGCGGTTGAGGTACCGGACGCTGGACGGGCGAATGAGTCTCCTCGCCTCGGGCAGTGACACTGCTTCTGTCATCCCCTGGCCTGGCCCGTGGTCTATGAGTACCAACAGGTGGGCCCTGCGTAACTGGTTCCTCGTCAACCTCGCCAGTCCCCTCCAGATCGTCGAACTCGCCATCTGCCCCTGGAATCTCCCCATCCTCATCCGAATTCCATAGCGCCGTGGGTAACAGGGAGGTGCTGCCGAAGGACACTCTGCGTCTGCCCCGGTGGGTGGGGCCCGGCGGAGGTCCCTGGGGACGCCCCCGCCCCGCCCAAGGATGCGATGGCCGCCCTGTAGCTGGCTGCTGATAACGGTAGGGCAGGGTATCTTCATTCTCGTCTCCCTGCTGCTCAGGCTCATGGGGTAGCCACTGTAGTCTCGTCTGAGGTTGTTGTTGCCGCGGTCGGGGCTGCTGTTGTTGCCGTTGCTGCTGCGGTGACGGTTGCTGCTGCTGCTGCTGCTGCTGCTGCTGTTGCTGCTGTCGCTGCTGTTGCTGCTGCTGTTGCTGCTGTCGCTGCTGTTGCTGCTGCTGCTGCTGTTGCTGCTGCTGCTGCTGGAAACCCTGCTGGAGCATCTCCTGGCTGCGCCCGTCCCCCCCTTGTTCCAACCTGGAGTCTGGACTGTCATCATCTGATGAATCTCTGCGGCCCTGGTCTCTGGATCGTGGGGAGCCTTCCGCAGGTCTCTCCATGACCTCACCTGTACCTGTCCCTACTTGGACGTGCGGTGGTACCTCTACCACCTCTATACCTTGCTCGTGGTTGTCTGCCTGTTCTATCTCTCTGTTGACAGGTCCTCTCCGTTTCCGTGGCATGGTGCTCGTACCGATACCTTACACTGCAGGCAACACCTCCCCAGAAAGAAAGAGAGAGAGGGAGAGAGGGCAACCACGTGCTATAGATCTTATATATGTAGGACCTAGTACTATTCCCTAGTAATAATCTCCTCTACTGTCTGCTAGGGCCAATGGTCAACTGAGAGAAGGTAACTGTAACTGCTGTCCCCTCCCCCTGACTGCTGATCGTGGGTGGCTTGGAGCATTCACGAGTGGTGTGCATCCCCTCAGGCAAGGGCATGTGTTCCCTAACAAACCTATCTGCATCTGTAATGTTATCAAACCCCTTCCACCTGGCAATAGAGCCCTTATCCTTAATGTATTCCTCCCATGCCCTGTAGGGACGTAATGCATATAGGCTAGCAGAAGCTTGCAAGAAGGAAAAGGGGAATCCCAGGAATACCTCTAAGTGCAGTGCAGTTACCACATAACGCAACGAGGAAGAAGACGGAATCTAACACAGCACACGCCCCAGCCTTCCGCGGCAAAGGGCTATACAATAAGCACACGGAGGTAGACACCGTCAACACAGTCGGCAACAGCCAGACGGTATCCACCCCCACGACAGGTCAAACAACGAATGGTCGTCATCCGCGACTTCCATTGGCACCAACGACATTCACAACGAACCTATAGAAGCACAACGTATAACAAGAACCCCCTACGCGTGCGGTCCCGGAGAGAAAGCAAGCGTCTAGAAGGATAAATCTAAACTAGGGGACGTACCATCTTCGATGACGTTCATCCCTCCTGAGCTGGCCGCCACCCGGTGTCGTTGAAGGCAAGCCCTGGCCGCCACTTGGTGTCGTTGAAAACAGGAGAGCTGAACGCTTTCGTTGACAGCACCTCACCACAGGACTATTGCTAGCCCCGCCGAGTATCCCGGACTGGCCGCTTGCTGCCTAGGTCGTCGTTGAATCCCTTTACGGGCTGGCCGCCGACCTGTCAGCAATCGTTGAATTCCGGAACCTCTATCTACGCCAAGCACCGCCCTGGTTTCCTAATTGGCTTCCCTAACCCTCTCCGCGAGAGTTAGCTGACCTCTCCAGCACATTTCCTCCGATAACCAGTGTTACGTCCCAGCCCAGACACCTCTAGCCTGAGCTACGTAGCGAAAGATCTACCATGCCGGAATTAGGAAGATTCAAGGTGGCCTAATGCAGATTGCGCTTCACGACTGGGGTCGTGAGATATCTGGCACCGCGACTTGATGCCAAGCTAATTAATACACACTTATAATGGCTAGCAATACCAATTACAAATGGATAGTTGCCCCAGGTTTAATGTGTAGGCGTATTCGCACTTATCATTCATCAAACCAAGAGGACGAGACTCTCGTCCTCGGACCAATTTCACCTAGGTCTGCCACTACGCTGGCAAGGGGCGCCGACATGGCGCCGACCTTCCAAAGCATGCAGTCCACACAAGATCCTCGGGTCGACATCGACCCTCGCCTACAGAATCCACGCATGAGTACAATATCTCAACTAGCTATGAAGTACGCAGCGCGGCGCGACTGCACCGGCCCCTAGAAGATACACGCATACAACAACCTAGGCCCAAAATAACTGGTCCGAAGCACACAAACTGTCATAGTTCCATACAAAAGTCCTGACCAAGGGACAATTCCCAAATTAAGTACCGAAACGAGTCCCAAAGTCCTACGGACTATGACAACAAGTCAAACTACATAATTTATTCCATTGTTACGTCCGTCCAAAAGGGCCGGGACGTAACACTAGCGAAACCATAGAGCACCGGTTCCTTTTCTGTAATCTCCCAGGGGTTTGGAAGTGGCTCATTAACATCTGGGCCGCATGGACGGCATCGCCACCCGGCAATCTCCCAATTAGCGTGTGTACCATCATTTTCGGTATTGCTGGCACACTAGGGGCCGAGCTTTCAGATTCCCAAGCAGAATGGATAGTAATTAATTAACTCATTAAACTCGTGCTCCCGTTGGGGAGTCACGGAGGACCGGAGTGCTTTTAATCCCTGTGTGTGCACTACAGGAGAAAGGGCAGAGACCCCCAGTCTCCTTCATGCCAAAGGCATGCCACAGCCGCAATCAGGCGCGCTAGCTAAACGGACACGCTAACGATCCGGCAAACTGTGGGTGCAATAAGACCCATGTAAGCGTAGCATAACAAGTATAGCGTGGGCAAGTAATCTGACATGAACATAGCCAGGGCGTAGCATGGCTGTACTAGGACTAGGCTAAGGCTATGGCTGGTTGTGTACCGTGCGTTGGCGGCACGTGACTAGGTGTGTTGGCACAGCTAGGCAAACATTCTAGGCATGGCTGCCGTAGCGGCAGTGACTCCAATGGTTACAAGCTAGGGCTATTGCTATTCTAGCCCGCTGGGGGCGTCCACATCTTGTGGTTCAGATCATCCGGTCCCCGCCCCTCCAGTACACCTTGGGCTTCTGGGGGTCCTGCTTATGGCGGAGGTATTCCGGCCACAGGTCGCGTCGCTGCTGTTGCTGAGCGGGGGTTAGGTCGTCATCCAGCGTCCAGGTGAGGTCGTGCAACCGCTTGCGACGAGAGAGGAACCGCTGCTTATCCTCAGGGGAGAGAAAGGTGAGCAGGACTGGTGGGGTGGCCGCCTTGTCCCGTGAGTGGGGAAGGCGGTGGCACGTACCCACGCAGTTCTACCTCACCTACCAGGCCCATGAGGGTAAGAAGCTGATTCTTGAGCTCGTCAGCAAGGGAGGTTGACGTCTCACCTGGCTTCTGGGGGAAGCGACGTAGCACCACTCGGCACTCGCGGCGAGCGCGATCGGTGACCTCCCGTTGCTGGGCCTGGCGGTGGTCCTCCAGCTCCTGGAGCTTCGTGGCGATGGCGTCGGTGGTGGAGGCGGTCGCTGACCGCAGAAGGTCCGCATAGGAGAGCGGGAGGTCACCAGCATCCTGCCGGGGTGGCTGGGAGGCAATGGTGGCCGTCTGCTCCGCTAGCTTTGAGACCTGTGTGGCCAGGGCCTCGGTGTGGGCGGTGATGGCCTCAAGCTTCTTCATGAGCACGCCGCACTTGCCCTCCACCTGGTTAAGGCGATCGAGAGACAAGTGCAGCATGCGTTTCCGAAGCCTGCGCCGCGGTGTGTAGCGCCGTAAACTGTGGTTGTAGCTTGTGGACGACCTTGGTTTCCACGTTGGAGACCCGGGCCTCGACCGTGTTGAGCGTGGTGTTCAGCGAGGTCATCTTTTCGGCCAGCGGCCAGGTCACGTGCTCCTCCAACACTGCGCGGATGTCATCCTTGCAGAGGGAGGGAGCCGAAGGGGCTGCCGGCTGTGCGGGGGCTGGGGCGTTGAGTGCGTTCCAAAGTGCTCTGGTGATGTCGCCGAAGCTGCTCTGGTAGTAGCTGGTCAAGATAACCGTGCGTTGGCGGGATTCGTCACAGGTGTAGAGCCAGGACGTGTCGCGGTAGTCGATATAGCCGTCCCCCGGCCCTCTCCAGGCCACAAAGAGCTTCCGCTCCTGTGTGAGGAACTGGAGAACTTCGACGACTTCCTGCGGCGACAGCTTCTGCCACTCGAGGAGGGTGAACATTTGGTCGCCGGGCAAGAATTTGCTCCATTCAGTTGTGGCGATCGTGGCAGGGTTTCTTGGGCTCAGGCGAGGCGCTTGGCGATGGGTCCGCTGGCGGTGAGTTGGCGAGCCCAGGCGGCTGGGCAAGAACGATGGCGAGAGGGTTGGGCTGGGAGCCGGTAAGCTCCTTTTCCAAACCCCATTTTGCTTTGGAATAAGAATGGATATGGTTGCGCTCTACTATGTTATACGCGATCTGGACCATACGCAACGAGACAGACAGACAGTCTTCCGGTCCGCGAGGAGTATACCCGCGGCGGCGTAGTCCGGCGCTTTCAGTTATATACCTATGGACTGAATGCGGCTATGCGCCGATACTGGTTGTTGGCTCAGGAACAACACAGGGTGTGGGACCCAGGGCCCAATAACTAACCCAGCCCGCTCCAGCTTTTTCATGATCTACTAGGCCGTAACCAGGTATTCACCATTATGCCCCACGGCGACATGAATCAGATCCACTGGCTTCCCTGGTCACATAACGCGCCCTATTAGCCCTTCACCTGTCACCTTCACACCCGTGTGTGACCATCTCATTTAGGATTCGCTGATACTCATTTCCCCTCTCACCTCTTTGGTCCATAATTGGCTAATAAAAAATATACCCATTTCCCCGAAAACTATTTAGTGGCTATACACCGTCCGCATTAGTAGTTTTATATAAATAATTAGCTTCTGTAAAATGTTCTGGCTGAAAACCAGGAAACAAACAAAAGAAAATTAATTAATTAACTCCGGGGGCTGAGGATTGGACTAAACAAACAAACAAACAAACAAAATTAAATTAATTAACTCATGTGGGCTCTGGGTATCACTGACCTCCACTGACTCTAGCCGGCGAAGGGGGGCCGCCGGGCCGGATTGCCGGCCGAATTGGGGACGGCGTGTGTACGATATCTACCAAACAAACAAAAGAAATTTATTTATTAAATAAGTACCCATGTGCCTTGAACGGCTGCAGGACAAACAAACAAACAAACTAGGTTTTGATTAAATAATACTAGTGTCACCCGCTGGCTCCGCCCAGCCCAAAACAGGGTCCCTTTTTTTGGCAGTACTTCGCCCCCGGCGCTGCCCGCTGCGGCGCTGCCCGCAGCCCGCAGCCCGCAGCCCGCTGCCCACTGCCCGCTGCCCGCTGCCCGCTGCCCGCTGCCCGGCCGCTGCCCGCTGCCCGCTGCCCGCTGCCCGCTGTCCGCTGCCCGCTGCCCGCTGCCCGCTGCCCGCAGCCTGCCCGCTGCCCGCTGCCCGCTGCCCGCTGCCCGCTGCCCGCTGCCCGCTGCCCGCTGTCCGCTGCCCGCTGCCCGCTGGAATAGTACGGTGCTCGCTTCGCTCGCGGATTGGTGCGCAGTACGCTGCCCGCTGCCCGCTGCCAGAATAGTACGGTGCTCGCTTCGCTCGCGGATTGGTGCGCAGTACGCTGCCCGCTGCCCGCTGGAATAGTACGGTGCTCGCTTCGCTCGCTCGCCGTACGGTGCTCGCTCGCTTCGCTCGCTCGCTGGGCGCTTCGCGCGGATTGGCGGTCAGTCATTCCGGTTCTTTTGGATTGGCGGGGTACTCCGGAATGCCCTGAATAGTGCGGGATACTGTGACATTGCTAAATTAATATATAGGATAGAACCTCATCGCCCCTTTGGATGCTTAAGTGGCCCTAACCCCTATGAAGGCTTCATAACATTCCCCCACCCTGTAACCACTATTCTCCACCTGTATATTCTCCACGGTGACTGCTACCGCCTCTTAACATATAACGAATTGGCTGCCTGGGTCCCCAATATGCCTACTTATGCTGCCTGGGCCGCGCTAGTACAAGCCATACCCCCCCGTTGGCACACACTCATGACTTCTCCCCGTGCCCCCTATAAAGCTGGTGAATGGTGCTGCTTTTGTCCATACAGCACGACCGCAACATGCTCGGGGAAGGTGACCGCAGAACTCCCCCCTGGAACCCTGCACGTTCAACTACTGGCGCCGCGCTGAGCGGCCATAACGGCTGTCTGGCTCAACTTACAACTGCAGTTGTGTTCCTCCCCACCCAGCTATGCCACCGGATTCGGGTTGTACCTTGGTCCCTTGAACAATCATGTGTATACCAACCCAACCCCAACCTTCCCGACGCTGCTATTATTTGGCTACATGTGGGATCAACCCGCCTTGATATGTTGTCATTGGATCCAGTGGAATTTGGCTGGGTGCTAAATCAGGGTGACAGCAGAATTGTAAAAGGCCTTTACGAGTACACGGCAGAGTGGGGCTACACAATGCTCTTGCATAAAAACCATCAATTCCACCCCGGACGGACACGCTGGGGGGCTACTGAGTGGCCTGGCCACACCTGGGTCCGCAACATCACCCTCGCCGCTGACCACCCGCTGATCGATCGCCGCGCGACCGACGTACAACACCTCTTGATGCACCGATCCATCGGGGTCGGGGAGATCCTCCACCGGCGATTTCAACACCCTGCCACATGTTTATGTACCAACCCCAATGAAACGGTGGAACACCGATTCATATGGTGTAACCTCCAGGGAGTTTGGACCTGGTTGATTGGTTTATGGGCAGCCTGGACGTCTGAGCCTATCATACCGGTGTCTACCCGCTTAATTATCTTTGGCATCACTGGCACCCCTGGCCTTGAGCTCACCTTTGCACAACAAGCGTGGATATGGCTCCGCACATGCATGTTATATACAATCTGGACGGTGCGAAATGATGTGGTGTTCAATAGGCGCACAACGTTCGACAAAGCTAGGGTTCTCTCACGCTTCATTTACCTATGGAACTCCGGCATGCGACGCTACTGGATGGTTGCAAATGAACAAAACAAAATCTGGGACCCTGGCGCGGACCAGGATAAGCCCAGCCCACTTGAGATCTTTCATGACCTCATGGGCAAAAACAGGATCTTAACCCACATGCCCAATGACAACCCATTAGAAGTCCAGTGGCTTCCGTGGTCTAGTAAGGCTCCGTTTTAGCCATGCACTGACATCTTGATACCCTAGGCTTAGCAGGGATTAACTACTGGTTATATTTGGAATAAACGTACACCTATTTACCTGGAAAAAAATATATAGGATAGAACCCGGGACTCTAAACAAACAATCCAGGGTTATTCATAATGCAAATACGGCAAAAATTGACCCCTAATAACAAACTACTAATGCGGACGGTGTATAGTGCATGGTGACTACTGTAGTGACTGTGAGCCTGTACTGTAATAAAAACTAGGCGGCCTTCCAGCACGATATAATCAATCACATCAGAAAATTGGATGCCCTTGGACGAACGACTTCGATCGATCTCGAATCATTATGCAAGACTTCATTCCCTGCAACATTATACTTTCGCAGCTGGTCTCGTGCCAAATTGCCGTTAGGGCAAAGCGTCAATATTGTCAGCTAGCTTGGCTTAATTAGGGTGGTTCACGGGTATCAAAGGGCGACCATGCCAGATCACAGACACTGTGTAACGCTAGCGTTTTGCAGCAACTTTTCGGGGACTTCGGCATGTGCAAATCTTGAAGTGTTTTCAGGCTTCCTGCAGGACAGCTGGCAGCAACTGCAGCTTCGCGGTAACTCTCACGATAAAACCGCAGTTTGCAGCTGGTTTTACCGACCAAATAGGAAGTATGATCGAAATGCAAGTGTGCAAACTTGCATGGGTCAATCGCCTGCCTCGGACAGTGCATGCTGGCCAGCTTACAAAGACAGCTGCTCTCTCGTTGCATGTGCTGTACGTATATGCATGGAAATTAAACCCCCAGTGTTACATAGATCTACGCGCGTTTGCGCATTCGACGTGGCCACTCGTTATGGCCCTGCCCATTCGTGGAGCGCACCCTATAGACATCCCAGCGCATACCTGTCCCTGCGCAATAGTGTTCCTGGCTGCAGGCTGGCACCTGTTTCTGTCCGCTTCCGCTCCGGCGTATAGCATGCAGCCTCAGTGGTGCCGAACATTCATCTTGACCGCCCTTGTCGACCGATCGATCGCATGCGACTTTCGCATTCTTTTCACTTCCGGCGGCATCGAAGACCGGCTGAATCGCCCTCACGGCCACGGGCGCCGGTTCGTCCGCCACGTACGCCACCGATACTCGCGCTGGGGCCGTGCTTCTTCTCCCTTGCTTAACCCATCCAACGGTCCTAGTGCGCTCGAAGGAGGCCTGCTGGTACTACAGAAGTTCGGATCTTTGGCCATCGAAGCTTTTCCTGGTGAGATCCGTCCCGCTTTCATGCCAAGGTTTGGTAATTGCACTTGCCTTATGCTCAGGTATGGCAGATTGGAATGGGCTTAATTGCTGTTCCCATGGCCACCTGACCTAGATGTGCTTCATGTCTGCTTCTGTGCAGCCTGCCCAATGATTCCATTTTGTACTTGTGATGTCTGCAGCCGCTTAGCACTAGATACGCGTTAGGCAACCTGCATTATATACCAGGGAGTATATATATATAGCATAGGGCATGCGTGGACGATAGGAATTATAGCACCGGCGGGCTTCAAAGTGCCGGACGGCAGGCGGTACCACCACTCCGTGGCAGCTTGGCCCAGTTTGCTACCGGCTGGCACACGTTTTCAGTGAATTTTGGGCTCCAGATTTAAATGCAACGTGCGGTTTGAGGCAGGGGAAAACATGCGTGGACGATAGGAATTATAGCACCGGCGGGCTTCAAAGTGCCGGACGGCAGGCGGTACCACCATTCCGTGGCAGCTTGGCCCAGTTTGCTACCGGCTGGCACACGTTTTCAGTGAATTTTGGGCTCCAGATTTAAATGCAACGTGCGGTTTGAGGCAGGGGAAAACATGCGTGGACGATAGGAATTATAGCACCGGCGGGCTTCAAAGTGCCGGACGGCAGGCGGTACCGCGACCGCAGCGCGTTGGGGGGCTGCCGCCCCCCAAACCCCCCGCGTGGGGGGCTCCGCCCCCCACACCCCCCGCCCCCCCCCTCGGTGGCTGCCACGCCTGCCCTGATTGTTCATGGACGACCCACGACCCCCTTCGCCCAACGGCTCCCCCGCTCCCCGGTTGGCGCCTCGGCGGTCCTCTCGGCTTGCGGCCCTTCTTGCGGAGGTGGGCGACCCGGCTGCGGGGGGCTCGGGCGCCCCGGTCTCCCCCTCCTTGGTCTGCGAGGTCTGCCGGAGCGGGCACCGCGGGCACCACATGTTAGTTTGTGATGCTTGCAATTCCGGGTGGCACTTGCAGTGTCTTACTCCCCGGCTCTACCGGGTCCCGCCGGGCTCCTGGACGTGCCCGCGCTGTCCCCCCCGGCGGGCCCCCGGGCTGCCCTCCCCGCTGGGTGCTCCGGCCCCCTGCCCCGTGTGCCCCCCTGCCGAGGCCCTCGGGGCGGGCCGTGGCCTGCCCGATGGGGCCGCCGTTGCTCGGGCCCTGGCGCCCTCGGCCCCGGGGCCCCACCCGTCGCCTGGCCCCGCCGACGGGGGCGCGGCGCTGTCGCCTGGGCTGGGCCCGGCCGACCCCCGGCGGGCCTGGCGACCCCGGCGCCCGCCCCCGGCCCCTCGCTCCCCGACGCTCTGGCCTCCCTTCCCCCGGCCGCGGTTGGCCACCCAGCCGCCACCCCCGTCCTTGCCGCGTGGGACGGCGGCCCCCGGGCCCACGCGTTCACCTCGTGGCCGCCCTCGCACATTGTCGGCGTGGTGGGCCGCGCCACCTTTTCTTGGGCGTACTGCCCTTTGTTGCTGGACGCGGTCGGGTTGAGGCCGCCTTCCCCTCGCTCCCTAGGCCCCCGGCCTTCCTGGCCCTAGTTGCGCAGGTGCGGGCGACATTTCTTTCCGCCGCCCCCCGGTGACGGCCTCGACTCTTTGGGGGTATGTCTTGGAAGGATATCACGCCGGCTGCCGGCTGCCGTGGCATCTCCCGGCCGCCCGGCAGGAAGAGCTGCTTTCCCTGGACGAGCGGGTGGGTCAGGAGGTGGTCGAGTTCGTCACGGCGGTGGCTCGAGACGCACAGGTCTCGGTGCGGGCGGCCTACCTCGCGGGCGGCGCCGACCTGGGCCTCATGTCCCCGCGGCAGCTTCGCCTCTTCTTGGACGCCCAGGCCCCGCCTCCCGGCCCGGTTGCCAGTGGGGGCTTTCTCATCACCTCCCTCAGCCTGGCGCAGGCCGCCATGCTGCGTGTGGAGTTCGGGGCCCCCATCGCGGTTCAGGGCGGCCAGGCCATCTTGGTGGACTCGGCCGGGCGCGCCCAGCCCCTAACCGCGGGGACGCCTGTTTCTGCCTTCCTCCACGACATCCTGGAGTTGGCAGGCATCCCGCACGAATGGCACCCCGCGGCTGACCAACCGGTCGGCATCCTCTCGCGCGCCCAGATTGCTGCTCTCCCGGGTTGCTGGGAGGCCGGCTGGGACCCGCCCCCCCTCATGTCCGGTCCCTTCTGGAGGGGGACGACCCCGAGTCGGGCTCCTGTGCCATCTGCCTTGAGCCCTTCCGGCCGGGGGATGGCTTGTGTCGCCTGCCCGCGTGCGGCCACACATTCCATCAAGCGTGCATCGCGCGCAGCTTGCTCCACTCCGTGCCGCGCTGCCCGTTGTGCCGGGCTGTTGTGCCGCCCCCTGGGACTGCGCTTCCTCTCGGCCCGCCCCCGGTCTCGCTGGGTCCCCTGCCGGGTCCCCACCGGGCCCCGGGGCCAGCTGCCTCCCCGACCCCTCGGCCGCCGCCCCCGGCCTCGTTGCCGGGGCCTGGGGTGGTCGCGGGCGCGCTGGCGAGTCCCCCTGGGAGGGGCGCCGGCGTTCTCGATCCCCCTCCGCTGGGGGTCTCCCCGGTGGGCACTGCCTCCTCCGTGGCCCCGGCGGGCATGCCGGGCGCTGGTCGGGTCGTGGTGCGCGCGCCTGCCGGCCCGGCTGGGGAGACGCCGCAGGCCCCACGTCCTGCCTTTGCTGGCGCCGCTCCCCGCCACTCAGCGCCCGCCGACGGCCTTCACCGGTGTGCCGTGCTGCTTCCCACGGGGTCCCCGTGTGCTGGTGTGTTCCACAACCGTAACCTCCTCTGCCAGCACCTTCGCGCTGTGCACCCCGATCTCGGCGCGGCGGATCTGCAGGCCATGAGCTGTTACCGGTGCCCGGAAGCTCACTGCCAGCGGGTGTACTCCATTCACGGGCGCGCTCAGCACGCGCGCGCCTGTGTTGCTCAACGGCCCCTCAACCGGCCAGCAGTCCCGGCCCCCTCCCCCCTCCCGCCTCGGCTCCCACCGGCTCCCAGCCCCCGCCGCCCGACTACTCGGCCAGTTGGCGTTGGCTTGACACGGTTCCCTGGGATGCATGCGCCATCAACCCGACGTCTACCCTGACCGACCTCCCCCACCGCGCGCGTAGCCTTTTCGCGCAATGTGCAATCGTTTCTCTCCGGCGCATGCACGCCGCTCCGGACGACCCGCTGGGCTTTAAACTGCACATGGTGACCCCCCGCCTGCTCCTCACCCCTCTCGGGCGTGGTGTGCGCGGCCTCCAGGGTGCGGTTATTGCCCGTTGCCGACGCTTTCTGCAGGGGGACTGGGAGGGGCTGTTTGGCGTGCCGCCCCCGCGCACGGCCCGGCTGTCGGGGGAGGTCAACTTCGAGCGGGTGGCCGCCGACGTCATCCGCCTCGTCCGCGAGGGGCAGCTCAGCCGGGCCATGACCCGCTTGGAAATGGCCAAGCTGGCCCCCGCCAATGCGGCTACCCTGGCGGCCTTGGAGGCTCTTCACCCTGCGGAGCCCGGATTCCAGCTGCCCGTGCCGGACCCCCTGCCGGCCCCCCTCCGGCTGGACCGCGACTGCTTCCTGGAGGTGATGCGTGCGGTCCCGCGGGCTTCCTCTACCGGGCCGTCGGGCTGGCGCTACGAGCACTTGGAGGTCCTGGTGGGGCATGGGGGCGAGGACATTCTCTTTGACACCCTCATTGACCTGGCGGCTGGTCGCGTTCCTCCCGCTGCGCGCGAGTGGTTAGCGGGCGCTCGCCTCCTCGCTCTGCTCAAGGGTGTCTTGCCCCCCCCGAGGGCAAGGTGCGCCCGATCGCCTGCGGTGAGGTGCTCCGCAAGCTCGTGGGCAAAGTGATCTGCCGCCA
Organism: Mesostigma viride; assembly: GCA_009746045.1. Lineage (NCBI taxonomy): Eukaryota > Viridiplantae > Streptophyta > Mesostigmatophyceae > Mesostigmatales > Mesostigmataceae > Mesostigma > Mesostigma viride. The sequence goes on along the minus strand of RPFO01000090.1, from coordinate 932,354 downwards.
AAAGGCGCCCGAGCTCCGTGCCTTTTTCTGCCCGCCCCTCGCAGCGGGTGAGACCTCGGTGGCGGCCCAGCTGGGGGTGACGACTCCAGGCGGGGCGGATATCCTCATCCATTCGGTGCAGGCCTACCTCGAGGCCCACCCCACCCACGCTGTCGTCAAGGTCGACTGCCACAACGCGTTCAACAGTCTGTCCCGCGCCAGCATGTTTGCGGCCGTCATGGAGTCCTTCGAGGACTTGTACGCTTGGACAGCCGTGTGCTACGGCCAGCCCGGCCAACTGGTTCACATCATGGAGGACGGCACTCGCGGCGGCCTGCTGTCGCGGTCGGGCACCCAGCAAGGGGACCCCCTGGGACCCCTGTACTTTGCCGCCCCCCTCCAGGGTTGCCTCCAAGCGGTCCATGCTGCCCACCCGGCGGTCGCTATTCAGGCCTACTTGGATGATATCTACCTTCTGGGCCCTGTGCCGGACACCACCGCGGCTCTGCTGGCACTGCAGACCGCGGTGGCCGACATCAACCTCCAGTTGACCCTGGCCAAGTGCGCGGTGTACTCGCCCCAAGGTGATTGCTCCGGCTTTCCGCCCCAGCTCTTGGGCCGGGACGAGCGCCTCCATGGGTTGGATGTCCTCGGCGTTCCGGTTGGCGACCCCGCGTTTGTCATCGATGCTCTGCGGGCCGCCCTCGAGGCACGCACTGAGGTACTGCCCTTGATTGCGCGCCTTCATGATTCGCAGACCAAGGGTCTGCTTCTGTGGTTTTGCGCTCACCCTCGCGTCGTTCACTGGCTCCGGGGCGCTCTTCCGGCTCAGGTCCGGCTGGCCGCCGAGGGCCACGACGAACGCATCCAGTCGGCCTTGGCGCAGCTGGTCCCGGGCCCCGACCTCCCGCCACATGCTATTCGCATTGCCTCCCTGCCTGCACGGATGGGTGGCTGCGGTCTGACTCGTGCCGCCCGGCTGGCCCCAGCAGCATTTTTGGGCTCCGTCGCTCAGTCGTGGGCGGAAAGCTGCCGGCTCCTGCCCCTTTTGGCAACGGCAGCGCCTGACCTCCTGGACCCCAGCAGCCCTTTGCCCTTCGTCACCGCCATCCAGGAGGCCTATGCTGAGATCCAGCAGGCCTGTTCTCCCGTCCGTGCCGCTCAGGCGGTACAGCGCCACCTCCCTCGCGGCACTCCCTCGGTCGCCTCCGTTCAATCTCCCGCCGCATTCCCTGCTCGCGTCATCGATAAACACCAGAAAACCTACGCGGGTATTCTGCACACGGCTGATTGGATTGCTCTTTTCGCGGACCTCAACGCCCAGGGACGTGCGTGGCTGTTCTCGCTTTCCTTGCGGAGTGTGGGCTCGGCGTACCTTCGTGCTCTTCCCATGGCCCCCCCATTCGCCTTGGCTCCCAGCCACTACTCGGTGGCGCTCCGGCACCAGCTATTTGCCCCGCAGCCTCTTGTTCCGGCCGGGCGGCCTTGTGGTAGCTGTGGGCAGCCGCTGGATCCCACGGGGACTCACTACCTTGCCTGCATGGGGGGCCAACAGAATCAGAATTGGTATTTGTATTTGCACACTGTCCTCCTGACGGTGGTGCTCGCCATGATTCGGTCGGTTTTCCCCCACGCGAACATCCGGTCCGAGGATGCGGATGGCGCTGCCTTCTATTCCCCCAACCACCGGCCTGACATCGTGGTGCTGGACTTTGAGGGGGGTGGCCGGCATCTGCTTATTGACGTTTCGGTGGCGCGGCCCTTGGCTCTTAGCCACGTGGCTGGGGCCTCCCTCACGGCAGGTTACACGGCGGACCGGGCGGAGCGGGCCAAGCTCCTGGCCTACGGCGACGTCGGGCACCATCGTGTGGTGCCCTTTGTCCTGGAGGAGTTTGGGGCCATGGGGCCCCTGACCTCCGCCTTCTTCAAGGAGTGTTGCCGGCTCCGGGAGGACCGGCTGGACCTAGAGGGCCAGCGGGCCCCATGGTCGGCGCGGACCTGGACGTCATATTGGCGTCAGCGCTTGTCGGTGGCGCTGACTCGGGCCATGGCTGACATCATGCTCCGCCGTACGCGGGCTGATTTTGCGGTGCAGCAGGGCTATTAGGTTCCTCCCGTTAGGCGTTTCCATTGGTCTTATCGTAGTATAGAGCTTTGACATGGCTCTGTATATAGGTTTATAGCTGGGCGTTTGCTTTGGTTTGAGTGATTTCACTCTGCTGTAAGTAATTATATTTTTAACCCCTAAACCGTCCTCGTGCCGATTTTCGACTGCGAGTTTTTCTCATGCCTCACATTCGGCATGAGTTTGTGCGCCCTGTAGGGATTTGGCGGGAGGGTTTTGGCGGGAACCAACTAGACCACCGAAAAGATCTAGATTCACTCTATCCGTAGGACACTTGTCTGACCGTATTTGACCACCGTATCAGGGTGGAAACCCTGGTCAAAGTCAACAGGGTACCCTGGTGCATGCAGGTTTGGGCGGTAAAAAAAATTGACAAAAACGTACGAAAACGAAGGATGCGAAAAAAGGGGGGAGCGCGGACGTAGACATGGCGGACGAAATGCAGGCAGATATACGGACTTTCAAGGTAAAGAAGGGCATTTTCATGGCAGTGCCTGTGGAAAAATTCGGACGAGACTGGGCGATAGAGCAGTATGGGGAAAAACAAAGCGAGGTACGTTTGCCGGGCAAGGTAGTGACAGTGAACAGGTCCGGAGATGGTGCACGGTGCTATTTCCCGGACGACAAGCTCACGTACCCATTCACCCGTGAGCAGATTTTCATATATTCGTGCAGCTCAGATGAGTACGAAGCTCTAGTGAAAGAATGCGCCGCCAGGAAGGTCCCAACGGCAGGTAGCAGTGACGATGATAGCGAGCAGGGCCAGGATAGCGATTCTGACGCCGGCGAGGACGACGACGACAAATCCGAGGATATCGAGCTGCCCACACCGGTCAAGCGACGCGAGCCGGGGAAGCGCGCTGTCGGCAACCCGAAGAAGAACCCAGCCATCAGCCACGCCCCGAAAAGGCGCCGTCAGACCAAGGCGGCGGCCAGCGAGAGCGTTGTCTCGGACGCTTCCGATGACGACTTTGTTTACCAGAAGGGTGCGGAGGGTCCGGTGCCGAGCGGTGAGGCTGAGCTCGATGATTCGTTTTTCCTAACGACACTCCTGCCACTGAGGAGCCAGCCGAGACTGTCTGGAAATCTGGTTTCGGCAAGCCAGGTGTGTTTCCTTTTCCCGATACTCCGGTGCTGTCGCCGATGACGGGTACCGCCTGCTATCAAAACCTTTCCCCTGCCCAGCTCGAGTTTGGGCCCCTCGGGCTGTTCTCCCTTTTCTGGTCCCAACGTGATGTCGTGGCCAAGATTGTCAAGGAGACCAACGACTATGCTGAGCTCAAGGGGGCGGGCAAGCCAGGTGAGCGTGAGTGGCACCCCTTAACAATGCATGAGATGGGCAAATTTCTGGGTGGAGCAGGTGCTGTGCCAACTGTGCTGCGCGCAAGGCAGGAAGCACAAGACCTCGGTCATGTGCGAGCACTGTGACATGGCGTTCTGCAGCAACAGCGAGCGGAACTGCTTCGGCCTCTTCCACTCCGGGCAGGTGGAGGGGCTGGACTTCAACGTGACGAAGCAGCGGGTATGGCAGCGCCTCTCCCAGCGTGGCGAATGCGCCAAGAATTTCAAGGGCGCCACTACCACGAGGGGTCAGCAGCCACCACCCGGAAGCTCAAGGGGGTGGCGCGGCGCCGCCATCTCAGGGCGGAGCATGTCCGCCTGGGATATAGTCCTACGGAGGCTGACTAAGAATGCTAGCATTTGTTGCCTACGTGGCATGGCGTTTGGCCTTTCCTGCCCGCGCTCATGCGCGCCGTGTATCACCATGGGCCGGCATGGTTTGAAGTGTGTGTTATTGTTTCATGGACCCACCTGTGCATGTGTTATTTGGTTTCATGTTGTTAGCCTGCATGGGTTATTGTTTCATGGTCATGTCTTATTAGCTTTCATGTTTATGCATAACTTGTGCAGTTTGAAAATCTGCTCCGTGATGGTCACAGTGCCACCTATTTCTAGTTGGCAATTTTCAGTGTTACTGCATGCATGGTCCCTTGGTCACTAATTTATCTAGGAGTGCTGGGATGTTTTGACTTTGTGTGCAAGGTCCATCATGCATGTAAAAATAAGTACCACAGTATCAGCGGGTCTGCAAGCATTTACGCTTATTGTGGCATATATTTGTGCCACATAGGAGCTGGAATAAACATAATCATGCATGTTTCATGCTTACCTATCATTTCCATGTTCAAAACTGCACTAGGATGTTTATTCTAGCCCCCCCAAACTGGTCACTCAGAATAGTCACCAGCTATTTTTAGCATTATCTTGTGGGTCCCTGGGTGAAACAAGACATGTAAGTGTTTGGATGTAGTGCTTGGGTACAGTTGCAGTCCCCCCTGAAATACTAGGGTGAAATCCAAGGTATACGTGCTCCATCATGTAGGATAAGGTTGTGAACCCCGTACTCGCGGCCCGCGCGTAGTCGTCTCCAATCATATCCGGCAGGGACCTGTAGTGGTTATGGCAGGTATTGGTGGCACACAGGTTGGAATAAGTGTTAGCATGCATGTTTGCCCATACTCCATGCTTGCATATCGTTTCCATGTTCAAAACTGCACTAGGATGCCTATTTTAGCCCCCAAAAACTCGCGACTCGAAATAGTCACCAGTTATTTTTAGCACCAGCTGATGGGTCCCTGGGGGAGTTACAATTTTTAGTGTTTGTATCCCATCCTAACTAAAAAATCTATCTACAAAACCAACCCCAGGGTCAACTCATTGAGGAAAGGGGTCTATCATCCATTATAAGGGTGTCACCGCGCACACTCACCGTACCCCCTGAGGGGGGGCTATTTATAGAGCAGGGGGGGCTAGCACTGGGACCACCCACTATACCCCCAGGTGGGCCCTAATATGGTTATGCTTGGTTCCTAGTATGGTCTAGAAAAAATAATTAGGCTGAATGGGGGCACCTGTGGCATACTGTGCAACTCGTGACTCATTTTAGTCACGAGTCAAAGACGGTTGAGGGGTTAATATATATATAGCCCCTCATTGAGTGATGGGGCCGTGTTGGGTACCGGGGAGCCATTCTTGAGTGATGATGGTTGAGTGATAAATTGAGTGATAAAATATTGGATTTCGTAATTATTTACTGAAGCATGTGTCAGTTGTGATTCCAGACCCTTGCCAGTATTGACTCAGATGGCAACGTGGCTAATTTCATTGTCAGGCTTGGAGTTGCCACGGCCCTTGGAAAGCTAGGCCAGGGTTTGATTGATACCGAAGTTGCTAACAATGTCGTAATACAACCAAACAAGTTCGTATCAGATCAGGCAACCCATGAAAGGGGCGTGCTCAAATGTTAGCTGTGTAGCCTGATTGCTGCGACCCAAGTGCGAGGTTCTGCCTCTTGTTGGCGAAATCGTCCTCGTTCTCATTCTCGTCGAGCTCCCGTTTCTTGTCGTTTGACCCGCTCTTGTATGCTGCAAACCCTCTCCTGGCATCTGACCACGCGTTGATGAGGGAGAAAGCGGATATTCCGGGCTGGTGCTTCGACTTCTGGAAAGATTTCATGAAATCCTCGACCTTGTCTACGCAATCGGCGCATTCGTCAAGGCGTTTCCATTCGCACCGTTCTTCGAGCTTCCTCGGCTTGGATGACCCCTTTTCGTAGACCCATTCGACAAGGACCTTTGGAGTTTTCCTGTCAACGGCATCGTAAGCAGCATCGTGGACTTTTAGCACCTCGCAGGTCGGCGAGTAATCACCGGCCTCGCCAGATGGTGCGACAATGCCTTCTAGTTGTTCAGACAGGCGAGAAAGCTTGTTTTCAATTGCCGTTTGCTTGTCACAAATTTCGTCAAGTGTTTTCCCTATAAACGCAAGCGCTTTCTCACACGGCCCAGCATTTCGTGACGCCATGGCTATCTGTTAGCATTCACTAGACTGCAGGTTGGTTCATAATGCATTCCGGCCATCATATCAAAATTTTAGCAAGGTCACGTTACGTCTGCTTGCATCGACCAGTGCTGCGTGAGTGTCATGCGTTTTGTCAGTGGCTGATGGCGGTATAAGGGCGGTGGTAAACTTGGCTTGTATCCCCGGTACCGGCGCGGCGCTTGGCTGGCAGCGAAAAACACAAGGTCTCTTCAACGTGCGAGGTGTGTGTGTGTGAATAGGCAAAATTGCTCAGAGATTTTAAAGGTAGTTCTATACTTATCTGAGCAATTTTGCCTATTCTGACAGAACCATCAACCATCACCACAACCACGCCACACAACAAACACACGCCTCTAAAAAACCCTGCACCGTCGCATGAGAGGAGCGGGATGGCTTTTGGTGTCACAGCAACACAAAATATCTAATACTATACCACGAGACGCGGCGTGATGGGTCTATCTATCTGAAATGATAGCCCTCGTCCATGCTTCCATGCGTCTCGTCCTGGTGGCGGAGTGATGCTAGTTCGGCCTCGTTGCCCCACCAGCCAGGCTGGTACCTCTCGCAGAAGTCGAGGACACCAGCCTTTGATATTTCTAGGTCCTGCTCCTTCATATGGTACATCCGCGTGCCGCCTGCTGAAATGTTGAGTGTGCTAGCGAGTAGGGTGTTAATAAGGCTCGAACACTGAGCAAAACTCAGCGTCCCGCCAGCCCCCTTTGCCCTCCTCTGATACCCAAACACCGCGCGCATGAATGTTTGACTCCCCATGATCTCGCGATCGATCCTATTCCCAATCTCGATCGCCTTGTCGCGAGGGATCGTCATGGTCCTGGCACTCTCGCGATCTAGGACGAACTCCTCTATCCCACTGCCCTTTAATAGATGTAGAGCAACCGCGAGAGTCTTCGCGTCACGGCCTGTTTTGTATTCACTGAGGTCAAAGAGCGAATTAGTCTTCCTCATTGCCTCAAGGACGTTCGCAAGGTACCCATCCTTGCCCAGTTCTGTCGCTCGCGAGTGCTGCCGGACAGCTCGGTAAACCGTCCGGCATTTATCCTTCTCGAGGAGCCCGGCAAGTTCCTCATCTCTACGTTCTCGCGGGATCTGGTAACTGAATTCCACGAGCTCGTAGACGTTCTTCAGCCTCTTCTCGAATGCTGTAAGAATCTCGCCTGCGTCACATCGATCCTTCAGTGCGACGTATTCTTCGTGCTCCATGATATAAACGGCACGCCCCTCGTCCGCGTCCTCTCGCTTTGGTAGTGGTGGGGCGTCTGTGTGATCCACCTTCTCGTCCGCCCTTTCCATCTTTACGTCATAATCCTCTGCTAGCATCCTGATCAGATTCGGCTTGAAGTGGCTGCGAGAAACTGCAACGTCCTGCAGGTTGCGACAGAAGAGGTTGAGTAGTGGCGAGCTTGGGTCGAATTTCCTCTTACCATCTTCACCCCACGAAGCAATCACATCGGCGTTGTCCTTCGCCATCAGGTTCAGAAACTTGGCCTCTGTGTCGACCGTCGTCTTTTTTATCTGGTCAAAGTTGGTGTCAGCCTCGACAGAGGGTAGTAGAGTCTCGATAGATGATTGTCATCTCCCCCTTGCACAGGTGACGGACACGGAACATCTGTTGCAGCATGGTCGTGTATTCGGCGTATCCTGGGGCGTTGATAAAACCAGCCACCATGCTGTCGAAAGTGTGCATAGTATACGAGACTCCGACGGTGATGGTCGGCGAAATAATGAGAAAGTCGAGATCAGCCCATGCCGAATTAGCGCCGCTTTCTAGATCCTTTTTTGGCGTGTCCTTGGTGTACGATTTCCACTTCTTTGTGGACAAAATGTCCTTCAAGCCCTCGCATACGGCCGGAACAGCCCACGCCGCGGACATTGGACAGAACAGCTTCTCCCCGGCATGCAACCGCCTCTTGCACTCAGCAACAATCTCCGCAACAAAGACCGCTTTCCAACACTTCTTAGAATCGATGTCGACCCACTTCAACACGCGATTAGTAGGGCGCTTAAACGTGTTCATAGATGCCCTGATCCCGTCAACTGGTCGGTAGTGCGCGATGTAATTGTAGACCTTCGCTGTAATGGTCGCGTCAAGCGCTATAAGCACCTTGGCGCGCTCCAAGATCTCGATAAGACGCACAATGACCTCTCGCTTGTTCTTGAGATGGAGACCCGATAGCGCTGTCAACGTGTTGTAAATCTCGTCCATGATCACGACGTCAAAACTCGAGCTGGCGAGACGAAGGATGGAGTTCAGAACGATGAGCACGCGGTCGTCCTTGATATACCCTCCGCGATTGTCCAGATAGTGGCGGAACCGCGGGTCTTGGGAGAGGATCCGGAACGCGGAATCCTCCCAGACGATACACTTCCCCACCTCGCCGAGTGCCTTATAATTACGGTCCTCTTCCTTCGAGAGACTGATGTTGGCGACGATGCACAGTATGCGAACATCAGGGATCCTGCGGACAAGCTCGTTCACCATCTCTCGGACACGTTCTGATTTTCCAGTCCCACAGTTCGACTGGACAAAGTGGGTGACTTTGTGACCCTTGTCGCGGCCTCTGATAACCTCGACCAGACCGTCGACGTCAAAAGGCTTGATCTTCTCTGTGCAGTACGTCTCGCCAAACGGGACACTCTCCGCGACGAACTCGCGCCTGTCCATGATACACTCCGCGTGCTTGGGGCCCTTCTTCCAACACGAGTAGGTGACCCTTCCGTCCGAGTACTCGCACACCCTCGGGCCGTGACCAGCGCTCTTATGGGGGCGATCCTTCTTGCACACGATACACGGCACTTCTGGGTCGACGGTCCAGCGGGACATGTAGTATGTCCGGCCGTCCTCCCCGGCGTGCTCCTCGACATTGATGATCCGACTACCCGGCGAAACCTTCGCCATTGCCTCGATCGACCTCGCGATTTGCTCGCTGCCCGCCCCGTGCCCGCGAGGACTGTACTGGGACGCCTTTTTGCGTTCCGAGCCTTTCTGGGCGTACCACGAAGCCGGAGCGCTTACTATCTCGGCGTCGTCGAGATTGTTCGTGGGGTAGACGATGACCGAGTGTTCGCGAACGTCGTCAGACCCCTCGCATATCCTGAGACTCGCAGAGGTCGTGTCCCCGTATTTGTGCATGCCAACGGCCTGAAGCACCAGTCCTTACCATAGATGTGATCATCGACCATTAACTGGACTCCTTGTCGTCATAAAAATCGCCGGGGTTAGCCAGCATCTCTTCAATGTTCTGCTCCATGTACGCCGAAGCGTGCTCGGTGCTTAGGAGCATGTTGGCGTCAGTGTAGAGAGACGAGTCGGGGTCCAGCAGATGCTCGCGGATGTATCGAGTAAAGGTCTGGCACCAATACTGTCTCGTGTCGATGTCAGACAGTACCAGCCCGCGGACAACGATATGATACGAAATCTTGATGAAGCCATCCTTCTCGCGTGTCGCTGTCGAGACGTTGTATTGGAACCGTTCTGGCTCGATCCCTAGAACATCGAACACGAACGCGTCGTGCAGTCGCTTGAAATGGCGCGGATAGTCGATACGCTCGCGGTCCGTTCCCACGCGGTCGTCGAGATCGACGTATACCCACGGCGGCTGGTCTGGGCGAATGATCTCGTTCAGTGTCCGAGTCCGGACATTCCGCATGCATTCCTCGCGAATCGCCGCGAATTCTTCAGCGTCTCGGTAATGCGTGTACTCTTTCGGTCCGCGCCCGATATCCCGGGCAGCAATGTAGGAATGCCCGGCCTCGTTCGCGGCCTCGATGCAGCGGTCCTTCGGCCCCTTGTCGTCGACCCTCGACCCACCAAACCACGTTCGACCGTGGACGGTTCTGGTCAATTTTGCTCCAGTGTAGACGGACGCGGTCATGATCAAAGTTGTATACCTGTAGGCTTAGATTTTTTTTTTCTGGTCGAAACGAGACTGGTTTTTTTTCTGATTGGAAGGAATGGATTTTATTAATCAATAATACAATTCGACTTTCTCAATAGCCGAAAAACTCGAGTCTTTTAATACTACGTATTAAAAGGCGACAATTCTATTTCAGATAGCGACAGATCAAACGTCTTCATCTTCAATTCCTTTTGCTTTCTCCAACATCGCGGGATCCAATTGATCGTTCCGCTCGTACCGGATCGCCATCGCCGGGGAATGTGCCATTCCTTTTGCGAGCTTGATCCGTTCTGCGGACGTCGCTCTTTTCACGAACGCCGTGACGAACGCCCGCCGAGTGTTGAGGATTCCGTGATAAGTCGCGCGGTATCGCTCGCCAAACGCGGATTTGCTGATATGACCCCGTCCTCTACCGGCCGGGAACAGCCATTTCCCGTTCGTCGAGCGGGCTTTGAGGATTTCCCGGAACGCTTTCATCGACGGCGGGACGACGAAATCGATGGCCCCGAGGTCTTTCGCCGTCTTGTGGTGTCGAATGATGAACCGGTTCTCGGGGACGATGAACGCGTTCTCGTGTGGTCCTATCTCGCTCTCATCGTTCACGAATTTGACATCGTGATAGTTGTACCGAGTTGGCGGGAGATTCTTTCCGCTGAGGTAAAGGTACCCCATCAATTTCTCGTCGCTGTTTGGGTCTGCGATGGACTTGTGGATCGATTGGAGCGTCTTGAAATTGTAAGCCGGCGGCACGTTCTCGCTGACGTAAGCGTCGATGGTTAGTCGCCCTTCCTGCTCGATGGCCTGTTGAGTCTTGTACGATTCGACGACAGTTGCCGGGAGTTGGCGAGACGATGGGAAAATTTCGTTGATTCCGTTAATAGCCGCCGCAAGATTAGCGCGGGCCGTTCTCGCTCCTGTCGCGTCTCCCCTCTTCATGTTCTGGATTGTCGCGATGACTTTATCGACGTCCAGGAGACACGTAACGGGCTCTGTCCGGCTGCATCCAAGAGCGTTAAGGATCTGTCCAACGCGTCCGACGTACTGCTTAATCGTCGCCACTGTCGCCCCCTTAGCCGTCTTCACGACCCTGTCTCCTTGCACGGTAGCCACGGGCTGGTTCTCCGGCCTGACTTGCTGGGCGGTCTCCATGACCTCGGCGAGGCTCCACAGTTTGCTCGTGGGTGCTCGCGAGACCGGGCGAGTGTCCGCTGACTTACAATCCCGCTCGGGGAGGTCCGCGTTCTGCCGGATCAACTTTACCTCGTCGCAGTCTGTCCCGTGCTTCTGGAGCCATTTCTCGGTAGGCATCCACGCGTCTTTCTTGGCCATCGAGCGCATCACTTGTAAGGCTGCACGGTCCGGGTGTTTCTGCCGGTATCTAGCCTGCGCTTCTCGTCGCATTCGGAGCTCGTCCGCTGTCCTTGAGACCATGAGACTCAGTATATCCTATGCAAAGAAATTAATTTGGATGTGAACGAGCGTTTAATGCAAAAAATGGTAATTCGTCGTTTTTATTGCAAAAATACGATTTAAGTTGCTTCCACCGGGATTCGAAGCCGCGTCTTCGCTTCAGAGGAACCGACCTTCGGTCGGTGGGACACGACCCTGTTTAAGTTAACTTCGATAGCTTCCGCGGCCGCTAGAGCGGAATTCCACGGAAATTTCCACATATAAACGATTATTACAGCTTCGATTTCTTCGGCCGTCCCCATGGTCGTGGTCGTCCTGTCGCGGGGTCGATGTTATGAGTCCGCGGCTTCGTGTCTTTCGACCCAGCCGGTCTCCCGCGTTTCTTAGGGGTGTGAGGAATCTTTTCCTTTTTAATTTTCGGTGGTCGGGGAGAGCGGGGCGGAGGAGGAGGGTTACGAGGCTTTCGTTTCGTGGCAATGATGGACATTAATTTCTGTCGACACCCGTGCCCGATGCCGGTGTGTGTCGGCGGAAGCTCGCCGTCATATCCACACCCTCGCACGAACGCCGCCAACCTCTCGTGCGTCTTCGTGGAGATCCTGGCCCCGGTCAAGTACCGAACGAGTGTAGATACATTGAGAACGAGCTCTCGCCTATCAAGCCTGTGCTGGTACGAACTCTTCGGGGGCGCTTTCTCCTCGATCCGGATGGATGGGAGAGCTGGCGAAGACTCGTGGAAAGCATTGGGGTAAGCCTGCTTCAGATCCATTCGCGTGTATATAATAGAGCACAGATTATTTTTTGATCACAAGGAAATGGTCGAAGTTTTTCCTGTACCGTTTAGCGTCGTTGGGTTCGTCGTTATCGACGGCAAGGAAATCATGAGGCGAATCTTTCGTCGCGAATTCCCAAAGCTCGAGAAAGTCCTCGGGGCTCGTATGGCCCGCGCTTTCCTCAGAAATCTGCCGCGCGGCACGCCGATCCTTCGTACGAAACAGGACGAGAAAAGACACGTTCGCGCGCACTGACCGGGGCACGCCGGCGCTCGTGAAGCTCTGATTGACGAATACCATTGACGTCAAGAGGTGTCGATGTTTGAACGCGAAGGACGAAACGGGTCCCTTAGAATCCGAACGATACAGTTTTGACCCAGCCATGTCATCTATCAAAATGACGGACGAGGGAGGACCGTACCGGAACCGAGTCTGGGGCTCTTTGAACTGTAGCCTGTCGAGGGTTAGGTACATGTTGAGATCCATGTCGTCCTCGCTCTTGTCGCCATCCAAGAAGTCCTTCTTGAATTTCTCCCATACAGCCATGTCGCGTTGGTACTCTTCGTATTCTGTGAGGTCCTTCTTGATGTCCGCTACCATCTGATTAAAGTCGCTGTCTGTGTACGTTTCCATGGACATGGCGGGTGTTGGCAGGAGCTTATACTTTGGCTCTGTTGTCGCGGACCCAGAGATGAGGTATAGTTTATCAAAGCTATGGAAATCGAAATACGCCTTCAGCATGTTAATAGCTGAAGTGGTCTTCCCGGTCCCGCGCATACCCACGAACGAGGCGATAAAATGAAGCCGTGGCGCGTTGGCTGGAACCTGGCGAGCTTTTGCATATTTGACTTTCAGATCCTTGTTCGCTAGTGGAGTATCGATATGAATGCTCTCAATGACCGTCATTTATTACAATGAATAGATAATTAATCGTCGTTTAAGCTGGCTAGTAATTGCGCGCGGATTGCCAGCATCTTCTGCTCATATGGCGTAGTTGTCCGCACGTCCGGCAGTGGATTCGCGGCCCGTTGACGCTCCTCTTCCTCGACCTCGGCCTTCGGCTTTCTCCCGCGACGTGGGCGAGGCGTCTCCGAGGGAGTTGCCGCGACCTCTTCGGCGGCCAACAGGCGTTCGATTCGGTATTTGTTCTTCTTTTCCTCGAGTTCGAGCTCCACCAGACGCTGCCTCTGGATTTCGAGTTCCTTCTCAAGCACCTTTCGCTTGGTAATCTCCGCTTCTCGCTCCTCCTGTCGCTTCTTCGCCCGCTCTTCGTTCCGTTTCTGCATGTACGGCCGCATCTTCTCGCGGAGTGCCGCACGCTGCTCTTCCGTCAATCGCTTGCCTCTCGGGCCTTTCGGCGGGTGAGGCGGGATGTACACTGTATTGGGGGTTTCCTGCTGTGGCGCGGGATCTTCCTCGACGTCGACAGAGGTCTTGGGCGAATCCGGAGCTTCGGGAACCTGGTCCATGGGTGCTATACTTTTAATCTTAGATAAAATTCATGACACCATGGTCGTTATAAGCTCAAATTCGTCCGGCTTCAATATCGCAACAGGACTAGTGGAAGACGGGGTAGATGAACGAATCGCGGACGTCGAGAGCGATGTGCAAGCTCTCCAGCTCGCGGTTCACCCGTTCGACAGGCACATCACGATCAACGGGGTACGATACATGTACCCCGGAGCACCGACAAGGCTCCGACTCGGCGATAATCATTCCGACTGGACAGTGACCAGCAATGGCGAGTCGAGTGGCATGCTTGAGGTCGACGGCGGAATCGTCGCTGGCTGGATCCGGATCTCGTCTCTATGGCTGATGGACCAATATTCGCGCATGTCCCAGATCGTCGCGGATCGTATTCTGACGCGCGACCAGATCGACTGGCTATTTGATCAACACGGCGTCGGGTATACGGCCCTTCCTGATCCGACAGCGACGTTTGTGTTAGAGTATGAAGACGGAACACTGTCCGCGCCAGGAACCACGTTCACAGTCTCGAACAATCAAGACATCCGTATTCGGCTTCCCTACACGGTCACCGGAGGCAGTAGCAGCGGAAAAAACGTCTACAGCGTCCAGGTCCTCGGCGCGCTCGACCCCGTCGTTATGAGTCAAACGGTAGACGGTCCATACATCGATGACATCCATTTCGGAAGCATGAGCCATGCCTACTTCGGCAAACTGATGAGCTACGAGCAAATCGGGTTCGCGACTACGAGAGACTTGAACAGAATACAGCGGATGCCCTACAGTATTCACATCACGCGCACGTACTCCCCGTTAACGGCCTGGGACGTCGGGCGGATCGACCAGCCGACTGAGAGTTACTGGAAAACGACTGCGCCTTACCAGACATGGGTCGTCGTTGGCGACGGTGGCGCGCCTCCTCTCACGCTAGGAATCAAAAACACGACGCCGTGGGCTTACCAACGGAAGCTGCCTATCTCGTGGAAAGTCGACAATGTCGCGTTAACCGACGCGGCGGGTAGTTTTCGGCTTGACGTGGACGGGGGACTACGCGGAGAGGACGCGGTCACGTGCACATTGACGCCGGCGGATCATGGGAAGCTCGTGTCGGCCGATGTGACGATCTACAACGACGCGACGATGACTACGTCTGCCACTCAGCGAAAAATGGCCGTCGTGGGCGTGGTGAAGACCGATCCGCTCGTCCCGGCAATACGGGCACCGAGCCGTTTCTTCTCGACGTCCGCGCCGGCTCGTATAGGTGTGCAGATGTACGCGGATCATGCCATGGGGTGGGGGGATAGCACACAGACCCCGGCAGATTACGAGGTCTTTGTGGACTGGGTCAGTAAAGGTAGTGTCACGGGAGCTGGAATGGTGAGCTGTCTTCTTGGTGACTCTACGATGCGAGAGGTTCAGGTCGTCCCGCGGTTTGTGTGCCCGAGAGATTCTCCAAACATCACCGGAGAGAGTGTGACTGTCACTGGTGCGGTTGTCACGTTCAACAGCCTCGAGCGGTTTTCTCGGGACACTGCGACAACTCTACAGCCGTCACATCACCAATACAGATACACGCCCGTTTCGTCGAGTTTCCACGCGCTGTCTGTGGATAATGTCACGCCACCTGACAAATGCGTCGTGTTTACCGACGAAGAGGTCGACGGCCCGTTCCTAATATGCTTCGAGCTCGTTGTACCGTCAGGCAGCGCATTCGTCTCGCTCTCGGACCATAACGACATAACCGGGAAGTACCACCCCTCTTTCACAGACGGTCATAATTGCTGGCGAAACCAAGGAACAACCGACAATTGGTGGTCGGCGTGTGGCGTGAGTATAGACAAGACAAACGGAACGATCAGTCTGTATCAGAACCGGAAAGCGGCGACACATTATACGTTGAACGCGACGTGGTCAAGCAGTACGCGTTTTTGGGTTGCGTTCCGGCGACGGTCTGACGGAATCGTCGAGCGATACATCTCGTATTTTCCTCCTGACCGTCTGAGCAGTATGACTAAGCTAGCGAATTCCGTGTCAGGCATCTTTACAACCTCGCCGACTGGGATCGTAGCCCCGTACACACCTGGTCAGGTGAGGCTTGTTTTTCATTTGGACAGTGTCAACCAGGCGATTTTCAACGCATGCGAATTGGCTGATGATACGACAGACGCCGAATTCGTTTCCTTGACTACTACGAACCCGACCGGTCTCTACCTTTCATCAGGCGATACGATAACTCTCACTCACAGGGGCACGTCGCCGCGTGAATGTAGCATATTAGGCAATTACATGACGTCGTCGCTCGTCCCAGGCGAAACGAATCTCTACCGCGCGCAACTCACGGCGTCAAAAGACAACGTCATCCACGCCGTTTGTGAATTCCCGTCATACAACCACGCGACACCGCTCACCAGTTATTCGGTAAAGGTGTATGGCGTGCTTCCGGATCGCCCCATGATAAACCGGTTCGAGGTCCGTCTACTATACGATGACGCCTTACTATACCGCATCAACGAGCGACCTATCCAGTTGTCTAAAGGCCCGGACTGGGAGAATGGGGTCTCGACGATCGGTCACGGGTTCGTGGGTGATATTCCGTATGTCCAATTCTCTGTGCTGATGCCGACTCCGTTCCGCTACGAATTCGGCCATCTGTTCACGGCGACGTTTGAAGTTCGATCTCTGTCGCTTGTCGGCGGTCCTGACGGGATTTTCATGGATCTGTCGATGGCTCGTTTCTTCGGAGAGGGGCCGACAGAAATTGGGCTGATCACGGCGCTAGACGAGTGCGCGTATACGGATGCACGAGAGGCGAGACGAGTTTCGTTTTCTATCCGTGGACTGCGGACCATTGCGTACGATTACATGCAGCCCGAGCTCTGGGAACTTGGTCCTCAGGGCATCATGAGTTTCCGCGACGACGATGGGAATCTCGTCCCTCCCGCGACGACGCTAGACAAGTTCTACTGCCGCGTGCAGTTCACGCACGGAGCGCCGCCCTTGCTGGAGATCGGGCACCCGTACAGATTTCTCGCAAGTGCTCTCGACTTCGTGTATCAGCCCGGGAGCTCGTGCAGACTCGTCGTGGGTCCTTCGTGGCGTGTCGCACCCGGATTCGACGAGTCCGACGGAGTCTACGAAATACTACTGCACGTCGACAAGACGCTCGGGTCCGGCGGAGCAGTCGCGTACATCAAGCCGCAAGTAGAGCACTGTCGCTCGAGATCAGGGGTAGCGGCGAGCGGAGAGATCTTCGCGGCGGTGACATGGCTCGTTTAAAATCTTTGAGATATGTCAAGAACACACCATGCCGCGAAAGACATCGAAACGATCAGCTAAGAAACCGTCCAAAGCCCCGCGCAAGCCCCGAGCGCCTCCGAAGAAGGCCGCGACGACCGCGCTGACGAACTCGATTGTCATCCACTCGCCCCACGTTACCCGTCCCGCGAAAAGGGGAAAGGTCGCCGAAGTCCGTGGGTTTAAGGACGCGATGTTGTTGGCGGCTCTCGCTGCAAACTCTCGCCCTGTAGTCTACCCACCATTGTCCGCCTACGACCAACCGGCCTCCGTTCCGGCTCCAGAACCGGCCGCCGTCCTCGGCGCAGGGTCTGACGAACCTCTCCGCGTAGAGATCGTGGGATCCGCGCCTCCGCCAGCTGCTAGAGAGCCCGTTGCGAGGACGCCGCCTCGTCCCAGAGTGCGAGTCGCCAATGTGAACGATAGAGTCAGCTGCACGGTCCCGGGCTGCAAAAATACGTTTGTCGATAGTCGGCGGTTGGATACTCACCTACGAGATAAACATCACGTGACTGAAGGTGTCCCCGTGGGCGATAAAGGGACCGGTTCGAGCTCGCGGATAAATTTTCTAAACAGATCATAAAACGATTTCGGTGCGAATGGAGCTGTCAGATGCTGAGATGCTGCAGATCGCCCAGTGGATGATCTTATACCCCGACGTCCCTCGCGAGTTCCTGGAATCGGCGATGTTCTATTGCAGGAATAAGCCGCTGACTGGGAAGGAAAGGCGACAGCTTAAACGTAGCGCGCGAGGTCTCGCTGGTGGCGAGGGAAAGGTTGTGGTCCACGGCAGCAACGAGATTAAATCGGAGCTTATAACAGAGAATGAGGGATCACGTACAGGAGTGCCGGACGCTGACCCTAAGGACCGAGAACAGGACAAGGGGCAGTCTTCATGATCCTACATGGGATATCCCGGCCGGGTTGCTCGAGGATTACCACGACGTCGGGCTGACCCTTCTTACGATCCCATTCGAACAGACACACATCAACCAGACCAACCGCTCGTTCGAGGTGGTGATGCAGTCCGCCCACACTGTCTCGCTACCACTGGGATCGTGGACGACGATCGAGAACAGACACAATATCGAGGCGGTCTTGCAGACCATCGACAGTTCGTTCGTGGTCACGTACGACCGCGCGAACAGTCTGTACACTTTTGCGGCCAGTTCGCCGTTCCAGCTACGGTCGGCGAGTCCGTCGGGCGTGTCCTGGGACTTGTCCGGGCGTTCACGCGTCCAACGACCAACACGTAATAGTGAGCAATCGACCGGCTACGAACGGACGCCTGAGGGCCGTCTACGTGTACGCCGACATCGTGCGGGGTAATGTAGTGTCCGCGACTCACGGGGCTGTCTACGGGGGTTTGTTGGCGTGTTGCCCGAACCTTAGCAAGTTCCTAGAACCGATCGTATGGCAGGCGCAGACTCCGCTGGCAGCACATGCGCGATTCCCCGCGCGGTATCAGTCTCCGCCTGCTGGACGAGGACGACGTGCCGGTCCAATTGTATAGTGACTGGGTTGTTCAGCTCAGTTTCCGGATATCGCCACAAAAAGCGATGGGCGTGGAGTCGCGGAAGATCGCGAGCGTCCTGCGGTACATGGCGCTGGGCGGGAAGTCCTGCCTGCCAGAAAGATATCTCAGCGTTCTGTTATAAACGACGACGAGGACGAATGAGGCTCGATTTTGGAAAGGTTGTCAACACCGTGCGAAAGATCGGACATGTGGCGGGCGACGCTATCCGGAAAGTGGGACATGGCGCGCGACTCGTGAAGGCGGCCGCGGGTGCTGCCGATTCGGCTCTCGGGCATGTCCCGAGCAAGTTGATCGAGGCGTCCCCGGTCCTCGGGACGGCGTACCGTGTCGCGAAAACCGGACTGGACGCGCTGTCTACCCTCGAACGTAAGGTCGACGCGCACAAGGCCGCGAATCCGCTTCTGGGCCAGTTCCTCCACTAGCCAGAATATTATCTAAGTAGCTGGTATACAACGCTCTCTCATGGCATCTGACGGTTCTTGGTACAACCGCGCTATTCCCAAAACGATGCAATACATCGTAAAGGCTCTCGGCCAGCACTCGACGTCCCGTGTGCAGTTGTCTACTCTGTCCGCGAACACGGGTATTAAGCAGGGTTCGGTTGTGGCTGTCCGCCTTCCGACGAGCGGATTTGCCGATCTCCATAGTTTTGCCATGTACTTCAAGGCGTCCGAGGCGGCTACGACTGGATTCTGTAGGTTTCCGAGATACACTTCGTCGTTGATCAGGCGTCTGGAGGTGTTGGTTGGTGGCCAGAGCGTGGACTCCATCAACGACTATCACCAGCTGTATCGGACCCTGCTTACTGTTCACGGCGGAGTCGGTCACGACAACGCTCAAGCACCGTCTGGATGGTCCGCGGACAATACCACCGACGTCGCGCTGACAGACAGGGATGACGCGGCTAAGGCCAAGCATACGAACATTCCTGGAGTGATTGACAACTGGCTCGGGTTCCTCTCTGGCGACCCTCGTGTGATCGATCTCAGCCTTTTCCCTCCGATCGAGATCAGGATTACGTTGATGGAAGGGAGTGTCATGATCCCCGGAGAGGCAGTGGCGGCTGCGGCGCCCGCCGCTGCCGTCCCAGCCTGCACCGGCCCCGGGTTCCAACTGGATGATATTCACTTCTCGATCGATACGTACAGGTTCCAGGAGGACGTTGTCTCGCAGGTCTTTGCGTCCAGGCTGGCGGAGGGCGGGACGCTGCCTTTCCGCTGGAAGACGTGGCAGTCTACGAAGCAGACGACCAGTGCCGCTCCGTATAGCATTAAGGCGACCCTCTCTTCTGCATCCGCGAGTAAAATCCTTGCCATCCAGGTCGACCCTGCCAAGGACGTGGCGAACGGAGCCGGTGATATCATGTTCGACCATTCCGCTATGACCGCAAACACGCAGTTCCAGTTCGATATTAACGGGTCTCACCAGTCCCCCGCGTATCGCATGGGAGTTACAGAGGCATGGACTAATCTTATGAGCGCATTCAACGACCAAGGAAACTCGCTGTCGTGCGCCAAGGACGGAATTACACCCGACACATGGCGAGACAAGTTTTTCGTCATGGCCTGTCACCTGAACATGCCAGGAGCCGGGTCCGAGTACCAGAGCGGTCTCGACCTTCGCGGGACCGCGGCTGTCGTCACCCTTCGCGTGGACGGAACTGGCGCGGCGTGTACCTCGTACTTGTTTTGCGAGCTCGAGGCCAAGATGGACGTCGGCGCCGGGCGGCAGGCGGCCGTGTACCTGTAAAAAATCTCTGGTCGTTACCATATAGCGCACGATGGAGTACCTTAAGGATCCGAGATACGTAGCGAATCCGTTTAGTAGAGTCACCTTGATCTTCGATACCCCTGCGATGGTCGATAAAGGTCTGGCGACTGGATTGCCGGTTAGGAAAGGCCCGTTGATGGAGCCGAGATTTCAGTATCCGTTACCAACCTCAAAAAAATAGTGTCAGTTTGTAGTATATCAGCAGCATGTCTTTCGATTACGGTGTATGTCCTGCTTTGATTAATAAAAAGAAGCGCGTTGTTGCGCCTTCCATAACATTAACGACCACAACCGGAACATATCCTAGCGCGTCTCCAATTACAGTTACAGCGACGTTCAGCCAGCCGGTCACGGGGTTCGCCTTAGACGATATCGTCGTAGTCAACGGGGCCATTGCCAGCCTGAACGGCAGCGGGGCGTCGTACACATTCCAAGTGACGCCAACGACCGCATATTCGCCGACTACAGTAGGCGTCGGAGCGGGGGCGGTGGTTAACTTGAAGGGTGCACGGAACAAAGCCTCGACTCCATTGGTCTTCACGTACTCACCCCCTCCAACGGCGACCCTCGCGACGACCGCGGGCTCGACGCCATCCTCGACACCCGTGGACGTGACCGCCACGTTCAGCAGGTCCGTCACGGGGTTCGCGTTGGGCGATATCACGGTGACAAACGGGACAGCCGCCAACCTGACCGGCAGCGGGACGTCGTACGCCTTCCAGGTGACGCCGACGACCGCTTACACCGCCACGAGTGTCAATGTGGGCGCTGGAGTTGTCGCGGACGCTTCGATGGGAACCGCCAACGCGGCTTCCAACACACTGTCATTCACGTATTCCCCTCAGCCCACCGTCACGCTGTCGACATCCGCGGGGTCCACTTCCGCCTGGAGTTTCATATCCGCGACGGCGACTTTCAGTCGAGCAGTGACCGGTTTTGCATTGGGCGACATCACGGTGATAAACGGGACAGCTTCCAATTTGGTAGGCAGCGGGGCGTCGTACACGTTCAACGTGACGGCGACAACGGCCAATTCCGCCACGTCCTTCAGCATCGGCGCAGGGGCCGCGACAGACACAGTGTTCGGGACCGGCAACTCAGCTTCGAACTCGCTATCGTTCACGTTTACCCCATACAACCCCGCCACCGACGGCCCTGTATGCGTGGTACGACCCAACGGACTCTTCGACGCTCTATAGCAACACCAATTTTACCACCTCGCCACGACTTCGGTACGGGGTATGAAGGACAAGAAGGGGACCCAGCACTTACTGTGCTTCACCACCAATGCGCCGACCATCGACAACAAGCTTAAACTCTAAGCGGTCTCTTCAATTCAGTTACAGTTTGCGTAACGGGCTCCAGAGCGACGGTTTTTTTGGGGTCGTCCGCAAAACACTATGATCGTCGTCGCAAAATCAAACACCCCGAGTGTTTACCCTCGCGGGTCAGGTAGTAGCGTGAAAGGTCTTGTTGTCGGTGCTCAAAGTAATTACGGACTGGGCATCTGCAACAACTGCGACGATTACAAGTTTTATGCGCTTTTGGGTACGGACGGAGCCACTCAACCGATCTGCACGAATGCAGAGTTTTACGACGGCCGGGCGCACGTGATGGCAGTGTCGTGTGACCTAGGAAGCACGCCAAAAACGTCCATCCAGATTTGATGGTAGAGATGGTGGGGCGTACACCGGTACGGCGGTACAGAATCCAGGAAGGATTTGTGTTGGCGCGGATATAGATTGGAGCACTCGTAACTGGGACGGGTGGACCGGCGAGATCCTGATCTACAGCACCGCCAAGACCGCGGCCGAGCTCGAACAGATCCGAGGTTATCTAGTGCACAAATGGGGCACGCCTGCCGCCATACCAACGTAGATAGCCGGTTGAACTATTATCTCCCGTAAATGTATAACAAAGCCATGGACTATCCGTATTTCTACCAAGTCATCTTAGACTCTGGGAAGGCACAAGAGTTCGATGAAACGACCATGCGGGCCGTGTTTGTCGTAAAGCCAGACGCTAGGGCTCCTGTAATCGACGACACCTGGCGTGGAGGAGCACATGCTGCTTATATGGCAAATGTCGAAGGCGCTGGCAATTACAAGACTATCGGACTAGTCTCGCCGGATTTCACGGGCGGGTCGCACAACTTAAACGACGAGGTGGCGTTAGTATCTGACGAATGCTACGGGACCGAGGCGACATCCTACAACATGATAAATGACCACAGCTATTTCAATCTCGAGAACCCATTCCTGTTCCGAAACGGAGGGCGTTTGACGGTGCGGATGGTTCATCTGGACCGCGGCGACGGCGACGCTGACTATGTGTCACCTAATTCCGCAGACAGCTTTCTTGTCGTCTTGCGCTTCGAGAAGGTCCGCGGATTCGATTCGTGTAAATGCCATCACAAGTAGACAGGATTTAACGCGTAATGACTCAGTGTAAATGGTGCATGTTATCGTATTTCGATTAATAAATTATCTTACATGAATCTATAAAACGTTTCCAGCATGTTCGTTACCATGAATGACATTCTCAATTGCATCGAGGCCTGCAAACCGGGCAGTGGCGGGTACATTCAGAGCGGCACGCGGAGGTCCGTCAACGCCGCAGAAGTCGCGCGAGTTTCTTGCACCGTCGCCGGAAAGCCCGATCCATACGAGGATAATTACAATCTCGAATTAGACCACATAGAAGATCCACGCATCTTCTCGTCGGCTGCTGTGTGCGCCTTGGAAGACGACGCGACTCTGGACGAAATTATCAAGGCGTGCGAGGACTTGGTCGTTTTATCCATAATGGCCGGCTGCGTCACCGGCAGACAATCCATTTCCTCTTTGACGTTTGACCAAGTGAAAGAACGACTGCAGCTCCTGAGAAGCGATTGACACCCGCTCCTCTCCCGCGACGGCGCAGGAATCCGCAGGAACGCGCAGGCAAGCAGGTGTGTGGTTTGGTGTGTGGCGTGGTTGGGTTGGTGGTTGATGGTTCTGTCAGAATAGGCAAAATTGCTCAGATAAGTATAGAACTACCTTTAAAATCTCTGAGCAAATTTGCCTATCACACACACACACACGTTGACGCGGTGTGGTTTTTGTGTGACCGGTGACGAATGCCAGCATTTCTAGGGCATCCTAGAGCCCCGCGACCCCTGAGCCAGGGTTGGCAGGGGTCGGGAAGGCGTGGCTGCACTGTGACAGATGTCAGTAGCAAACCAAAAACCCCAATATTTTATCACTCAATTTATCACTCAACCATCATCACTCAAGAATGGCTCCCCGGTACCCCACACGGCTCCATCACTCAATGATGGGCTATATAGATATATTACAGCATAGAATATCCGTAGCACTAGATACGCGTTGGGCAATCTGCATCTTCAATCCCACCACCAGTTGGTGGAATATGGTGGAATATGTGCCAGCTGGCTCTATTCTATGACATGCATGGAGAGGCTGTGGCAGGACACGGAAAACTCGATCATGCATGCTTGGTGACTGCACATAATCGCCATCAGGTCATGCAGCATGCGTGCGATGCAATATGCAGAGGGTTAATTACAGGCTCTTACTTGATCTGGCTGGCACTCAGGGTGCACATCAATTGGTCTGGACATTGCGTGCAATCAATGAACATTGCATCAGCGATTCCACAGACAACCCCATACACAATGCCAACAAGGCACAGATTGTTCGAATGATCTGGTGGAGCCAATTTTCGGAAGAACCGTTAGGTTCGCCAGAATTGGTGAAGCTTATAAGGCCGTACACGTGAGAAAACATAGGAATAGGGGATGAAAATCCGTCAATCCATCCATCCATCCATCCATCCATCCATCCATCCATCCATCCATCCATCCATCCATCCATCCATCCATCCATCCATCCATCCATCCATCCATCCATCCATCCATCCATCCATCCATCCATCCATCCATCCATCCATCCATCCATCCATCCATCCATCCATCCATCCATCCATCCATCCATCCATCCATCCATCCATCCATCCATCCATCCATCCATCCATCCATCCATCCATCCATCCATCCATCCATCCATCCATCCATCCATCCATCCATCCATCCATCCATCCATCCATCCATCCATCCATCCATCCATCCATCCATCCATCCATCCATCCATCCATCCATCCATCCATCCATCCATCCATCCATCCATCCATCCATCCATCCATCCATCCATCCATCCATCCATCCATCCATCCATCCATCCATCCATCCATCCATCCATCCATCCATCCATCCATCCATCCATCCATCCATCCATCCATCCATCCATCCATCCATCCATCCATCCATCCATCCATCCATCCATCCATCCATCCATCCATCCATCCATCCATCCATCCATCCATCCATCCATCCATCCATCCATCCATCCATCCATCCATCCATCCATCCATCCATCCATCCATCCATCCATCCATCCATCCATCCATCCATCCATCCATCCATCCATCCATCCATCCATCCATCCATCCATCCATCCATCCATCCATCCATCCATCCATCCATCCACCGAATTTGTCCCGAATTTGCAAGCATAAGGGTGAGGTTCTTCCGAAAATTGGCTCCGCCGTAGAGATTCAACGGGCAAGTTGCAGACACGCACGTTACTTGATATAGTGCCAACTCCTCCCAAGTCCAAGGCCACTTGCCAGGAATGCAGCCTAGTAGTTGAGCCCTTGAGCCTTTGACATGCGCCCGTGAACCCACGTATTGTTACGTCCCGAGCCGGACGGTGCGAAAGATCTAATCTAGTATAAGGTGCAGTTTAATAAGCCGGCATAGCCGCGCATCCGCGTACCGCGATAGCAAGCAAAGATCGCAGTAAATTGACTAACTGAGCAGCGGTTTATCCTCAGCTAGGCCTTATAGCATGATTAATTAATCTAGCTATACAACACGGCATGTCATGAGGCAAATGGCATCCGGATTAGTGCCCCTTGGTCTGAGAGAGTCGTCAACACTCGTTTCATTAATCATCAAACCAAAGAGAGAGAGTCCATCGTCCATGCACAGACCAATTTCACCTAGCTGCGCTACCAAGCTGGCAAGTTGGTGTGCAGGCGCGCCGACATGCGCGCCGATCTTCCAGATACTGCCGTCAAGCCCCAATAGGTTCTGTATGAAGTCTAGGGCCGGCCCGGCCCCTAGAAGATCTCGTACTTCTGGCTAGGCCCAAAATAACTGGTCCGGAACACACAAAGTACCAAATAAACACACAAAGTCCCGAACTTAGGACAAATTCCCAAACAAGTCCCGAATTGAGTCCTATAGTCCGGCGGACTATGAAAGCGAGCTATTGAAAGTCCCAAACGAATAACAAATGACTTTCGACTTATTTATTGAAGGCATTGTTACGCCCATACAAAGGTCTGGGCCGTAACACTCCTCCCTTCCCTAGGGGACGATAACTATATCGTCCAGGCTTGGGGCGCACGCAACAAGACAATTAACACAAACAAACAAACAAGAAAAAGAGAAGCTCTTGCAAGCAAAACAAGCAACACACAAAAGCGACAATTGCCCAGGCTGGGCAGTCAGCTATAGAGAACAATGGTACAAAATCGGCCATGGGGATACTATGTCCCAACCCCTGTTCGCCAGCGGGTTAGTAAAGCCAATTCTCCCCGGCGTTGCCACACAAGGACAATTCCTTGATAGCCGATGGGATGCTGTCGCCATCCCGTTGCAATCCATCCATGAGGAGGTCGCGACCCTCACATTCCTCGATCCAATGCTGCGGCCCACCCCTCCCGACCGCGCCTTCCGTTGACGATACTCGTGGAGTACCTGGCGACCCTGCTCACCAATTTCCTCGAGGATCTTCCCGGGGTTAGCGAGGTGATCCGCATTGTATGCGAGCTGGTATTCGTTCACGTTGGTGCGCGTTTGAGCGAGGTCTACCCACGTCCCGGTGGGCCAGCACGACATGAATGCGGCCAGGTATTGCGGGTGCGTGAACATGATTGTGCCTGCGTTCCAATCAATAACCCCACATCCATGCTCCGCAAAGAAACCTCCCGCCATGGTCAACACTACGACGCGCACCTGGAGAGCGTTGAATTAAGCGAAAGCCCGGAGCCCTCACAAAGTTGGGCACAACCCAGTCGAGGAATGCCTCTCCCTCGCACGGAGCATACTTGGGACAGTCAACCTTTCGAGGTTTATGTACCATCTACCATGTATTTTGGCAGCTCCCGCTTGGGGCCGTAACGCGTACCAGAACCCTCTGGCGTCGATTCTAGGCAGTCCTGGGGTCGCGGGGCCGCCCTCCCTGGGTGCAAGTCGAAGCAGACTAGCTCGCGCATGGAGCCTCGCTCCACATACGCATGAGTTCCTGCCTCAAAGTGCAGCGGTTGCGGTCGATGATAGTCCGCGCTGTCGACGGCCACGAACGGCGGTGGTGGGAGTTCAATGTAGACGGGAACACCCCGAAACTCGCGTAAGGGGCGTACTCGTTGTGGGCCGGGAAACGCGCTGACGTAAGCGCCCACCGTCCATGGCGCCGGTCGAGCCACCGCCTGTACGATCAAAGACCCCAGCGCGGGAGATATAAAGCCCACCGCTGGTATCGGGCCACGCCTCTCTGGTAGATGGGCGCGGGACGTCTCCACGCGGGCCACCCGCTCGGAGTAAGTTCGAGCTTCTCGGCGCGGACTCTGGGAATCCGCGGAGACGCTGCCCGCCGACACCTCGTTCGTACATGCGCGACGTCTAACTTCTCGCTGGGCATCCGGTTCCACTTGGGGCCGTTTCTGGTTGCGCTCAATAACCTCGGAACCGAGCTTGGTCAGGTCGGTCGAGCCGCCCGTTCGCCGGGTCGGTCCCGTCCCGACAAGAACCGTCATCCCCCCCGTTCCCTGGGTCCGAATGGTTCGCACGGCATCACCGTCCCGTTGTTGGATCGGTGTCACCGCAGGTGTGACAGAACCCCCGTTCGCCGAGTCGGCCCTGTTTGCACCTGGCGTTGGTCAGGAGTCTTAGGCTCCGCCACTGGCTGCGTACACATCGACGTGAATAACACAAGTGCCTTCGCGGCATCCTGGCTACACGTGATCAAGCCCGTTGTCATAGCGCCCCCACCACTACTACCTTCGCGGTAGCCTAGTGGAGGGCATGCTTGGCCTTATACTCGCGAAGCAGACGTTCACACCCTTCTAGCTCATTCTCGGTTCGCCACGAATCCTCGTAATCATGCTGAGCAAAACGCCACCGTACGCGATACTGTCGCTGTCTACCTCTCCCACGCTTGATGTCCCGGTGGTCCACGATCTCGGCCACCTCGTCTTCCTGTTCTCCAGTCTCGGGGTTGTACTCGACAGGGGCCGGCGGGTTGAGCCGACCTTGGATGGAGTTCTGGTGGTATAACTTGAGCTGGTCTCGATGGAAGTTGGAGGAAGTGTTCCAGGAGCTCGGGATGTCCACCTTGAACATCACATCTCCAAGCTTCTCCAGAACCTTGTGTGGCCCCAGGAACATAGGACGGAGCTTTGTCTTGAGCTCACCCTCTACCTTCTGAGAGAAACGTCCTAGGCGGGGGCCTTCCACCAGTACCCAGTCGCCCACCTCGATGGCCGGCGTTTGCGCATCTAGGCGGCCAGCAGTCCTCGCCATATAGCGCTCAGCGGCGGCCCGGTAGCCCTTGACCGCACTGTCATGGGCCTGGCGCATCTGGACCAGCAGCCTCTCCACCCCTTCGAGGGTGTCTCGCCGGACCGACTTTTCAGCTAAGGCTGGGCTTGTGAGAAGGTCAGTCGGCGTGAGCGGATGCCTGCCCGTGTTGAGGAAGAATGGTGTGAAGCCATGAGCTGCCTGGGGGGCGTTATTCAGGGAGAACTCCACCAAACCCAAGAACTCTTCCCAGTTGCTTCCCACCGCGTCGGTGTAGTGGCGCATGGTCTCTTGCACTGTGCGGTTCAGCCTCTCCACCAGGTGGGAGGACGAGCTGTGATATGCTGTCCCCAGCGACACCTTGGTGCCCAGGCATTCAAAGAACTCCTGCCAGAAGCGGGCCGTGAACAGCTTGTCACGGTCCGATATGAATTGCCGGCTGAGTCCGTGGTACCTGAACACATGGTGAAGGTATAGCTTAGCGCAAGCCTCGGCCGTGAGTTCGGCCGGACATGGTGCCAGGTGACACATGCGCGTCAAACGGTCCAGGAAAACCAGAATCATGCTGTTGCCATTCTTGGTCTTCCGGAAGGGGCCAACAAAATCCATCATCAGGGAATCCCAAGGGCCCATCGGGTCTGGTAGGGTCTGGGGGACCGCCTGTGAGCCCGTATTGCGGGACTTCATGATCTGACATGATGGACACTCGCGCACGTACGTCTCAATGTACTCTCGCATGCCTGGCCAATAGAAGTTCTTTCTGGCCCGTGGCAGCAAGCGGTGGATCCCTTGGTGGCCACCGTCCGGCGAGAGAGTCATGGAGCTCATGGAGCAGAGCCGCTCGGCATAACTCCGGGACGTACAGGCGCCAGCAGTCTGGCCTCACCATGACATAGAGTCGCCCGTCCTGGAACTTGCCGACGGGAGCTTGCCCATCTGCTTGGGGTGCGACCTGATTGCCTCTAATAAGGCCGCGGGCTCCGTGACAGTGAACCGACTAATCAACGTCTCCAGGACAGAAGTGATCGTGTACGTGTCCGCCTCCTCCTCAAGGGTTTGGTGCACGTACTCCGAAAAAATGGTGGGGGGCCCGATGCGCTGCAGGTGAAAAATTCCCTGAGCCGGTACCACGTGGCTGAGTGGCACTCGTGACCGGGACCCCTCCCTTTCCCCAAGGGCGCGCCAGGCTCCTGCGCGGAGCCACATGTGGTGTGAAGTACGTCCATAGTCTCATAAAAATCTTCGTAGTCCGCCCGCCGAGAAAGGGCGTCCGGGACCACATTCTAGATCTCTGCACCCTTCACGTACTGAATTTTGAAAGGGGCAAACTGAGACAAGTACTCCATCCACCGCGCCTGACGGGGCGTCAAGTTAGGTTGGGCGAGCAGATGCGTGAGGGGCCGATGGTCCGTGTGGATGATCAGCCGGTGGGGATCAAGGTCCCCCTGTTCGCTAATCGCAACGTCAAACTGAGCCCCGAGAAGATGATGGCGCCAAGTGTGACAGCAGTAGACCACAGCAAGAAGCTCCTGCTGATGCACCGGGTAGTTACGCTCGGCGGGGATCATGGTGCGGGAGATATACTCAACCGGCTGTAACCCCTGACCCTGGTCCTGCAGGAGGACGCCGCCAATCGCAACCTTGCTCGCGTCCGTGGCCACCACAAAGGGCCTTGACGGATCCGGGATAGCGAGCACGGGTGCTGTGGTCAAGCTGTGCTTGAGGGCCTCGAAGGCCTGCTGGCACGATTCCGACCAGACAAAGGGAACACCCTTCTTGAGGAGGGCGTTGATGGGGGCAGCTATTGTCGCGAAGCGGGGGATAAAGCGTCGGTAGTATGACGCGATACCCAAAAAGCTGCGCACACCCTTGACGACGGTCGGGGTCGGCCACTGTTGGATGGAAGCAATCTTTGCGGGGTCCGTCGCGACGCCAGCGGCAGAGAGGGTGTGACCCAAAAAGGGCACGCTGCGTCCAGCGCGGACCTTGGCCTTGCGGACCGAAAGATGCTCCTCTTCCATAATGCGCAACACTGTGTCGACGTCCTCTAAGTGATCCTCGAAAGTCTTGGAGTACACGAGGATGTCGTCCAGGTACGCGAGAGCGCATGTGCGCTTGTAGGACCACGGGGGCTTCACGCCCCTGTTGGGGTCCTTGAGGTCACGGGAAACCTGCGGAAGATGCGCGGTTCCCATGACAGGGCGGAGGATGTCGTTCATGAGCATCTGGAAGCTCGCGGGGGAATTGCACAAACCCATCGTGGCCACCCGAAACTGGTAATGCCCAAAGGGCGTGTTGAACGCCGTCTTGTGACAATCCTCCGGGGCGATGCGAAGCTGCCAGAAGCCATCCGCGCAGTCTAGGACTGTAAAGCACGTGGCTCCTTGGACGCGGTTGAAGATATCGTCGATGCGCGGAAGGGGGTACTTGGACTTTACCGTGATAGCATTGAGCTTCCGGTAGTCCGTGACGAGCCGCCACTTGCCCCCAGGCTTAGGGACCAGTAGCACACCAGCCGAGAAGGGGCTATTGCTAGGCTCGATGAGACCCCGCTCCAAGAGCGCCATCAAGATCTTCTTCAGCTCCACCAGCTCATGCAACTGGACCCATGCGGTACATGGGGGAGGACGTGGGACCATAGCCCTCCTTCACCTGGATGCGGTGGAGCACTGAGCGGTGCGGGGGAAACTCCTGCTTGCTTTCGTCAAAGAGCTTCTCCCGTCGCGCTAGAACCGCGTTATAACGCTCCGTCTCCTCGGGTGTAAACCCCACGCCGATCTCATTAAGGAGAACCTCTATGTTGGAGAGGTCAAGACGGTACATGTAGTACTCCTTGCCTCGACGCAGCTTACTCTCCAGTGACTTGAGGCTCATGAGGATCTGCGAGGCGTTGCGGGGCTGGGTGACCTCCCGCTCGTGCGTGATGTTATGCACGTCGGGGCCCTGCACTTGGTACTCGCTGACAGGGCTCCAAAAGGAACCGTTAGGGAACCACACCAGTGACGCGACGCCGAATGCTAATGTCCACATCCTGCGCGTCCAGCCAGTCGATGCCGATGATGATGTCGGCAGCTCCCAGCGGTGCGACCGTGGCTGTGAGCTCCACAGGGATGCCTTGAATCACAGCCTTGATATCAACCCGACCAGGCGAGGGGCTCTTGCGACCATCTGAATAGGTCACATTCACCACTGTCGCATGTGGCCGGATGTCGTATCCTGCGCGACGCGCCAATGCCTCGTTGATGAACGACGTAGACGCACCCGTGTCCACCATGAACTGCACGTCCATGACGGTCTTGTCCTTGAGGTAGGGGTCTAATGCTGATCCCGGTACAGCCAGACCTCCCCTAAACAGGAGCAAGTTGCGGGTACCAGCCGGAGTTGCGCGCGTAGGCTGGTCGGAGCTCGCTGCGCTACCCGTGGCCGGCTGCGTGCTTGGGGCAGAGTTCTCGCCCAAGGATGCATCCGCCCTTGTATTCGCTACAAGCGGGGTGCGACTATCTACTGTAACGACTGATTCTGCGCCCACGCTGGTATTCGCTACCAACGGGGTGTCCTTATCTAAGCTGTCTATCTGCCCGACGTTATTGACTTGCGCTATCTTATCTACCTGTCCTACATCTACCTCTATCCGTGTAGGCAGGGACACTACGCACGAGGAACGGAGGGCCGGGAGACCGCCTCGTTCGACCGCCCGGTCCACTCTTCCCCCTCTACCTCATCCTCCTCGTCGCCATGCCCATAGCCGGCGACCGCCTTGCCATCCATAACCCCCGAGGCGCCATTACCCGAGTCCTGTTGCTGTGAGAACAACTCATTCAACTCGCGGTTCACCCGCTGGAACGAAGGACCCGTAGCGCGGGGCGTCTGGTGCTGCGTGGGAAGCTGCCGGGCGTCCTGCAACTTGGCTGCGCGCTCGCCCGCGTTGCGAGGCCGGTCTGGGCGCCGTGCTTGTTCCGGGCGCTTACTGAAGGCAGGCCCGGAGAAACGGGGTGACGTCTGCTCGTCGCCACGATCGCGATCCCGTGGTGGTCGCGTGCAGTCCTTCTTGAGATGACCGACCTCGCCGCACCGGAAGCATCGCGCCTTGGACGCATCGATTGCATTGACCTGGGACGCTTCATAGTCGCCGTCCTCCTGCTCGTGGTCGATAATGTCCTCAGAGGACCCATCTTGGTCCACGCTTTAGCACCTCATCTAGGAGTTCCGGACTCAGCGCCTCAATGAACCGCGCCCTGTATTCTGTCCAGGTCAAGTCCTCAAGGCGAGCCGAGAATGCTTCAAACTCTGTCAGAAACTCGCGGAACGGTGTGGTGCCTTGGCGTAGCTTGGAAAAAGCCAGACGCTCGTGGAGCTTCCAGTCAGGGGGCACCAGCTTGCGCTCAATGCGCTCTAGTAGCTCCTCTACTGTGCGAGGGTACAAGCGCGACGCGACACTCTCACAGTTGAGTATGCCGACCACTGACTGAGGGATCCATGCAGTTGGTGACGACGTAGGAGATAAGAACCTCGGTAGCTAGCTCCCATTCATTGTGGTTGCACCACGCCCAGTAGATCTGTACCCACATACGCGTCCATTCGTCGATCTCGCGAGGGTTCATAGTCGCGCGCAGCTTGGGCACTGGTTTAAAGTCAGGCATGGGCGGCGCCTTAAACGCGTCGGCCCGAGGTCCGCCCACTGCGCGATACGGCGGAACATTAAAGATCGACAACGAGTCATCTGCCGATGCAGGCGCTGACCTAGTCGCGCTGCGTTGTAGCCAGACAGACGAGGGATGCGCGTAGCCAGGATCACTGGGTGCCATGCGACTCAAGTTGAGGTTATTGCCATGCGACACGCTCGGCCGCGCAGGTCCGGCTGCTGGGACATTGCGCGCCGGATGGGACGACGCGGGCCCAGCCTCATCGTATACCGGCGGTGGAACCCTAGCCTCGTCCTGGGTCCACAGCGATGTCGCATTGGACTGCAGGTCACCGCTAAAAGAAACCCGTCGACCGCTCGCCCAGGGATGTTGTAATCGTTGGGCACGTTGCGCGTGATAATAGGCCGCGTTCTGACTAAGCGGACCAAACATCTGCGACCCGGTCGGCTGGCTTAGCGGCTGCTGCTGCTGCTGCAACGGCGGAAGCTGCTGCGGCTGCTGCCACTGTTGCTGCTGCGGCGGCGGTGGCTGCTGCTGCTGTACTGGCTGCTGCTGCTGTACTGGCTGCTGCTGCCACTGCTGCGGCAACGGCTGTTGCTGTTCCGAATGCTGCGGTGGGGACTGCACTGGGTGCTGCTGCGGCTGCCCGGGCGGGCGTTGCTGCGGCTGCACTGACTGGTGCTGGGCTGCACCCTTGGGATTCGATCTGGGCCGGGTCTCATCACCTGCCCGTTCCATCAGCTGGTTATACTCAGCCTGCATTCGCTGCGGCTGGTATTCCTCCCTATTATCCATCCTATCCGCTCCTCGTGGCCTTCGCGGCTCACGGGAGGTACTAGCCAGCTCACCTGGGTGACCTACAGGACTGCCTTGCTGGTAGGACGAGCCCTGTTGTGATACCTCCTGTACTTGGTACTCTGGGCTGCCCTGCCTATCCAAATCTGCACCTCCCTCCTCGGAATGACTCCTAGTCGTGCCGCGTACCTTCTTGTTACCCCGCGGCATGTTTACCAGTACCACATCCACAAGAGAAGGAAGGAAGGAGAGAGGAAGAAGGAGGAAAATGCCATGCACATGCCCACAAACAATCAACCAAGCAACTGCCCTACGTTATTCTGCTAATGTAGCTATTATATAGTAAGCTATAATTAGTACTCTTCTCCTCTAGAAACTAGGTGGCTGCCTAGGTGGGGTGCTGACAGTGAGTTGGCTGAACGTGACTGTGACAGCCTGTGTGTCCCCCGTCCTGCTCTCTACTGTTGCACTATTGGGTGCACAGCTACGGCCCCTATGTAGGCATTGGGCGAGTCCTAATCTCCTGAGGTGGTGCCTCTACGTGCAAGCCTACTGGACGTGTCATGTATTCATGGATAAACCTATCTGCTTCCCATGACAGTTGTCTTGAATCCCTTAAAGATAGCCCTATGCCTATCCACTATATAGTTCTTGCAGTCTACCCAGCTATACGGAAAATACCTACTTTCCCTGTGCCTCCATCAGGTGCCACAGCATAGTAAAGTTGCCTAGATACATCACTATCCCAACCCCCAAGTCCATTAGTTTATCTATTATTATTTCTATTATTACTATTAGCCATGCATCACACACGTTGTCTATTGCCAGCAGACAGAGATAGAAAAGAGAAAGGAACCTTTTCACCTCTAGTGTGTGACCTGTCACAGGGGGGGGGGATGCCAACTGGCTCTAATCTAATCACTATCACAGAAATCAGGAGCTTCGCGCCCCTAATTCCATACAAGAGGGTAGCCTCCGTGATAACTGCCCGCCTTTTCGCAAGGACGAAGCCACGGAAACCACCCTACCAGCGCCCACAGCTTTCGCAGCCAGGACGCTAGTCACAATACGTCACAGGAAACGACAATTCACAAACAAAACAACAAGGAGGGGCGCACATCACCTCACCTCCTACGCGTGCAGGTAAGAGAGACGGAGCAAGGCGGTTGGCTGCAAGCGACTACCACATACTGCATGACAAAACGTACCTTGGCGTTGCGCAGGGCTCCGACTTTCCTCCCTGGCTTGTGGCGCCGATTCCTTGTAGTGGTGCAGAGCCGAGCTCCCCGTCGGTGCCCAGTCGACAGGAGATGCTTCTAAGCCCTATCCTATGACCGCCCTTTCAGCTAGACGATGCCGCCGTTCACCACAGCCAGCTTCCCAGGCTGGCGGGTCGAACTCGGCTTTCTATCTCACTAAATATTGGGCCGGTCCTGCGCAGGCCCTGCGCTATTAAGAATGCACCTAGCGGCTTAAACACAAGGGCTCTTCGCGAGCACCTGTGGAAAAACTCTAGAACTACCTCCGATCCAGTGTTACGTCCCGAGCCGGACGGTGCGAAAGATCTAATCTAGTATAAGATGCAGTTTAATAAGCCGGCATAGCCGCGCATCCGCGTACCGCGATAGCAAGCAAAGATCGCAGTAAATTGACTAACTGAGCAGCGGTTTATCCTCAGCTAGGCCTTATAGCATGATTAATTAATCTAGCTATACAACACGGCATGTCATGAGGCAAATGACATCCGGATTAGTGCCCCTTGGTCTGAGAGAGTCGTCAACACTCGTTTCATTAATCATCAAACCAAAGAGAGAGAGTCCATCGTCCACAGACCAATTTCACCTAGCTGCGCTACCAAGCTGCATGGCAAGTTGGTGTGCAGGCGCGCCGACATGCGCGCCGATCTTCCAGATACTGCCGTCAAGCCCCAATAGGTTCTGTATGACGTCTAGGGCCGGCCCGGCCCCTAGAAGATCTCGTACTTCTGGCTAGGCCCAAAATAACTGGTCCGGAACACACAAAGTACCAAATAAACACACAAAGTCCCGAACTTAGGACAAATTCCCAAATAAGTCCCGAACTGAGTCCTATAGTCCGGCGGACTATGAAAGCGAGCTATTGAAAGTCCCAATTAACGAATAACAAATGACTTTCGACTTATTTATTGAAGGCATTGTTACGCCCATACAAAGGTCTGGGCCGTAACACGTATGTGGACTTGTAACCACTTTGGCATGCCTCCATGCCCGAGTCTGGCACCCTTTTTAATCTGCAGCAATGCGTGGCAGTCAGCACAGGCAAGCTTGTGGTGAGTCGTTAGGCATATGGCTTTTAAGGGTAACTGATTGTTGCCTATTCTTCTGGACTGAGGCAGGCTTGGCGGGGGGTACGGTAGGCCTGTTAGTCACGTGCTTAACCCCTCAACCGTCTTTGACTCGTGACTAAAATGAGTCACGAGTTGCACAGTATGCCACAGGTGCCCCCATTCAGCCTAATTATTTTTTCTAGACCATACTAGGAACCAAGCATAACCATATTAGGGCCCACCTGGGGGTATAGTGGGTGGTCCCAGTGCTAGCCCCCCCTGCTCTATAAATAGCCCCCCCCTCAGGGGGGTACGGTGAGTGTGCGCGGTGACACCCTTATAATGGATGATAGACCCCTTTCCTCCATGAGTTGACCCTGGGGTTGGTTTTGTAGATAGATTTTTTAGTTAGGATGGGATACAAACACTAAAAATTGTAACTCCCCCAGGGACCCATCAGCTGGTGCTAAAAATAACTGGTGACTATTTTGAGTCGCGAGTTTTTTTGGGGCTAAAATAGGCATCCTAGTGCAGTTTTGAACATGGAAACGATAGGTAAGCATGGAGTATGGGCAAACATGCATGCTAACACTTATTCCAACCTGTGTGCCACCAATATCTGCCATAACCACTGCAGGTCCCTGCCGGATTTGATTGGAGACGACTACGCGCGGGCCGCGAGTACGGGGTTCACAACCTTATCATGCATGATGGAGCACGTATACCTTGGATTTCACCCTAGTATTTCAGGGGGGACTGCAACTGTACCCAAGCACTACATCCAAACACTTACATGTCTTGTTTCACCCAGGGACCCACAAGATAATGCTAAAAATATCTGGTGACTATTTTGAGTCACCAGTTTGGGGGGGGCTAGAATAAACATCCTAGTGCAGTTTTGAACATGGAAATGATAGGTAAGCATGAAACATGCATGATTATTCTGATCATGCATGATTATGTTTATTCCAGCCTATGTGGCACAAATATAT
The DNA here is from genome assembly GCA_009746045.1 of Mesostigma viride. Classification (NCBI taxonomy): domain Eukaryota; kingdom Viridiplantae; phylum Streptophyta; class Mesostigmatophyceae; order Mesostigmatales; family Mesostigmataceae; genus Mesostigma; species Mesostigma viride. The sequence continues at coordinate 895,820 of RPFO01000090.1, read as the reverse complement.
GCCACAATAAGCGTAAATGCTTGCAGACCCGCTCATACTGTGGTCCTTATTTTTACATGCATGATGGACCTTGCACACAAAGTCAAAACATCCCAGCACTCCTAGATAAATTAGTGACCAAGGGACCATGCATGCAGTAACACTGAAAATTGCCAACTAGAAATAGGTGGCACTGTGACCATCACGGAGCAGATTTTCAAACTGCACAAGTTATGAATAAACATGAAAGCTAATAAGACATGACCATGAAACAATAAACCATGCAGGCTAACAACATGAAACCAAATAACACATGCACAGGTGGGTCCATGAAACAATAACACACACTTCAAACCATGCCGGCCCATGGTGATACACGGCGCGCATGAGCGCGGGCAGGAAAGGCCAAATGCCATGCCACGTAGGCAACAAATGCTAGCATTCTTAGTCAGCCTCCGTAGGACTATATCCCAGGCGGACATGCTCCGCCCTGAGATGGCGGCGCCGCGCCACCCCCTTGAGCTTCCGGGTGGTGGCTGCTGCCCCCCTCGTGGTAGTGGCGCCCTTGAAATTCTTGGCGCATTCGCCACGCTGGGAGAGGCGCTGCCATACCCGCTGCTTCGTCACGTTGAATTCCAGCCCCTCCACCTGCCCGGAGTGGAAGAGGCCGAAGCAGTTCCGCTCGCTGTTGCTGCAGAACGCCATGTCACAGTGCTCGCACATGACCGAGGTCTTGTGCTTCCTGCCTTGCGCGCAGCACAGTTGGCACAGCACTTGCTCCACCCAGAAATTTGCCCATCTCATGCATTGTTAAGGGGTGCCATTCACGCTCACCTGGCTTGCCCGCCCCCTTGAGCTCAGCATAGTCGTTGGTCTCCTTGACAATCTTGGCCACGACATCACATTGGGACCAGAAAAGGGAGACAAGCCCGAGGGGCCCAAACTTGAGCTGGGCAGGGGAAAGGTTTTGATAGCAGGCGGTACCCGTCATCGGCGACAGCACCGGAGTATCGGGAAAAGGAAACACACCTGGCTTGCCGAAACCAGATCTCCAGACAGTCTCGGCTGGCTCCTCAGTGGCAGGAGTGTCGTTAGGAAAAAACGAATCATCGAGCTCAGCCTCACCGCTCGGCACCGGACCCTCCGCACCCTTCTGGTAAACAAAGTCGTCATCGGAAGCGTCCGAGACAACGCTCTCGCTGGCCGCCGCCTTGGTCTGACGGCGCCTTTTCGGGGCGTGGCTGATGGCTGGGTTCTTCTTCGGGTTGCCGACAGCGCGCTTCCCCGGCTCGCGTCGCTTGACCGGTGTGGGCAGCTCGATATCCTCGGATTTGTCGTCGTCGTCCTCACCGGCGTCAGAATCGCTATCCTGGCCCTGCTCGCTATCATCGTCACTGCTACCTGCCGTTGGGACCTTCCTGGCTGCGCATTCTTTCACTAGAGCTTCGTACTCATCTGAGCTGCACGAATATATGAAAATCTGCTCACGGGTGAATGGGTACGTGAGCTTGTCGTCCGGGAAATAGCACCGTGCACCATCTCCGGACCTGTTCACTGTCACTACCTTGCCCGGCAAACGTACCTCGCTGTGTTTTTCCCCATACTGCTCTATCGCCCAGTCTAGTCCGAATTTTTCCACAGGCACTGCCATGAAAATGCCCTTCTTTACCTTGAAAGTCCGTATATCTGCCTGCATTTCGTCCGACATGTCTACGTCCGCGCTCCCCCTTTTTTCGCATCCTTCGTTTTCGTACGTTTTTGTCAATTTTTTTTACCGCCCAAACCTGCATGCACCAGGGTACCCTGTTGACTTTGACCAGGGTTTCCACCCTGATACGGTGGTCAAATACGGTCAGACAAGTGTCCTACAGATAGAGTGAATCTAGATCTTTTCGGTGGTCTAGTTGGTTCCCGCCAAAACCTTCCCGCCAAATCCCTACAGGGCGCACAAACTCATGCCGAATGTGAGGCATGAGAAAAACTCGCAGTCGAAAATCGGCACGAGGACGGTTTAGGGGTATTAATTAATGGTAGGCCTGGACGGGAGCGTGCGTGCCTGCGTGACCAGTGTGTACAGTCTGTGTGGTAGATGCCATCCAGGACGTCTGCAGGCCTATTACCGTAGGACTTCTTAGGCAGCTACCTTAACTGATGACCAAGTCTCGAGTCACAACTGATTGGGGCTTTATATTGTCAGAGATGTATCTTATTTTAAATAGTACTGATTGCCATTGGACTTTGTCACTGCTGATCATGTTCTTGTCTTTCTTGCCACACGATTCTCACAAATTATGGTGTGATGACCCGATCGACCTACCGTCAATGGCCCTCGAGGGCCATTGTCAGCCGATTTCCTACCTGATGTTCTCCTGCCTGGTTCCACTGGCCAGTGCATCATTTGCACCTCTATTGTCGTGCTGTTTGTTCGAACCCAGCCGAACGTACGAACCCCCCAGGGCGCAGTAGGGCACGGTGACCAGTCTGAATGCCCTGGCATTGTATGCTATCAAGTTGCTGTTCTCGCTTTTACCATTACAGAGAGCGTGAAGTTGCTTGCCGCACTCAGACTCCTCATGCAGGGTTACAATCTCGCCGTGTGTAACCAGCAAGCTCTATTGCATCACATGCAATCGGTCATCACATGGATTCCAGTGTTACAGGCTTGTAGGTAAGTCAGTATATACCCCTTCTTTGTCATCTCGTTGCTTTTGTGATCATGTAGGTTACCCTGCTCTTGTGGATGCGCATGCCCTAGCTGCTGTTCAAGGCTCAGCCCAGAATGTTTGAAGTATCCATCTATACATCGACGGTTGATGTACACCAGGGAATCACCTTGTGATGTCTTTCTTCCTTATTCAGAAGTTCAGCTTTCTTGTGATAGTCACAGGTGACTATCACAACAAGGTCTATATTATTCACCTAGATGCCTCCTTTAAGGCATCATCTAATAATCCAACGGAGATCCAATCAGATGTAGCGGCACTGCCAGTCTGATGCTGTAAAGATAGACTGATATAAGGGTTTTTGGAAATCACACCCGGTGTTGGCAACACCCGGTGACGGGTGACGCTAGGCTACGGTACGCGTCGATAAATACGGGTGGAAGTATGAAAGGAACGGTGTTGTTACGTCGCGTAACTTTTGTTGTTGTTACGGACGTAAATTAGGTCCTTTGTTGCCTCAGCCATTCCGGAACAGTTCGCTGACTTTCCTAGGCTTACGTGTAGTTAGGACCTTTTGGCCGGTCAGTACCGGGCCTTGTGACGTGGCACTTGTACAGTATGGTGGTTCGGTGCAGTCGCGCCGCGCTGCGTACTTTAGTAGTGGTCCTTTTATCCTGCGTGTGAACCTTGTGGATGTGCGTTGGTCCTGTAGGCGAGGGTCGATGTCGGCCCGAGCATACACGCCTGTCGGCGATCATTTATGCAGCAGTTGTCCTTCGTGAATGGCACCCGGCGTGTGTTATGAATTAACACATATTAGCTAGGGTCATGGCAGTGTAGTATTGTTTCCTTCGTAGTACCCTGGTTTTATTCGGTATATGGCGTATTATAAGGGAATGCATTGAGAAGCAGCGTCGTCGCGTCCTAGGTCTTATAGCCAATATAGCTCCTCACTCCTCGGTAGGTGCCTCATCACTAGTTTAGGTAAGGTTAGGCGAGATGTTTGGGATAGAGTCGAGCCAGGACGTAACAATGGTAGCGGAGATAGTTTAGGTGGACGCGACGATATTCCCTTGCAACAGTAACCTTATACGCCAGAGACCTTCCGCGGCCAGGGCACAGAAGAAGACAACCTCTTGACAGGTAATGGGCGGGTCGCCTGCAAGCTAGGGGGGTAGTGCTGCCCGATTCGGGACACGCCCTGCCTAGAAGTTAGACCTGCTCAAAGCGGATGAACTCCTCACGTAGCTAGTTTCTTTTCCTTTTCCTTCTGTGTGTGCATTTCCTTGCTGGGTGCTGTTTGACGTTAGCTAGTGGGTTAGCCGGTTCAGTGGGTTAGCTCCTTTTCTTCCTTTGTATACACGCGTTTCCTTGGAATGTTGTTTGATTACGTTAGCTAGGCTTGACGGTTCAATAGGGCTGGATAGTGGGACGATTAGCGTCTCTTTCGACTACACCTCTTTTCCGTGCATGCTGCTGTGTTTTCTTATATGCTTCCTCGTGCAGAATCTTGAGCCGGATGTTTATTTACCAACGGGCGCTGGTTTCAGGCGTCCTCGGCATTTCGGTAACAATAAGCTACAATAATGCATGTGTGTTTTCCTTTGTTTCCTTTTTATTTTCTCCTTGATCAGATTTTAGATTGTTCTTTCCTTTTTCCTTGCTAAAGTGGATGCCACTTCCCTTTGTTTTTTTGGTCATGCCCCATTTGACCTGAATTTATTTTCTTTTTGACCTGATTTTCTTTTATCCTTGATCTGATTTTATTTTAGCCTTGGTCAGATTTTTATTTTGTCCTTTACCAGATTTTTATCTTATCCTTGTTCAGATTTTTAACCTTTCCTCGTCCAGTGTATTTCTTTCATTTGCACATCTAACATGTCCTCTCAAACGTCTCTTGGTGGGGGTATGTCTCCCATTAACCAACGTTCCTCAGGTGTTACTCCTGGTGTTAATTCTGGTACTCCTCAATTGGCTATGGGTAATAGACGTGATTCCTGGGACACTGTCCATCACTTGACTCCTCCGTCTCAGAGTGTACGTTCTGACAGTACTCCCTCTACTCCGTCCTTTCACCGTTCACCTATTATTCCTCCTCCTACGTTTGAGGCGCGTACTAGGGCTATTGCCCCACCCTCTGCTATTCCTCCTGTTAATTCTGGGAATCCCTCTGTGTCTATCCCCTCTCAGGCTCCTCAGGTGTCAGCCCCTCGTAGTGTTCGTAGTCTGGCTCCTGTGGGCCCTACTGGGTATCCTACTGCCGTTCCTACACATCCTCCTGCTTCCTTGGCATACCTTGATACGGCCTATGAGGCAGCCCAAATCCCCTCACGTGTAGTAGAGTTAGAGATTAATCAGGATTTTAGCACCATGCCTCTCCATGATAAAAACTATGATCATTTTTCCTATTCCACAATCAGAGAAGCATATACTGTTCCTCACACCTCTGGTCACCACCCTGACTCTGTGGTGCCCTCACGTCCTCTTCCTAAGACCTATCATGCTCCTCATAATTTGTTACTGCCTGAGTATGTGCCTGTGGAGTAGAGTGGGCCTATGGATAAAACTGATCCTTCTCGTGCATCTAAGCCCCCTCTCCTTCCCACCTTTGCTAGTGTGCCTAAGTTAGATATTAGTCTACCCCTCAGCAGCTAGTTTTTCACCTTTCTTATGCTCCTCTCTCAGTAGACGGCCTCTTGGGAACAATATTATAGGTGGAAACTCCCTGATGCTGTTCTTGTCCCTCATTACCTTACCACGTGTGTGGCTCCTGCCCTTGCCACCCTTGTTCACTGTGAGTCCCTCGCGTCCCATGCATACCCTAACTCAGTAGCATAATTGTTTAATTAGGAGATTGGAAAATCATGTAGTGCCTCCAGACGCTGACTGGCAAGAGCGCCTTAGATTTGGATCCCTCGAGCAAGGCAATGAAACTTATAGGGAATAGCAATGGGAATTTGATGCCCAGATGGTACGCATTCGAGACCTCTCGGGTGCGGAAGTCCGTGCTCGCTTCTTGCAAGGTCTTAATAAAACCTCTTGCGTGAAGTTAAGAAACAGTTTTTTTGCGTATAGTTTTCGTGACCTTCCTCTGGCTGCTGTTCCTACCCATCTCCTCCGTGTTGCTGATTTTATGTATGCTCCTTATCATGTCCGTACTAGGGTCCATAACCTTGTCCTCACTCCTGAAGAAGAAGAGGCATATGTAGAAGACTTAGATATTTGTGTTACAGATATATATCTGCATTAGATGTGTCTCACATCACGTGTTATGGCACCGTCACGAGGTGGGCCATCTTAAGAGGGAGTGCCCCAAGTTTCTTTCTGGCCCCCCCCCCTCATCCCAATGCCCGCCCTCCGCGTACTCCTCAGCGGGCCTCTCCCCTTCGCCCACCCTCTGGTCGTTCCTCTTCTGCTCCTTAACCCTCTAGGTTAAATGCTGTACAGACAGGCTCCTTAGTGAATCCCCATTCTGATCAGAATTCCGTCCCCTCTCAGTACCCTCGTGATTCTCCAGCAATGGCTTTCTCACCGGGGTTTCCTCCCGGGTTCGTTCCCTTGGATGATGTGGGGGGGAGGGAAAACAATAGACCTGTCAGCAGGGGGTAGCCTGGTAAGGTCCTCAGCTAGTACCCCAAGCTCAGAAAATCTTTGTTTACCTGTTTTGTCACTACTGTGGATGCTGCATCCTCTGCACCCCTACGTGTTCGTCCTTTGATGTGTCTAAATGGTGGCCTTACCGCTCCTACTACCGTAGTAGACCCTCTTCTGCACCCTCATGGTATCCTCAATGTTTCTGTCCTCGTAGATAGTGGGGCTGCCACCTCCTTTGTGAGCGAGGCCCTTGTTAGGAGACTAGGGTTACATAGTAGCTATCCCTCATTCCTCTCAGGTGACTGTGCACTATATATGCTGATGGTCGCACTTGTCACTCTCATGGGACTGTATCCTTACCACTCCTCATTCAGGGTCGCCAGATTAAATTAGTGGCGACCATAGGCCCTATAACGATTGTTGATATATTGTTGGGCTTAGATTGGCATCAAGGCCATAAAATCACATTATTTATTATATATTGCCCCAGCTGGGGGTGACGACTCCAGGCGGGGCGGATATCCTCATCCATTCGGTGCAGGCCTACCTCGAGGCCCACCCCACCCACGCTGTCATCAAGGTCGACTGCCACAACGCGTTCAACAGTCTGTCCCGCGCCAGCATGTTTGCGGCCGTCATGGAGTCCTTCGAGGACTTGTATGCTTGGACAGCCGTGTGCTACGGCCAGCCCGGCCAACTGGTTCACATCATGGAGGACGGCACTCGCGGCGGCCTGCTGTCGCGGTCGGGCACCCAGCAAGGGGACCCCCTGGGACCCCTGTACTTTGCCGCCCCCTCCAGGGTTGCCTCCAAGCGGTCCATGCTGCCCACCCGGCGGTCGCTATTCAGGCCTACTTGGATGATATCTACCTTCTGGGCCCTGTGCCGGACACCACCGCGGCTCTGCTGGCACTGCAGACCGCGGTGGCCGACATCAACCTCCAGTTGACCCTGGCCAAGTGCGCGGTGTACTCGCCCCAAGGTGATTGCTCCGGCTTTCCGCCCCAGCTCTTGGGCCGGGACGAGCGCCTCCATGGGTTGGATGTCCTCGGCGTTCCGGTTGGCGACCCCGCGTTTGTCATCGATGCTCTGCGGGCCGCCCTCGAGGCACGCACTGAGGTACTGCCCTTGATTGCGCGCCTTCATGATTCGCAGACCAAGGGTCTGCTTCTGTGGTTTTGCGCTCACCCTCGCGTCGTTCACTGGCTCCGGGGCGCTCTTCCGGCTCAGGTCCGGCTGGCCGCCGAGGGCCACGACGAACGCATCCAGTCAGCCTTGGCGCAGCTGGTCCCGGGCCCCGACCTCCCGCCACATGCTATTCGCATTGCCTCCCTGCCTGCACGGATGGGTGGCTGCGGTCTGACTCGTGCCGCCCGGCTGGCCCCAGCAGCATTTTTGGGCTCCGTCGCTCAGTCGTGGGCGGAAAGCTGCCGGCTCCTGCCCCTTTTGGCAACAGCAGCGCCTGACCTCCTGGACCCCAGCAGCCCTTTGCCCTTCGTCACCGCCATCCAGGAGGCCTATGCTGAGATCCAGCAGGCCTGTTCTCCCGTCCGTGCCGCTCAGGCGGTACAGCGCCACCTCCCTCGCGGCACTCCCTCGGTCGCCTCCGTTCAATCTCCCGCCGCATTCCCTGCTCGCGTCATCGATAAACACCAGAAAACCTACGCGGGTATTCTGCACACGGCTGATTGGATTGCTCTTTTCGCGGACCTCAACGCCCAGGGACGTGCGTGGCTGTTCTCGCTTTCCTTGCGGAGTGTGGGCTCGGCGTACCTTCGTGCTCTTCCCATGGCCCCCCCATTCGCCTTGGCTCCCAGCCACTACTCGGTGGCGCTCCGGCACCAGCTATTTGCCCCGCAGCCTCTTGTTCCGGCCGGGCGGCCTTGTGGTAGCTGTGGGCAGCCGCTGGATCCCACGGGGACTCACTACCTTGCCTGCATGGGGGGCCAACAGAATCAGAATTGGTATTTGTATTTGCACACTGTCCTCCTGACGGTGGTGCTCGCCATGATTCGGTCGGTTTTCCCCCACGCGAACATCCGGTCCGAGGATGCGGATGGCGCTGCCTTCTATTCCCCCAACCACCGGCCTGACATCGTGGTGCTGGACTTTGAGGGGGTGGCCGGCATCTGCTTATTGACGTTTCGGTGGCGCGGCCCTTGGCTCTTAGCCACGTGGCTGGGGCCTCCCTCACGGCAGGTTACACGGCGGACCGGGCGGAGCGGGCCAAGCTCCTGGCCTACGGCGACGTCGGGCACCATCGTGTGGTGCCCTTTGTCCTGGAGGAGTTTGGGGCCATGGGGCCCCTGACCTCCGCCTTCTTCAAGGAGTGTTGCCGGCTCCGGGAGGACCGGCTGGACCTGGAGGGCCAGCGGGCCCCATGGTCGGCGCGGACCTGGACGTCATATTGGCGTCAGCGCTTGTCGGTGGCGCTGACTCGGGCCATGGCTGACATCATGCTCCGCCGTACGCGGGCTGATTTTGCGGTGCAGCAGGGCTATTAGGTTCCTCCCGTTAGGCGTTTCCATTGGTCTTATCGTAGTATAGAGCTTTGACATGGCTCTGTATATAGGTTTATAGCTGGGCGTTTGCTTTGGTTTGAGTGATTTCACTCTGCTGTAAGTAATTATATTTTTAATATATATTTAAATAACACTATGGTCCTAGGTTCGATTCCTTGCTGGTAGCTTCTAGGCTTTCTTACTTTCTGTGTTCCGCGGAATCTCATATTTGGGCAACTAGCGTTTTCACATTTGTTGCCTTCTGACGAGAACATGACACCATGGTTATAGTAAGCCTCGGGCCGGAGGCTAGCTGTTACCTGGTTCCCTGATAGCACCTATTAGCCCTGTTGCCGGAACGACATTGTAAGGTAGAGAAAATATCCTTAGTAGATGTAACCCCTATTGAGTTACCCGGTGATCCTCCTGTAAGACCTATGGCTGGTCATTAATGACCAACAATGACAATAAATGTTTTATTGCGTATGTTCCTCCGTGTCTTACCAATGAAGTCCGTTACATGTCTATTATAGATTCCTCTCGGGTCTTTGAAGAAAAGACTCCCTCATACCCCCCTCCTCGTGTGGTTTTCTCCGATGTATCGTATGGGCCCCTCCGAATTATAAGAGTTATAACAAATATTTAAATGTCATTATTAGAAGCAGATTTCAGGGATCCTAGTAATTCCCCATGTTCTATCAGTGTTTTGCTAGTCCCTGTGCCCAATGGCAAATTTAGCCTAGTTACAAACTATTGTAAAGTTGATTATGATAATAGCCGTGCAAAGTACTATGCAGACATCACTTCCTCATGGTCTAGTATTTTCCTTTCTTGGGCTGATGCACGTACTGTGATTAATAACCCCTCCGTTTACGTGATTAGGTATAAGAAGTTTCACCTCTTTGAAGAAGCACAGCATCTGTCTTTGGTATATCAAAGAGACATTCATCAGCAGTTCATGTCTTTGGTATGGTCAAACCGACATAGGAATACATCCTCGTCCTGTAGGTCCTCCTACAATTCGTACAGAAGCTGTTCCTTCTCCATCTCATATCCCTGACATACTTCTTACTCCTTTACCTTCTCCAACCCACGAACCGGGTTTTCTTCCTCCTCTATTGAGACCCCTCCTACCGTAGAATTTGGTTCCTTATCAATCACGGTGACTAGGAAGGAGTGAGCTAAAATGTCCTTTCCTTTCTGCGTGGTTGAAGTTTTTGTTGTCAGCAGACTCCGGCCTGCGATCCTCGTCTTGCCAGATACCTCGAAACTGTTTGTATTAGCTACTGACACTAGTAAGGTAGCCCTTGGGGGTGTTCTCCTCCAAGACCAAGGTCATGGTTTGCAACCCATCGAATACATACATCTCTAGGACTATGTTACCTGCTGAGCGCAAGTACCCTGTTCACCAACAAGAGTATTGGCTGTGGTATATTGCTGTCATGCATGGCAAGATTTCCTTAAAGGTGCCCAATTCGATGTTGCGCAATTTGCCCCCGTTAAATTGCAATACGTCAAGGGTGTAGATAATATTGTCCCTGATGCTTTATCCCGACGTCCTGACTATTCCTTTTTCGAGGATCTAGATGTCCTCACTACCACCCTCGTTCCTACTCCTCTTCTTGGTGTTTTCCCCTATGGTGACTTCCCTCATGACGGGCAGTATACAGGACTACCTTTTCCATACCTCTGTTCGTTTTCCTGATCTCCTCTCTCATGTGGGCCTTTCTCTTCGGTGTGAGGGCACACCTGTCACCTCGGTGGGGGGGGAGGATACTAATAAATCATTTCTTTTCCCCTCCGTCATGTGTCCACTAGGGCTGGGAAGTCGTTTGGTAATCTTGTTCCTTCTAGTCCACCCCTCTTTTTGGTAAAGTTGTGGGTGACTTCCTGTAGAACCTTCTGTAGATGCCTCGGTAGCCAGTCCTACGTCAGATTTAGGGCGTCTTATCAGTGTTTACGGCCACTGAGCTGGAAGCCTTAGTCGCAATATCCTCACACCCTCGAAAATTCGGGAAGTACCCGTGCAAGTTTGTGGTTGGCTTCTTGTAGGTGCTGTTAAAGGATGATCCTCTGCAATGACGTTTGTATTTTCCCCTTATTTGTCGCTCGTCCTTGTTGTTTGAGTTACATGATTTAGCTGCTCACCAGCTAGGGCGGGAAGCGTGTGCGGGATTTGGTAACCTGTTCATACTTCTGGCCCTCCCTCCTCAGCACTTGATGTGGATGAATATGTTGGTAGGACATGCCAATCATGCCAGGAGATGAAACCTAGTAATGTGGGTCAGATAGCGGATCGAGCCTCGTACCCTCCCTGATCCTTCTATAATGCCTTGGGATTCCATTATGATGGATGTTGTGGATCCCTTTATACCAAAGGCAATGCGCAGATCCTCGGGTTTGTAGACCGCCTTACGAGACGTTGTCACCTTGTCCCTTGTCCCTTGGAGCTTACTGCTGCTCATGACTGTGCTCAGCCGTACCTTCAAAACGTTTATCGTTACCATGGGTTGAGCAGGCAGTTTATCTCCGATAAGGACAAGCTGTTTACCTCGGACTTTTGGACAGAGTTCTTTGCTGCTATTGGTACTAAAGTGACGTTTGGCACTGCGTACCATTCCCCCTCCTCACGCCTAGTAGAGCGATTAAATAGAGTGGTAGAAGAAGCCCTCTGACATTATGTAAATGGACCCGTCTGGTAGTGACTGGGAAGATTACCTATGTTTGGTTGAGTGAAAACTTGCACAACCTCTAGTTGTTTTCCTTCCTTGCCTTATGTTATTTCCTCGGGCTGTGGGTCGGTTGGTTGTCCCCCGCCCTCCGCAGCCATCATGTCAGACGACGCCTGCTCAGCCAGCCGTTGTCGCTCCGTCCGTGGCTCCCTCCGTCGCGCATGCTCAGCCGGTCGCTGTCACTCCGTCCGTGGCTCCCTCTGCCGGCCGAGCCTCAGCGTCATCCAGATTTGGGCGAGGCGTCGACGGGCAAGTGGGTGTTTGACACTACCGATGATACGTATGATTCGGCCATGGGTGATTGGCCCTCTGCCCGACAGGCCACAACATCTTCCCATGTTGCCGCTCCTGCTGCCACCGCCTCTTCCGTCGCGCCCGCCTCCGCCGTCATCCACCAACCGCGCGTTGCTCCTGTTGGGAAGTCCTCAGCTTCGGTCACGCGTGTTAGCGAGAGTCGTGAGATCCGGCACGTGCGTCTGTGGCCCGACAACGTGGAGCGTTTCCTGGACTTGTTTTTCACCTTCGTTGCTCGTGGTGAGCTGGTCTTCTATCGGTTCCTCCTGCGCGCCCTCCTTCTGCTGTCGGCAGAGCCCTTCGTGTGCTAGTTTCAGTGTGGGTTCCTTGACAGGGCCCGTGGACAGGTGGTCCTGACAAAGCTACGATACTACTGGGCTTTCCTCGGCATGTATCTTGATGGCGTCTGGGAGGATGTGTTCCTCCATCCGTGTAGACAACCATGACAACCCTACTGATGTTGCTCATCACCGGGCGTACATGGCGGTGCTTTTGGCCACCCGTGGTACTTTTCAGGCTACTGGTGTGTAGACAGAGGGCTCTAGGCCCGTCCTGAGGGTGTTGTCCCTCCGGTATATAGAGTCGCGATCTGGGCTTGGCCAGTCGGTTGGCCGTTCTCTGTCCTCAGTGTGAACATTGTTTCCTACGCGTGTCCTGCCTAGTGCCGTCCCTCCCGGCAAGCCTCCGTGCAAGGCAGTTAGGGGAGCCTCACACCCGGCGTGGTGCTGGTGATCCCTACACCGTTTGGGGTGGACCCGAGGTTAACATGTTTTTGCTTTGGGCCTTGGATGGTCAGTCGATTGTGTTACGCTTGTGTTGGGTGCGTTAGGTTGAATTCCTACCCCTTTGGTTTCCTCCCTGTACGTAGGGAGAGGGCTCCCTACCTTTGTGGGGGGGGAGGTGTTACGTCGCGTAACTTTTGTTGTTGTTACGGACGTAAATTAGGTCCTTTGTTGCCTCAGCCATTCCGGAACAGTTCGCTGACTTTCCTAGGCTTACGTGTAGTTAGGACCTTTTGGCCGGTCAGTACCGGGCCTTGTGACGTGGCACTTGTACAGTAATAATGCATGGTGGTTCGGTGCAGTCGCGCCGCGCTGCGTACTTTAGTAGTGGTCCTTTTATCCTGCGTGTGAACCTTGTGGACGTGCGTTGGTCCTGTAGGCGAGGGTCGATGTCGGCCCGAGCATACACGCCTGTCGGCGATCATTTATGCAGCAGTTGTCCTTCGTGAATGGCACCCGGCGTGTGTTATGAATTAACACATATTAGCTAGGGTCATGGCAGTGTAGTATTGTTTCCTTCGTAGTACCCTGGTTTTATTCGGTATATGGCGTATTATAAGGGAATGCATTGAGAAGCAGCGTCGTCGCGTCCTAGGTCTTATAGCCAATATAGCTCCTCACTCCTCGGTAGGTGCCTCATCACTAGTTTAGGTAAGGTTAGGCGAGATGTTTGGGATAGAGTCGAGCCAGGACGTAACAGGTGTGAGCCGATTATTACGGGTAACGATTGCAGACCCGGCGGCATGCATGAGCCGGAAACATAGTGATCAGTGATGATTAATTAATTAATTGATTAATTAATTAATTAATTAATTAATTAATTAATAGACACGTGACCGCGTCACGTGAGCATGCATAAGTCCTCAGAGGGAGGGGAACATGGGATGGAATGGATTAATTAATTAATTAGGCTCGTGCTCCCGTTGGGGAGTCACGGAGCATTAACCCCGATGGATGGATGGGTGGGTGCTAACAGTCCTACCGGTCTAATCTATCTACATCATCGACCTACAACATCTATCTAATAACAGCATCACTAACTACAACATCTATCTAAACAGCATCACGCTGCCCTAGGGGAGCTGTCTGGCGTGCCTCCCGTGGGTTTGCACACGCGGGCGCTTCCCCACAGGGGGGGGCTCGTTGTCCTCTATGACCTGGGCCAACTTGGCCTTGTCCATCATCTTCTTCCAAATCACGGAGAGGCCTAGGCCCCCCATGTCCTCTACTAGCTGTTCTTTGAAGGTGCGGGCCTTGCGGCGTCTAACATCACTGGGCCCGGCCCACGTCAGGAGGTGCCGGCCAGGCTGAGCTGGTCGCAGTCCCGCGGGGGGGCCACGAGAGGTATCTACCTGGTTGGTGCGAGCTAGGTGACCTACTAGCTGCAGGCGCCGCTGCTTAATGGTGCTGGTGATATATGGCATGCCCTGATACAGGTCCTCATTGCGGACGTGAGCAGCATATCCTACTCTGAAAATGGAGCGCAGCATGTTGGTGACCGCGCCGTCCAGCTTGCGGGCCAGGTCGGCGGTGAGGGTCCACGTCTCGGCCCCATATGTGAGAACAGGAAGGACGAGGACCTTAAACAGGTCCTGTTTCTCGATCTTGCCCAGGGGCTTGCGCCACAGGGCCCGGTACTGGCGTAAAGCGTGCCAGGCGAGGGAGATGCAATGGTCCACATCAACCTCGCAGCTGGGAAGCAGGCTGCCCAGCAGCTTGACGCGGTCCTGATACAAGACTCGAGAGCCGTCTAGGAGATAGAGGGGTGGCGGTGAGTGGGTGAGCCCAACCGCCAGGGCCTCTGTCTTCTTGCTGACCTCAAGCCCCACTGCACGGGCCTCGATAGCCAGGCAGTCCAGCCATGTCTGCACGTGCCCAGTGTCCTCGAAGAGGGTGGTGTCGTCTACGTAGATGATGTCTGCCAGCCGAATCTCCGTGTCCGCGCCGCCATGCCAGAATTTGTTAGCAACCTGCACCCCTGGTTCCCTATACCCACGATGCGGGCAAATCGCTTGCGCGCCTGAATCATTACGTATTCGACCACAATAATGAACAGGTAGGGCGACAGCACGCAGCCCTGCCACAAACCCTTCTGTAAAGGGCATGGTGGCGTGGTCGCGTAAGAAGTGCGCACCGAAGTGGTGGACCCTTCATACAGGTTGCGGATGACAGCAATAAGGGGGCGGGGGATTCGGAACAGCTCGAGGATGTCCCAAAGCGCAGGCCAGAAAACCGAATCGAAGGCTTTGATGAAGTCCACCAGCACAAGGTGCAAAGGGCGCGGGACTCACCAGGCTGAAGGCGTTGCAGTTCCTCCACCATTCGGCGAGACTGTAGCGAAGAGTGCAGGCCTGTACTGTGTTGCGACCTGAACGGAAGCCGTGCTGAGTCTCGCTGAGGTGACCGTCCAGGGCCGTGCGCAGGCAGTTCAGGATGAGCCGCATAAGAAGCCTGAGGGGGGCGCTTTGAATGCACACCCTTCTGTAGTTGCCGGGGTCGGCAGACGACCCCTTGTTCTTGTACAGCATCGTGCGAAAACTGTGTTAATTGCCAGGCTGCTGGAGGTGGTTGCGACGACAGCAGAAGGCGGTTTCGATGTCCCGGAAGAGCAGCATAACACCGGTGTCCTCGAATTCGGCTGCAAGTTTCACAACTGCGGCAGGAATCTCGTCGGAGCCGGTGGCTGCGTCATAACGTAGGCGCTGGACCGCCTCCGTGACCTCGCGAGAGGTGAAAGGAGGCATGTCGGACGGGTCGCCAAGTGCATGGGCCGATCAGCGGGGGGACTAGGTAGTCCGCCGCTGACCTAGCTAGGCGGGGCCGGGGGCCCAGCGGGGCCGGCCTGAGGGCGGCCGGGCGGGCGGCGGCGGCTGGGAGCAGGGGCGGCCCGGGCGGCGCAGCTGTCCCCACAACCTCGGCCGTGGCCGCGGCCCAGCTGGTACGAAGCCGCTTGGCTGGGGCGCCAGGGACGTCGTGGCGGTGGGGCCGGCCGAGGCCGTCCGGGTGCCCGAGGCGCTTGTACCAGAACCAGGCCCCCTTGCCGTCGTGCTTCTGCTGGCAGCTGCGCAGGTCCTTGACCATATATAGATCTGATTTTGCGGTGCAGCAGGGCTATTAGGTTCCTCCCGTTAGGCGTTTCCATTGGTCTTATCGTAGTATAGAGCTTTGACATGGCTCTGTATATAGGTTTATAGCTGGGCGCTTGCTTTGGTTTGAGTGATTTCACTCTGCTGTAAGTAATTATATTTTTAATATATAGATCTGCTGAGCGTCTGCCTTCTCAGCCTGCTCGTAGGCGACCCTCAAAGCTGCTTGCAGCCCAGGTTTGGCAGTCGGATCCCTGTTGCGGCGGAGCATCTGCCTGGCGGCGACCACTGTCGGTGCGTGACGGTGGACAGCAAGCTGTCGGCGCGGAGGCAAGGAGGGGAGAGTGCGGGCAGCCAGGCGATACTTGGCAGCGACACCACGGAGGATCACTGAAATATCACCCGGCGGCGGAATGGCATGTAACTGCTGGCGGCTGCCCGGCCTGGCGTCAAAGACTGCCAGAAAGTCATCCCTGTGCGACATAGCGGCCTGCTCTTCTGCTGACATCTTGTCGGCATCCTTCAGCACAATCCGGAGCACCTGGCTGAGGCGCCAGCTGTCGCGACGGTTTCACCCCAGGAAATCGCAATTTGATGCGAGCGAGCACGAGACGGTGATCAGATTCCACCGTGCTGACAGAATCTTGCAGGACGCGAGCATCAACAACTGAGGGGCGCTGAGCCCGACGTACGCAGATATAGTCAAGGCACACCACCCGATCCGACGGCCCAAAAAAGGTGGCAAGCTGCTCAGCGGGGCGTGCGAAAGAAGCATTGCATGCAACCAGCGCAGATTCTGCCAGCAGATTCGCAAATAAAGGCGTGTTACCGTTGGCTGTCGTGTTGGTTGGAGAGTACTGAGCGCCCCCAGTGCATGAGCGCACCCAGTGCACTGGGGGCGCTCAGTACTCTCCAACCAACACGACAGCTGTTGTATTAAATGGATATATTGAATAGAAAATTTCTTGACGGAAAATTCAATAATCTGACGCGCTCAGCACAAGCCCCCGACCTCTTTGTAGCTCACGTACGCCATTAACAGTGGAATACCGTCAATGTTACGTTCGCACCACTTTTGTCGGCTTTTGTCATCCTAGCACGCCAAGCAGTAGTGACAGGACCTGCGGCGCTACACTGATCCATTCAGCGCCGCCCACAAAACATTAAACCACCGGCCGAGTACCAACCAACCAACAGTCACAACCGTTACAGGACCACAAACGCATAAGCCGTCACCACCGAAAATAGCATCACCGAGATTCGACCACATAAGCCCTAGCCAACGGACAACATTGACAAACGCAAGAAGTAAAGTCAGATTGCGCACCCCTGAAATTCCGACAATGCTCAGACACGCAACAGCCCAAATATCGGCGTACCAAATTCCGTACCAATTCAAGTAGTAGTGACTGCGAGATCTGCAATATCACAACACCAGCCCATTTTCTTTTCGAGCAGTCACCCATCCATCAACACCATATATTCTCACTCAAGAGCTACCAGCAAACACTCCCCATACTGCACAACATCATCCAGAGCATTATGTACTAGAGGAGTCTCTACCCCTTCCTTGGCGCCCATTCATGCCCTGGTTGAGCTGTCAGTGTCTGCCGTAAGTCCTGTGAGCAAGCTAGAACACAAGACTGATCATTACGATCGCCCTTGAGTCACGGCACATCCACATGCACATATCATCAAAACCGCACACCCAGCAAGGACACAGCCCCACCAAGTTAACCCAGCCGTACCGGGTCCCCCTTTTCAGTTAAAGGGCTCGTTAAGGGATCATACCCAGCCCACCAAACAGATAGGTCCAAATGTCAACTGCTGGAAAGATTTTGCCACAGGGTCACAATGTGCCACTCAGCAGTCCCCGCAAGTCGCCCAGGGCACCAGCCATGACCATCCGCAGAATCCCGTACTGCTCACGCGCCGCCGAGAACAGCTTGGTCACAGCGTCAGCGGGGTTGAGCTTCCCAGGCATGTGGAGCACGCTCACAGCGTAAGATAACTCCTTCAAAAGAAGGAAGTCAAGATCGCGCGTCCGGGACAGCGCGTTCAGGATGAAACTCACCAACGGCTGGCTGTCGGTGTGAACAGTGGTGGTCAGCACCAATGGTCATGCACACTCAACCACCCACCCAACCAGCGCAGAAACTGCTCGAGATACATCGAATTCTTGATACATTCGCATACACCACGACACTCGTTAGTATCCGAGCCAGCAGCCACCCTCCGGCACAAGCGAGAGTACCACGCACACAAGGATGCATTGCCATCAGAGTTAGCCAAGACAGACAGACCACCCATGCGTGCTCGTACCCGGGTGACCTCCCGACCCTCACCAGAGGTGTCGGCGAAACAGTGCAGAGTAACTGGTCGGGATAAGCTCAGCCCGGACAACACAACACCAGGGCTCGAGCGGACATACTGCTTCACCACTGAGGGAGGGATGGGAGCAAGCACCTCATCTACAGTCCTGCTGAGCACAAGTAGGTCAGGCGCGCACACCGTCGCCATCCAACCAAGCTTGCCACGCAACCGGCTCCACAATCCCTTGTCACACCACTCATCCACTCCCATCACCAGCTTCTCGCAATACTCACTGGGCATACTCAGGTGCAACTGATACTTGCCCTGCACCACACTCATGGTTTGCAGGACACCGAAGAACACTCGTGGCTTACCTGGCTCCAACAGCTGTAACTCACCCACTGGGAACCGCTCCGCAACCGCCGCATAGAACTGATGTAGGTCAGCACGAGGCGCAATCACACGCAGGTCATCCCCATGGAGCTGAACAAACATAGGTCCAGAGGGTGTGTGAGTGACAAACAGCGATGGATCAAATGGGGACACCTCAAAGGAGGCTATCTCGCTGAGCTTGCGTACCAGCGTAGTCCGCCACACTATCGACGCGCTCTGGAGACCCTCTATTGCCTTGCGTAGCCCCATAAACCTGGCCATCACCACTTCCCGCCAGAAAGGCGGAGCCACCACCACCAGTGGCGATGTCTCACCCCGTACCTCATCAAACACCTCCTCACTCGAGTTGGGGAACGCCCGCTTGATATCAACCGAGCCACAAGCATAGTCCCTGCCCTCATCCAGGAAACCTAAGAGGATCATACTAAGTACCCGGAAGCTATCCCAAGCAAGACCAGGCGTGTACAGTTCCTCCCTCGCAAGCTCACTCGTGCCCGAGAACTCTTGTGACACAGGCCTGACATAGCAAATTTCCACACCCCCCTTCACCTTATGCGACAGCACCATCTTGAGGGGCAGCACCCTTGCCCCCTCAGGTACCTCGTCCAGTGGCTCATACACACCGTAGCCCTGCCACTCCTCCACGGCCCTACGGAAAGCACACCACCATGACGAAAACCCACTGGGCGTGGACATCTGCCTGACCAGTTCATCCCAGTCTATAGGCGAGTGCATGGGCTGCGATATCTCTCTTGGTGATGCCTATGCTAGAGGGGTGCAACAATGCCGGTAGCACCAAGTCTACAGCCGGCGGGAGATCTGGTCCCCACGCCACCCCCTCAGTGCCAGACAAGGCTGCCAACCTGGCTACTGTGGTGCAGATGCGACTAAGTGGCTGAATTGACTTGTAGCCCTCGAGCTCAATCGACCCATGCCCCACTCTAGTCAGACGAGTGCTCTGTATCTGCACATCGGGATGATTGCATGAGGAATGGTAACCCCAATATAGCAGGACCATCGTATCCCTGCACTACACAGAACGGCGTCTCGCGTCCCAGAATAGTCAACATGACCTCTCCAATGACTCGCACCTTGACCACACCCGAAAAGTCCTGTACAAACTGCCACTTGGAATCACGCATTGGGAAATGACGAGCCACACCCTCACCCAGCAGACACACAGCAGCATCCGTATCCACCTCCAGCCTACAACCAGCTAGAGCGCTCTGGCCCCAATCGACCAGCTTGGACACAGAAGCCCTATTCTTACCCGCCTTACCAATCTCCTCGGCAGCATTGCCGCTTCCCTCAGGCTCGCCCCCACCCGGCGCTGCATAGCTCGTACTTGCTGCTGCCCCAGGGTCACCACCCTGCTGGCCATCACCTGCGGTCGGCGCGCCAGCACCGCCGGCCCGTGACTCTCCACCTGCGGTCGGCATCACTGCCACACCGGTCCGTGGCTCGCTGGGCACCGACAGTCCTTGCTCCCTCGTCGCAACACGTTGTCGGCCCCGCTGCAGCCGCTCGATGATGCGGGCCAACATCGCCGCGCTCTGCTCGTCTCGGCCCCCTGCAGGTGGGGCAACCCCCAACCCGCCGTGCCCACCACTGGCTGGACTGCCGTCGAGCGCCGGCAACCCAGCGCTCGGCAGAAGAGAGGAGGAAGCCGGCTGATCAGGCCCTTCCTTCTCCCTCAGCCCCTCTACCGCCCCTCCAGGATCCCCCACCTCCCCTCCTGTCTGCGCACTGGAGTCCTCTGACTCATCATCAATGGGCGGGTCTGGCGGCCCCAGCCCATCATAGTAGGGGCGGAGATGCTTCCAGGCCAGAAGCCGGACTCGAGCGCGCTCCTCAAGCGCTACCTCGGCCAGCATGTGATCCGGATCTACCTCCGTGACCACGCCAGGGCCCTCCCACTGGCCACGATGGCCCATAGAGGCCCTTCCCTATAGGCCCACACCCTCGCTCCCTCCACTGGCAAGTACACTAGTCCTCTGCGCAGATCAAGCTGTGCCATACGCAGGTAACGGTCACACAGATGGTCCCTGTAGGCCTCCACCACCTCACGTGGCAGCAGACCCATTTCAAGTCCACGAGGGGTCACCGCTACGATACCGTCCTCCCCTTCTACCCTGCACAGCACACGATTATTCAGGTGATCCTCTACCTTCCTACACCAGAAAACCTGCTCGCGATATGACTTGGAGTTCATCTGCCCTAGCGCTAACATGACATACTTTGAGGTCTGGATGTGCCGCTCCACCAGCCCCTGATGCTCATGGTCAGCTGCGCCAGCTATTTCTATCTGCTCCAAGCCAGCCACTCCCCTACAGCACTCAAACTGTTGGTCGCACTCTATCGCCGATACTACAGCAAACCTTGACTTAACCTGCAGCAGGGCAGCCGCCAGGTCCTCTTTGAACATGCGGTTCAACGGCTCTATCACCTTCATCCTAGAGAACCTAATTGCTACCCCCAGCACATACTGCTTCTTGTCGTAGGTCAGCACATCGCACTGTATACGGCCTCTCTCCAACTCGGGTGTGCGTGCATGGAACCTACGCGGCTTGGGTGCATTGCGCTGACAGTGGCCACATCGCTGCCATACCTCCTTACAGGCTGCCACCAGCTCCGGAAACCCTAACGCAGATGCCCACTGTTCTGACGCATGACCATGACCTAGCCGCCTATGCAGCCGTACACCGATCTCCCACACACTAAGCACCTCACCAGGACCAGACACGTCACTGCATGGCGAGCCTTTTGCCAAAGCTGGGTGTGTACGTTGAGGAATGGCCCACTATAGGGAGCCCGCCCCCGGCAGCGTGTACGCCTGCCAGGCTACCTCCAACCCCCGTTGTCCCCGTCACCAGAGGTGTAGCTGCTTCCCCTTCCGCTACTACCCCGTGCCCAGAGGAGTCCCCCACCTCACCAGCGGTACCAACCATCGCTGCTATCTGGGCACCCAGGTGGGGTGAGAACACCTGGTGGGTCGGACTGGCCTCCCCTTCCGCACCAGCCCGCAAATTCCCTTCCTCACTACCATCCGGCCCGCCCTGCCCTACTAGTCACTGCCGGCGCCCGCCCTGGGCTGCCGGGCACTGAGAGATGAACATCCCGGGCGAAGTGACCGGGCTGATTGCAGCGGTGGCAAAGAGCAGGCCCGCGTGTATTGCTATGACTGCTGCACGGTGGCTGCATTCATAAGTGTTTGCTCAATTTCATAAATTTTACTCAATTTTTCCACATGTGATTAAATCCTTATATTTGTCAATAAAGCAGGGGTCATCCAGCCTTCAGACCATGAAAATAGACCACCCACAAAAATTGGGCTCATTCTGAGCTCAAATGGTGACATGTGACAGCATACATGTGCAGTTTTTCGTCATTTTCCCCCTTTTCTTACATGAAACAAATATGAATAGTGAACAAATGAACTCATATCAGGCTGGATTCTTGCAGGCAGCATTTATATCATGAAAATAGACCACCCACAAAAATTGGGCTCATTCTGAGCTCAAATGGTGACATGTGACAGCATACATGTGCATTTTTTCGTCATTTTCCCCCTTTTCTTACATGAAACAAATATGAACAGTGGACAAATGAACTCGTATCAGGCTGGGTTCTTGCAGGCAGCATCTAGACCATGAAAATAGACCACCCACAAAAATTGGGCTCATTCTGAGCTCAAATGGTGACATTTGACCGCATACATGTGCATTTTTTCGTCATTTTCCCCCTTTTCTTACATGAAACAAATATGAATAGTGAACAAATGAACTCATATCAGGCTGGATTCTTGCAGGCAGCATCTAGACCATGAAAATAGACCACCCACAAAAATTGGGCTCATTCTGAGCTCAAATGGTGACATGTGACAGCATACATGTGCAGTTTTTCGTCATTTTCCCCCTTTTCTTACATGAAACAAATATGAACAGTGAACAAATGAACTCATATCAGGCTGGGTTCTTGCAGGCAGCATCTAGACCATGAAAATAGACCACCCACAAAAATTGGGCTCATTCTGAGCTCAAATGGTGACATTTGACCGCATACATGTGCAGTTTTTCGTCATTTTCCCCCTTTTCTTACATGAAACAAATATGAATAGTGAACAAATGAACTCATATCAGGCTGGATTCTTGCAGGCAGCATCTAGACCATGAAAATAGACCACCCACAAAAATTGGGCTCATTCTGAGCTCAAATGGTGACATGTGACAGCATACATGTGCAGTTTTTCGTCATTTTCCCCCTTTTCTTACATGAAACAAATATGAATAGTGAACAAATGAACTCATATCAGGCTGGGTTCTTGCAGGCAGCATCTAGACTATGAAAATAGACCACCCACAAAAATTGGGCTCATTCTGAGCTCAAATGGTGACATTTGACCGCATACATGTGCAGTTTTTCGTCATTTTCCCCCTTTTCTTACATGAAACAAATATGAACAGTGAACAAATGAACTCATATCAGGCTGGATTCTTGCAGGCAGCATCTAGACTATGAAAATAGACCACCCACAAAAATTGGGCTCATTCTGAGCTCAAATGGTGACATGTGACAGCATACATGTGCAGTTTTTCGTCATTTTCCCCCTTTTCTTACATGAAACAAATATGAACAGTGAACAAATGAACTCATATCAGGCTGGATTCTTGCAGGCAGCATCTAGACCATGAAAATAGACCACCCACAAAAATTGGGCTCATTCTGAGCTCAAATGGTGACATGTGACAGCATACATGTGCAGTTTTTCGTCATTTTCCCCCTTTTCTTACATGAAACAAATATGAACAGTGAACAAATGAACTCATTTCAGGCTGGATTCTTGCAGGCAGCATCTAGACCATAAAAATAGACCACCCACAAAAATTGGGCTCATTATGAGCTCAAATGGTGACACGTGACAGCATACATGTGCAGTTTTTCGTCATTTTCTCGGTTATCTTACATGAAACAAATATGAATATTGAACAAATGAACTCAGATCAGGCTGGAAACTTGTAAGCAGCATGTAGACCATCAAAATAGACTGTTTACAGCTCAAAAGGTGACAAATGAAAGGAAAACAATGCAGTTTGATGCCATTGCCACTGTTCTCTTGAATAAAACATTTTTGTGCGACCAAATGAAATTCATGGGCATTCATTGACAATCCTCGAGGTTCGTGCAGTCTGAATTTCGTACAACGGTAGTATGAAGTTCAGACTGGACGGGCAGTCTCGGGTCTTCGATGAATGAATTCCAGTGAATGCAAGATGAATTGCCGAGACCGACCTGTTAGCAAGGAAATTCGTCCTTTTCGTATGTTCAGACTGGACGGGCAGTCTCGGGGCTTCGATGAGTGAATTCCAGTGAATGCAAGATGAATTGCCGAGACCGACCTGTTAGCAAGGAAATTCAAGTCCTTTTCGTATGTTCAGACTGGACGGGCAGTCTCGGGGCTTCGATGAGTGAATTCCAGTGAATGCAAGATGAATTGCCGAGACCGACCTGTTAGCAAGGAAATTCAAGTCCTTTTCGTATGTTCAGACTGGACGGGCAGTCTCGGGGCTTCGATGAGTGAATTCCAGTGAATGCAAGATGAATTGCCGAGACCGACCTGTTAGCAAGGAAATTCAAGTCCTTTTCGTATGTTCAGACTGGACGGGCAGTCTCGGGGCTTCGATGAGTGAATTCCAGTGAATGCAAGATGAATTGCCGAGACCGACCTGTTAGCAAGGAAATTCAAGTCCTTTTCGTATGTTCAGACTGGACGGGCAGTCTCGGGGCTTCGATGAGTGAATTCCAGTGAATGCAAGATGAATTGCCGAGACCGACCTGTTAGCAAGGAAATTCAAGTCCTTTTCGTATGTGCGCGAAACATGAGGGGTCGGAAAACGGAATAAGCACAGAAAACGGAATCAGCGATGGCGGAGAAGACGGCGATGGCACTTTTCAAATCGCATGTCATGGACGTGCACGAGCAGGAATGGTTGGTGGGGACCCCGGTATGCAAGATATTTTCAGGCCCAAACTCAGGGGAGAAGCGGTATCATGCCCATGTGACGGCGTTTAATAAGGAGCACAACATGGTCCATGTGCTCTACACAGACGGGGACGATGAAATAGTAGGGTTAGATGAGGTGCGAGCTGCGCTTTGCGCATGCCCAGGTGTAGAGTTACCCAATCTGCCACCCGACTCGACTGCGCGAGGTTAGGCGGAGATAGTAGAGTGCGTTCGGATCGAAGCAGGTCGCACACCGGGGCACGGCTAGCAAGCAAGCGAAGGCGACCCCGCGCCACAAGCGCCGCCCTCCCCACATAATTGATGACTCAGACTCAGACTAGCCTTATTGATGTGAGTTTAAATTTTTCAGTTTTAGATCCCAGCGTGCAACATACAGGGATGAAAAGCACTTTAACATGTATTATTGTGCTCTGCGACTCCCCAATAGGAGCGCGTGTTTAATTTATCAATGAATTATTTAATTGGTGAGCTATGCTCATTTTATCTATGACTAACCTGCTGAGCGGAGAATGCAACGCCGTATAGCACCAAAGGAAAAAATAATTTTAGAAAAAAATATTTTTTGTGCTGGCACCCGTACCCCAGCCATGCCCAGGTAGGGGTTGGCTGGAGAGGTGGTTGCTATAAAGGGTGGGCTTCCATTCTAGGGAAGCAGGTTGTTTCTTTTGCCTGAGAACCTCAAGTGACCACATCACAAAAAACAAAACGCAATATAACACATCAAGCATTATAACCCACCATGACCTCAGTGACAGCCCCAGAGCGGAATTTCATAGCAAAGCTCAAGCAAGAAGCCAGGGAGGGATGCACCCCAAAGGAGGCCGCAACTGCGGTCCAGAAGATCCTAGGGGAGGGGCATTGGCTAGAGCGGATCCAGAAGCTCAATCCGGGGCGTGCCAAGAACGTCATGGACGTGTTGGAGAAAAGGGGGTTTGTCAGCGACTGGGATGGGGAGGAGGCCCTGGCCGATGTGCTAGCAGCGCAACTGGGGGAGGCTATTGCAGAGCCGGATCCACCAGTGTCAGCAGGTGGGTGGGAGCTGGGGGTGTTCCCCCTTCGGCAGGTGGAAGCGGAGGGGCGGGGCATGGTGGACCGGGCGCTGGCGAGGAGGATGGCGCCCTGGGGCGATCGACCAGGATGTGGCGGACCTAGACCGGAACATAGGTCGGCTGCTGGGACCGAGACGGGCTATGCAACGCCAGCGGGAGGGCTTCCATCCCGCCGGGCAACGCCCGCACTGGCGGAGATATTGGCGACCTGATATCGGCCATGTCGAAGCTGCTGGACCAGGCAAAGACTCCAGCAACTGCAAGCCCAGCCGCAGCGGCGACTGCTGGCAGGCTGGCGCGCACGAAGGGGGTGGCGCTGAGCGGGCATGCAGTGCCGGTCCTGGTGAGCAACATGCTGGAGGCGGTGCTGCCGGGATGCTGGACTACGCAGAGAGCGTGGGGGGGAAGTCAATCCGTGCATCGTTAATGCTGACGATGCACGGCAGCTCAGCCAGCGGGGAGAGGAGGATGCTGCTCCTGCAGATGGCAGGAATTCTGGACACGATGGTGACAGAATTTGGCTACTGGGCCACGCCACGCTCCGAAGTAATTCTGGAGCTGGCAGCAGCCGAGTACCTGGCAAAGCTGATCACGGCATGCCAGCTGGTGGATGTGGGGTCGACGGGTTGGAAGGGGACTCCGTCGGCAATGCTGCCATTCCAGGAGGGTGGAGCAATGCTGGCGTCTCCGGCGGTGCGGGCGGCGATGAGCATGGGGAAGCTGCAGCACAAGCTGGAGCAGGGTCCCGGCAAGAAGGGGCAGGGCGGCCCGTCCAACAACAACAAGTGAGGGAGCGGTGCCTTCTTCCACTACCTCTTCCAGCACCCCTGCCACCTCGTGACTGGTGGCAGCAGGTACGCTCAGGCCGTAGGCGCGATAGGATGAGTCGGGCTTTTAATGCTCGCACACTAGCCTGTCAGACGGTTAGGGCGTTAAACTGGATGGGGGGGGGGGGCGAGACCCGCCTGCTGTAGATTCAGCCCGTGTGCCCGGGCCTCTGCAGCAGGCGGCCCTAGATGGGATCGATGATGCTTGCAGGTCCTTTGTCCGCCGGAACGGTGGTTCCGTAGCGGCAATGGCAGGATCTGTAGTGGATGGGGGTGAATATGCTGAAGGAGCCCCTTACGAACCGTTAGTGGCCGCACGCTTGGCCTTGCCTGGTCCGGGGGAAGGTGGCCAAGTGGATGTGCTGAACTTACTACCCCCCTCTTGGGGAGCAATTTTGAATGATGAGAGTAGGATGGTACGGACGCTGAGCCCAGCAGAGCGGATCTTGCAGAAGTCGATGCGGATCTCGCGGGGGTGTAGCATGGAGGAGTTCGCGCGGGTTTGCACGGTGTGTGTGGAGAGGGGGATTTTGGGTGGATTTTTTGAGGAGGAGCCGCCTATGGTGAACGGTACTTTTGGGGTCGGAAAGCCCGACGGCCGTATACGGCTGATTGTGGACAACCGGCGTGGCAACATGCCACTACCAGATCCTATGCCCGCTTTTTTACCACACCTTGGCGTGATTTGCGATTTGCCCACGCGCGCTGGGGAGGATGTTTTTGGGGGCGTATCAGATTTGGATTCGTACTACAACAGACTCCGCCTGCCAGTTTGGATGCGGCGGTACTGTGCGTGGATGCCGGTGTGGTCGGATCTGGTGGGCCTGAGTGGGGCTCGTCGGAAGGTGTGGCCGTGGATGTTGTGCTGGCCAATGGGCAACAAGCTGGCCGTCGCCGTGGCCCAGTGTGTGCATCAGTCTGTGTTGTACCGCTGTGGCCCCAAGCCGCCGTTGGAGGCTAGTCGTGGGCTGAGCATCAACATGTCCGCGCTGATCCTGGTGGCGGAGGCCAACGAGGCGGGGGAGACCGTCCGGCTGAGGCTGGAGGAGGACCCTGCTGCGCCCTTGGCGCCCTCGCCGTGCTTCGAATCTCGGCAGGATCTGGAAGGTATGCATGCTGTGACGATCGATGACCTCCATTTCACCCACTGTGCGTCGGTGGATGGGGTGAATCAGCAGCTAGATCGTGTTCAGGCTGCCTACGCCGCTGTTGGGCTGGTGCAGAAGTCTGACAAGGTGGTACGGGCGACAGCAGAGCAGACTGGTGTGCAGGCGGTGGGTCATTCACCAAAGAGATGGTGACGTGGTGCCTGTTCCTGAGCGTGTGGTGGCAGTTATCGCTGCTACTCATAGAATCTTAGATCGCGGGTTTACATACTACCGCGAACTTAGTTCTGTGCTTGGGAAGTGGGTGTGGATGCATCTGCTGTGCCGCCCCATGCTTTCGGTGTGGTCTGAGACGTACCGGCTGCTAGCAGCCATGAATGCCTCCCTGCCTGGGCGCCGCTGGCGCCTCCCTGCGGGGGCCCGCCAGGAGCTTCAGGCGGCGATCGACCTGGCCCCCTTTTTGAGGGCGGCCAGGGCCCGGCCCCTTTCTGACCGGGTCGTCGCAAGTGATGCGAGCGGCTCCGGCGGTGGGGTGGTCTACAGGGACCTGCCTGGGGCCGATTGTGCCCGGCTGGCGACCCGGCGCGAAGCGCGGGGGTGGCGGACGACAGCTTTAACGTCTGGGGAGGACTGGGACCTGGAGCGCATGGAGGAGGGGGACTACAGCCTGCTGGATAGTGGCCACTGGCGTACGGCACTGTCCTACCGGTGGCGGGGGCAGCCTAACCACATCAACGTCAAGGAGGCGATTGCTGCGACACAGGGGGTCGAGTGGTCGTGCCGGACCAAGGCGTGTCGAGGTAAGCGAGTCGTCCGGCTCGTAGACTCCAGTGCTGTGGTGGGGGCGTTTGTCAGAGGGCGGTCGTCTTCCTACCGCCTCAACCAGCTGGTTCGGCGCTACTGCGCTCTGTCACTGGCTGGCGACATGCAGAGCCACTGGGTCTGGGTGGCTACCGACCACAACCCAGCTGACAAGGCCAGTCGGCGTGGCGCTTGGATTCCTGACTTGACCCGGTGTGGTGACGTGCATCCCAACCCTGGGCCTGAGGGGGCGCGACGCCCTCGGGACTTGGCACTTTTGGAGGCACAGTCAACCCTGTGTCTACCTTGCCAGCGTACCGGCGTGCGGCGGCTGTCTACGTGGCGTGGGCGCCACCTGGCCCTGTCGACCCAGCTGACGCGGAAGCCATTTTCTGTGAGTGGATTTCTGCTGTCTACCATGCCAGGGCGGGCGGGGGCGTACCTTATGCCAGCATGCCAAGGCCTGTCTGCACCTGTACTACCCCGACATTGTTCGGAATTGGGTACTGGCGGACCGCCTGCTAGCAGGTTGGCAGCGGCTTGTTCCGGCTGTCAGCCCTCCGCCTATGCCCTGGCGCCTTTGCTATTTCACTGCCCTGTTGCTAGTTTCACGTCGACAGGTGCATTTGAGTGCGTTGATTATTATTGCTTTCCAGCAGTATTTACGCATTAGCGAGGCGCTAGGGCTGCGGGTTCGGGATGTGGCTCATCCCGGCCACCCCCTTCTCGAGCCAGGGCCCATGGTCGGTGCCCTTGTGCTGCGCAACCCCAAAACTGCGCAGGGGGCGGCCCAGCACGTCCTCGTCCGGGATCCACTTTCTTTGTGGCTCCTGCGACGTCTGACGGCTGGCCAGCCCCCGGATGCACTCCTCTTTCGGGCTTAACGTACAGCCAGGCTAGGCAGCAGTGGGAGGCTGTGCAGGCCCGCATGGGCATCCCAGGGATGTTTTCTTTTCACAGCCTCCGGCATGGGGGGGCGACGCACGACGCCATCGCTGGCGAGTCGCCGGAGGCCATCCAGCTGCGCGGCCGGTGGGCTTCGGCCCTCTCGGTCACGCGCTACATTGGCCTCCACCGCAGCCTCCTGGGGCGCGACATCCCACCCGCCCTCTGGGCTCAGGCCCTGGGTTTTGACCCAGCGGCTTTCCGGCGCCACTTCGGTGGCGTCGTGTTTTGACGTCCTCCTGTTTTTATCTCTCGTCTTTTAGCTATCAACTGACCTCACCCTTGTGTGGGAGGTCAGGGGGGAAATGGTTTAACTAACCCGAGGGTGAACCTGGGTTGGGACAAAGTACCCCCATAGCTAGGTAGTTTAAGTTTTCTTTTTTGCATGTCCTACGTATTTTCGGCTGTTAGCCATGTAAGGAGATGTGGGTAGAGCAGGGGCACAGCTGCTGTGGGCTGGCCCTGCACATTCACATAGTGTGCTCACCCTAGCATACAGATGGCCGTGTTGCCATCTGGTAGACATGTCTGTGTTATTCCACCGTATAGAGCTAGCACACATATTGTAATAAATTTGATGTTTTGTGGTGATGCATGCAAAGCAAGGCAAGGCCAGAAATGGATTTGGTGAGCTATGCTCATTTTATCTATGACTAACCTGCTGAGCGGAGAATGCAACGCCGTATAGCACCAAAGGAAAAAATAATTTTAGAAAAAAATATTTTTTGTGCTGGCACCCGTACCCCAGCCACCCAGGTAGGGGTTGGCTGGAGAGGTGGTTGCTATAAAGGGTGGGCTTCCATTCTAGGGAAGCAGGTTGTTTCTTTTGCCTCGTATAGAGCTAGCACACATATTGTAATAAATTTGATGTTTTGTGGTGATGCATGCAAAGCAAGGCAAGGCCAGAAATGGATTTAATAATTTTTTCAGTTGGAAATGACGTCAAAACTGGGCTGAGTTTAAATGTTACTTATATATATATACTGTCCTGAGCCAGTAGACATCGCGCCTTACGCGGATCCGCGCTTTTTACGTTTCAGTTCAGACAACTGGTCTCAGACATGCACGGGGCTCGGCGTGCCATGCTTCCACGTTTGTTGTCTCTTTTCAGACAACTGGTCTCAGACATGCACGGGGCTCGGCGTGCCATGCTGCCACGTTTGTTGTCTCTTTTCAGACAACCATGGTCTCAGACATGCACGGGGCTCAGCGTGCCAATGCTTCAGTCCACGTTTGTTGTCTCTTTTCATATACTGTCACATGTCACCATTTGAGCTCAGATCGAATGAGCCCAATTTTTGTAGGTGGTCTAGTATTATGGTTTAAATGTTGCTTGCAAGAATCCAGCTTGATATGAGTTCATTTGGTCATGATTCCTATTTGTTTCATGTAAGAAACCGGTGCAAATGGCGTAAAACTGCATATTCATACTGTCACATGTCACCATTTGAGCTCATAATGAGCCCAATTTTTGTAGGTGGTGTAGTATTATGGTTTAAATGTAGCTTGCAAGAATCCAGCTGGATATGAGTTCATTGGTTCATGATTCCTATTTGTTTCATGTAAGAAACCGGTGCAAATGACAAAAGGTTGCATATTTATACTGTCACATGTCACCATTTGAGCTCATAATGAGCCCAATTTTTGTAGGTGGTCTAGTATTATGGTTTAAATGTAGCTTGCAAGAATCCAGCTCGATATGAGCTCATTTGGTCATGATTCCTATTTATTTCGTGTAAGAAAACGATGAAAATGGCGTAAAACTGCATATTTATACTGTCACATGTCACCATTTGAGCTCATAATGAGCCCAATTTTTGTAGGTGGTGTAGTATTATGGTTTAAATGTTGCTTGCAAGAATCCTGGCAGCTCGATATGAGTTCATTTGGTCATGATTCCTATTTGTTTCATGTAAGAAACCGGTGCAAATGACGAAAAGCTGCATATTTACACTGTCACATGTCACCATTTGAGCTCAGAATGAGCCCAATTTTTGTGGGTGGTCTATTTTCATGGTCTAGATGCTGCTTGCAAGAATCCAGCCTGAAATGAGTTCATTTGTCCACTATTCATATTTGTTTCATGTAAGAAAAGGGGGAAAATGACGAAAAACTGCACATGTATGCTGTCACATGTCACCATTTGAGCTCAGAATGAGCCCAATTTTTGTGGGTGGTCTATTTTCATGGTATAAATGCTGCCTGCAAGAATCCAGCCTGAAATGAGTTCATTTGTTCACTATTCATATTTGTTTCATGTCAGAAAAGGGGGAAAATGACGAAAAACTGCACATGTATGCTGTCACATGTCACCATTTGAGCTCAGAATGAGCCCAATTTTTGTGGGTGGTCTATTTTCATGGTCTAGATGCTGCCTGCAAGAATCCAGCCTGAAATGAGTTCATTTGTCCACTATTCATATTTGTTTCATGTAAGAAAAGGGGGAAAATGACGAAAAACTGCACATGTATGCTGTCACATGTCACCATTTGAGCTCAGAATGAGCCCAATTTTCGTGGGTGGTCTATTTTCATGGTCTAGATGCTGCCTGCAAGAATCCAGCCTGAAATGAGTTCATTTGTTCACTATTCATATTTGTTTCATGTAAGAAAAGGGGGAAAATGACGAAAAACTGCACATGTATGCTGTCACATGTCACCATTTGAGCTCAGAATGAGCCCAATTTTTGTGGGTGGTCTATTTTCATGGTCTAGATGCTGCCTGCAAGAATCCAGCCTGAAATGAGTTCATTTGTCCACTATTCATATTTGTTTCATGTAAGTAAAGGGGGGAAATGACGAAAAACTGCACATGTATGCTGTCACATGTCACCATTTGAGCTCAGAATGAGCCCAATTTTCGTGGGTGGTCTATTTTCATGGTCTACATGCTGCCTGCAACAGTCCAGCTTTAGGTACCCTCAGATCTGAAAGATTTTTTTTTTACTCATTTGAAGACTTGTGAAATTGAGCAAACACCTATGAATCCCCTGAGGCAGACTGTTCTTGTGACGGTTGTAGCACTGTGCAGCCTGATGGCCCTCACGACCACAAACAAAGCACAAGCTAGGCGGTCGCTGCTGCCGTGCTGCACCTAGCGGCTGCTGTTGCTGTGATTGCTGCACCTGCTGCTGCTGCTGCTGTGGTGCATTGTTACCGCGGTGCCTCTGTGGGAACTTACTCTGCCACCTTGCAGGTGGACCTCCCATGCCGCGCCTCCCTGACGCTGCACCAGCTTTGCCACCCCGCTTGGCGCTTGGGTTGACCACCCCGCTGCCGGTCCGCCCCAGCTGCTCCGCCTGTATCCCCGGCGCTGGCTGCACTGTTGCTTCCAGCTGCCCCGGTCTGCACCACTGCAATCCTGCCAGTATCCTGCAGTGGGGCACTTGTGGGCTGCAAGGGGATGGAGTTGGGGGCAGGGGCAGGTGTGGCAGGCAAGAGCAATCCATCTGCAGACAATTTGCCCTGTGCACGCAGCTGGGCTATCATATCCCTCTCCTCCGCAGGCCTCCACAATCCTAGATATGACCTCAATTGCGCTGTTCAGATTCTCTTCTGCTTTCTCTCTTTGCAAGGCGGACATGGTGTTCTGCAAATCTAGACCCTTAGCATTGCGCACATAGTGGTCGATCACGGCCATCTCCTGCACCTTTACCCCCGCTTTCTCACTCTCATTCCGGGCATTACGCAAAGCTTGCAGATCTAGGGTGTAAGGCCGCTGTGGCACCCACCTGTAGATGGCCACATGCCTGGCCTTGGCAGAGGAGATAGACTCCAGAAGCACCTTCCTCAACCTACCTGCGATGGCCTCAGGTTTTACCTTTTCGTCGCGGCATGTGCGCAGGCAGTTTACCAGGATATCATTGGAGCCGTGGAACATGCCGGCGTCTCTGAAAAGCCCATAAATGTCCTTGACCATACCACCACAACCTTAACAACCGCTTCAAAACGTTCCAGGTAGTCCTCTACTATCTTGAAGGAGGCGTCGCTGGGAATACTGCCGACACGCAGCTTGCACAGTTCAATTAAATCCTTTTCTCTTTTGATAGATAATCCCTCTTCATGTTCCCGTTTCCGTTTCTCCCCAGCATTCTCCATTTTCCACCAGATTGCAAGCAACGACCCACTTCTAGTACATGTTGTATTAAATGGATATTGAATAGAAAATTTCTTGACGGAAAATTCAATAATCTGACGCGCTCAGCACAAGCCCCCGACCTCTTTGTAGCTCACGTACGCCATTAACAGTGGAATACCGTCAATGTTACGTTCGCACCACTTTTGTCGGCTTTTGTCATCCTAGCACGCCAAGCAGTATAGTGACAGGACCTGCGGCGCTACACCGGCTGATCCATTCAGCGCCGCCCACAAAACATTAAACCACCGGCCGAGTACCAACCAACCAACAGTCACAACCGTTACAGGACCACAAACGCATAAGCCGTCACCACCGAAAATAGCATCACCGAGATTCGACCACATAAGCCCTAGCCAACGGACAATATTGACAAACGCAAGAAGTAAAGTCAGATTGCGCACCCCTGAAATTCCGACAACGCTCAGACACGCAACAGCCCAAATATCGGCGTACCAAATTCCGTACCAATTCAAGTAGTGACTGCGAGATCTGCAATATCACAACAACAGCCAACGGTAACACGCTGCCAACTGGCGGCATGCAACTGGCGGCATGCCAACTGGCAGCGTGGCGTTGGCGTCGAGCAGCATAACCACTGAGGAAGTGCCGAGCTGGGATGTTGGCCTCCTCCTCCTTGAGGGCGATGAAGAAGGCCTCACGTTCCGCCTGAGCTCAACCCGCATGTGGTGCATATCCCACGATAACGGTTAGCGTGTGGTGACAGTGACTGACTATTGCCCTCAGTGGCCGAAAAAGCGGCCACTATAGCACACGCGGGGACCGCAGCACGATGGACTGGAGCTGCTGACTGCTCTGATGCTGCCGGCGAGCACAACAGGCCCACACCACCTTGACCCGGCGCGTCGCCTCCACCATAATGGAACCGCCACCCCGCACGAAGGTCGTCGACCAGCAGACCGTTGACCCCTTGCTGAGGGTCAATGGTGCGTCAGTGCTCCTGGACCCCGAGGACA
This sequence comes from Mesostigma viride, assembly GCA_009746045.1. Taxonomy (NCBI): domain Eukaryota; kingdom Viridiplantae; phylum Streptophyta; class Mesostigmatophyceae; order Mesostigmatales; family Mesostigmataceae; genus Mesostigma; species Mesostigma viride. The sequence continues at coordinate 861,622 of RPFO01000090.1, read as the reverse complement.
GCGATCTTGTCGTCGGCGCACAAGGCGATCAGCTCGTCGACGCGGTGGCGTGCTGGGGTGCCGCTGCTCGTAGTCTAAGGATCTGCAGGGAGGGTGCGCACATTAAAGCTTGCAATACCAAGAATGGGCCGTTGCCCTAGCTATTAGCGGGGGGGGCGGGGTGGGGGTGGGGGTGGAGAAGGGTAGTGCTGGAGGTGGGGGTGGGGGTGGGGGTGGGGGTGGGGGGGGGGGGAGGGGGAGGGTGGCGATTGGGGTTCATGCTTGTCAACGCATGGAGTCTTTCTTTCAGGGCGGATATGCGTCGTCTCCGTCCTGGCTGGGGTCGCCGGCGTGTCGACTCAGTGGGCCTCATCCCGCTCATGCAAGGCGGGCCATGAGGCGTTTGAGGCTGGTAAATTGGCGGGAAGGTTGACCGTGGCGTGCCTGGCGACCTTGCATCCTCATCATGCTCGCACGGTGCGACATGAGGGTGGACAGCTGGGGCTTGTTTATTAAAGGCTATGCCCAAAGCCTATTGTACCGCGAGGCCGCGAGGGTGTGCCCTTACCGGGCGCCCTCCATACCCGGGACGTGCGTGGACGATGATGACGCAGCTGGGGCGTGCATGGGACGGCCCGGCTTGTGCCGCTTGTTAGGAGCCTGCACATCCGTGCGCTGACCGTTGATGAAGAGCACGGGGGTGTCGTTGACGAGGCGGACGTAGACCTAAGTTCGTGCCCTCGATCGCGCCTGGCCTGGACGGCTGCGTCGCTGCCCAGCAAACCGTTCTTGATGACGAGCTGGGCCGGGGAGAGTAGGTCGTCGAGGCTCGGCGCGTTTCTCCGGCCCGCCCAGCTAGGAGCTTGCGGGCCTGGAGTACTTTCACCTTGCTGGCCACATTCGCGAAGGTCACCCGGATGGGGCCAGGCTGGCCCGCCATCCAGGCAACTTGCGAAGGGGTTGCATGCCTTGCGAAGCCGTAGGGCTGCCGACTCAATGCAGATGCGTTCGTTGCCCAGACGCAGCCGCGGCCCACAATGAGGCTGTGGTGCAGGCCGTTGTGCTAGCATCAGCTCCGTTTCCGGCTGCTGCGCGACCTCGAAATACCGGACCACTATACTGCGTGAGCGTTGGTCCTCCTCGACAGCGGTCTTAATTGTGGGCTGCAGCCCCCTTGCGTGCGGCATCTGCCATCAGGTTGGCAATGTCCGTCTGCTTCACCATATTAGCGTAGCTGGTAGGAGTGGGGGCCGGGCTGGCTGGGGCGGGCTGGTCATGAGGGCGGCCTTGACCTCGGCCATGGTGGAGTGGAGCTCTGACAGCAGTGTCTTGGCGGATAGCAGTGGACAGGGCGCCGAGTTGAGCTGCCATGTCTTCGTCTTTCTGGTTGAGCTGGCGCAGGGTTGCGTCCGAGGAAGCAATGGGGGTACGGGGGTAGTTTGCATGAGGCAGCTTCCATCTTGTTGTCAGCAACTGAAAAGGTTCTTTAAAACTGTCACACACACGTAGTGCAATGTGAGCGGAATGATTGAGGAAGGTGTGAGGGGGACATCCTGTTTCAAATGTGTATAGGCATTAAGGCAGCCGAAGCGTCCCATCCCCGGGTACATTCGTGGCCGTTCAAAAAAGCCACAACCTGCTTGGAAGAGGATTAAATGCAGGAACGATGAGTATGATCCTGAAAACGAGGTTGAGGAAACGCGGAGATGAAGTGCATGCATGCCGGCGGCTGAAAGGATTCCGATGGAACTGCGCCGGTTTCGCCGACATGAGGCGGTGCATGGCTGACTATTTCTATGGTGTCGTGTGTGACCGTCGGTCACTGCGGCGGGAGTGCCGGTTCACGTGCCCACTCGCCGGACTAGCCCGACGACATGTGTGCTTGGTTGCCCACGGCTGAAATCCTCTTTGTATAGCCATGCTAATCTTTCGGCCCCGCTATGTCTGGCAGCGCCTTTATTATCTTGCAATTGGCGGTGGTAGCGGTGAGGTAGGTGCTGGAATACATAGTGGCATGCAGGTGCACTTTGTGCACCCAGAGCAGGTGTAGTTTAGGTCACCCTACCCTTGCAGGAAGTAGCCCAGAGTGTACATACTAAAAGCCATATATCAAGGAGACAACCATATATGCATGCATGCCCCTTATCAGGGATTAATTAATTATTAATTAACTCGTCGTCTGTCCCAACTCAGTCCTAATAATCAGGCGGAGCCAATTTTCGGAAGAACCGTTAGGTTCGCCAGAATTGGCGAAGCTTATAAGGCCGTACACGTGAGAAAACATAGGAATAGGGGATGAAAATCCGTCAATCCATCCATCCATCCATCCATCCATCCATCCATCCATCCATCCATCCATCCATCCATCCATCCATCCATCCATCCATCCATCCATCCATCCATCCATCCATCCATCCATCCATCCATCCATCCATCCATCCATCCATCCATCCATCCATCCATCCATCCATCCATCCATCCATCCATCCATCCATCCATCCATCCATCCATCCATCCATCCATCCATCCATCCATCCATCCATCCATCCATCCATCCATCCATCCATCCATCCATCCATCCATCCATCCATCCATCCATCCATCCATCCATCCATCCATCCATCCATCCATCCATCCATCCATCCATCCATCCATCCATCCATCCATCCATCCATCCATCCATCCATCCATCCATCCATCCATCCATCCATCCATCCATCCATCCATCCATCCATCCATCCATCCATCCATCCATCCATCCATCCATCCATCCATCCATCCATCCATCCATCCATCCATCCATCCATCCATCCATCCATCCATCCATCCATCCATCCATCCATCCATCCATCCATCCATCCATCCATCCATCCATCCATCCATCCATCCATCCATCCATCCATCCATCCATCCATCCATCCATCCATCCATCCATCCATCCATCCATCCATCCATCCATCCATCCATCCATCCATCCATCCATCCATCCATCCATCCATCCATCCATCCATCCATCCATCCATCCATCCATCCATCCATCCATCCATCCATCCATCCATCCATCCATCCATCCATCCATCCATCCATCCATCCATCCATCCATCCATCCATCCATCCATCCATCCATCCATCCATCCATCCATCCATCCATCCATCCATCCATCCATCCATCCATCCATCCATCCATCCATCCATCCATCCATCCATCCATCCATCCATCCATCCATCCATCCATCCATCCATCCATCCATCCATCCATCCATCCATCCATCCATCCATCCATCCATCCATCCATCCATCCATCCATCCATCCATCCATCCATCCATCCATCCATCCATCCATCCATCCATCCATCCATCCATCCATCCATCCATCCATCCATCCATCCATCCATCCATCCATCCATCCATCCATCCATCCATCCATCCATCCATCCATCCATCCATCCATCCATCCATCCATCCATCCATCCATCCATCCATCCATCCATCCATCCATCCATCCATCCATCCATCCATCCATCCATCCATCCATCCATCCATCCATCCATCCATCCATCCATCCATCCATCCATCCATCCATCCATCCATCCATCCATCCATCCATCCATCCATCCATCCATCCATCCATCCATCCATCCATCCATCCACCGAATTTGTCCCTAATTTGCAAGCATAAGGGTGAGGTTCTTCCGAAAATTGGCTCCGCCGTAGAGTTTCAACGGGCAAGTTGCAAACACGCACGTTACTTGATAGGACTGAGTTGACCTTTTTCAACCGTGTGTAGTGACTAGGTGGGGGGTCCATCCAAGATGCTTAGATGTGAGTCTATGGAGTATTTGATGTCCTCTTGCTGGCAAAAATACTACATCAGTGAAAACTTGACCCAAACTCCTAAAAACTACATGGATGTATGGCACCGTCGGCGAATTTGCATTTTTGTGTGGAAGCATGAGTGGCAAAAATTGAATAAATTCCATATGCATGTTAAAAAAAATACAGGCATGTAAACAATATAGTTCTTGACCTGTGGCAAAAAACTGGACTCAATTTGGCCACTGGCACTGCCTGAAACACGCCAAATACTGCCAGTCCTATACATAGGACTGGGCCATGCTAGCAATTTGCAAGCATGTAAGTGCGGTCATACTACATAGTAGCGTGGCCACAAACCATGTCAATCAGCCCATTTCCCTTCAGGCATAATAGGAAAACATACTTGCATCATCATATTGCAGTTATATTGTACCTTAGTATGTGTGAAAGCCTATGCATACATATAGGGAATGCGTATGGATACGTAGCTACAAAGGGATGTATTATAAGTAATAACCACCGATATAATGGGTAGGTTAGTCACATTTAATTGTTCTTTACAAGAATGGACATGGATAAAACTGTATTACCTTGCCATGACATGGCCAAGATACCTGCTGGCACATGATGACAGTGGTTTATCACCAAGATTTTTCACTCACCCATATAAGCTTGACAGTACCCTTGACGCAGCCCATGACCACACAATCATGCAGTATGAACATAGCAAGAGAATAACTAACATCTATGAAAGTGTTTTAACCCATTCAGCACCTAAAACCTTGTACAGCCACGCTACGGTAAGGCAAATGCCTGGTAAGATCATCTAAAGAGATGGTTTTGGAGAGGGGCAGGAAACGGTCAAGAAAGAGCAGCAAGACTCAAAACTGACAGCGCATCGCAAGCTTAAACTCATGTAAGAATACTAAGAAACGATGAAGCAGCGATATTCCAGCTTTACCTGGCACGGCTGGCGTTACCTTGGCCCAGGCGGTGCCTGCAAAAGTGGCACTTTGCGGCACACAAACCATGACGTGACAGAGTGGTCGAAATCATCAAATCTTTACTGCCACTAGACTTAATCTACGACAATACATGATAAAAGGTAGAAAGAAACCTATAAACCCTTCGATTTGATCCGGGAATCAATTGTAGTAACCCATTCCGTCGACCTGCCTAATCGCAGATTTTTCCAGCAAGAACAGTGCCGACACCCAGTAAATCGCATCCCCGCGAGGTTAAAATTCACTTATATCATCTTTAGGACATAAAAAATCTATTTCCTGGGTTTGGCCCGCAAAATCGTCCGGAAACGTAAACTGCATGCATGGGCGCAAGCCGCCATGGCTAGGTCGTGCATTTCCGGAACTCACGTTTCGCGTGAAAATGTACCCTTACCACCTGTACTTTCACCGTACGGTTAGCCGCCCAAACCAAATCCAAAAAAATCCCAAAAATATGTCCATGAAAGATCTTTTCAAGTAGTATTTGAATAAATTTTGAGAAAATTTTTCTGCCAAATATTCCGACCGGGGCGAATTTTCTACAAAACCTCAAAATTAGGTCCTAAAATTAGGACTGAGTTGAACTCAGTCCTAAAATTAGGACCAGGGACAGACGACGAGTTAATTAAACTCATGCTCCCGTTGGGGAGTCACGGAGCACCGAAGTGCTTTTAATCCTTGCATGTGCACAACAGGAAGAAAGGGCAGAGCCCCCCGCTTTCCGTCCTTCATGCCAGAGGCCGGCATGCCACTGCGGCAATCGGACACGCCATAGACGATCCGGCAAGTGCGGCTGTGGGTGCAATAAGACCCATGTGAGCGTATCATGCATCAGTAACAAGTAGCATGGGCAAGTCATGAATCTGATCATAGCCAGGACGTAGCATGGCTGTACAAGGGCTAAGGCTATGGCTGGTTGTGTGCCGTGCGTCAATGAGCTAGGCACGTGACTAGCCCGGTATGGTGGCTCGAGCGGCTAGGCAAGCAATGTTCTAGGCATGGCTGCCATATGGCGGCAGTGACCACCAATGGTTCAAGCTAGGGCTATTCTAGCCCGCAGGGGGCGACCACATCTTGTGGTTGATCATCAGGTCCCCGCCCCTCCAGTACACCTTGGGCTTCTGGGGGTCCTGCTTATGGCGGAGGTATTCAGGCAACAGGTCGTGTCGCTGCTGCTGCTGAGCGGGGGTCAGGTCGATCGTCGTCCTGCGTCCAGGTGAGGTCGTGCAACCAGCCTCTTGCGACGAGAGAGGAACCGCTGCTTGTCCTCAGGGGAGGGGAAGGTGAGCAGGACTGGTGGGGGAGCCGCCTTGTCCCGTGAGTGGGGAAGGCGGTGGCACCCTCGCAGTTAATTCTACCTCACCTACCATGCAGGCCCATGAGGGTAAGAAGCTGGTCATTCTTAATTAATTGAGCTCGTCAGCAAGGGAGGTTGACGTCTCTCCTGGCTTCTGGGGGAAACGACGCAGCACCACTCGGCACTCGCGGCGAGCGCGGTCGGTGACCTAGTCCCGTTGCTGGGCCTCATGGCGGTGGTCCTCCAGCTCCTGGAGCTTCGTGGCGATGGCGTCAGTGGTTGAGGCGGTCGCTGACTGCAGCAGGTCCGCGTAGGAGAGCGGTGGGAGGTCGCCAGCATCCTGCCGGGGTGGCTGGGATGCGATGGTGGCCGTCTGCTCCGCTATCTTTGGGACCTGTGTGGCCAGGGCCTCGGTGTGGGCGATGATGGCTTCAAGCTTCTTCATGAGCACGCCGCACTTGCCCTCCACCTGGTTAAGGCGAGAGACAAGTGCAGCGTGCGTTTCCGATGCCTGCGCCGCGGTGTGTAGCCGGCGCCGTGGGGTTGTAGCTTGTGGACGAGTCACCCGGGTTTCCACATTGGAGACCCGGGCCTCCACCGTGTTGAGCGTGGTGTTCAGTGATGTCATCTTCTCGGCCAGGTCGCGTGCTCCTCCAGCACTGCGCGGATGTCATCCTTGCAGAGGGAGGGAGCCGATGGGGCTGCCGGCTGCACGGGGGCTGGGGCGCTGAGCGCTCTGCTGATGTCGCCGAGGCTGCGCTGGTAGTAGCTGGTCAAGATAAACAGGCGTTGGCGTGGCTCGTCATCATAAGTGTAGAGCCAGGATGTGTCGCGGTAGTCGATAGCCGCTCCCCCCTTCTGGGGCACGAAGAGCTTCCGTTCCTGTGCGAGGAACTGGAGAACCTCGACGCATTCCTGCGGCGACAGCGCCTGCCACTCGAGGAGGGAGAACATTCTGTCGCCGGGCAAGAATTGGCTTTATTTGTGGCGATCGTGGCATGGTTTCTTGGGCTCAGCTAGGCGAGGCGCGCTTGGCCGGCGATGGTTTGGCGGATAAGCCCGGCGGCTTGACAAGGGCGAGGGCGAGAGGGTTGGGCTGGGCGCTGGGAAGCTGTTCCAGCTCCTTTTCCAGCCCTCGTTTGGCTTTCGGAGGACTTCGTTATAGCTGCTTGTCACGTGCGTAACTGTGTGGATACTGCGTGTCAGCCGTAACCGATTATACTGGCGTGTGCGTCTTAAAAAGGCGCATCGAATGCAAGTGGTCTGACCGAATTTGGGGCTCAGTCACAAAAGATCTGAGCTCCGCCGTCAGCCATACCGCCGTCACGGCCATTTTCGTCACCAGAGCTGGGTTAAACTTCTGAGGGATATGAGCTACATATCAAGGAGACAACCAGCGCAGGCCAGAAACCGGGAGAATCCGGACCATGGTAGCTCGAGCTACATATTCTGATCAGGCACGCCGCAAAGGTGAAAACCATTTGCGTTCAGTGCCGGTCCGCGGAAAACGCGGAAAAACGCGATCTGCAAATGAATCCGACCAGAATCGAACTGGGGACCTCTCGCGCCAACTGTCGCTGACTATAGGACGGACGTCTCCGGATCCTAGGGCATCGCCAACTTACACCTACAGTCATCCGCAAAAGTTCTCCTACATATACTCCCAATATGTTTCAATTCAATTCAATTCAGTTCAATGACTCCCATCTTTTACTGGGATTTTTGCGCCGATCCTACGGCTGAGATTCCAGGATTGGGCGCGGCGTGACCAATGCCAGTTATGACGGCTAACAGCCTGGTGTCATGTCCAAAGGTTGTATTACCCCGTGAAGGTTAACTTACCGACGGCTTCAAATTACGTACCTATTCGAGTTCTCCACATGTCTTCTCTGTCCCGATCAAAACATACGCCAGAGTACGTTTTTCTGTGCTGTACACTTGTCTTCTCCCGGTTAGGGCTAAGTTCTGCAAAAAAATAAGTTCAAAGCATGGTCCAAAGTACTTTTTCAGGACTCCTGTTTGATGTAGAAGCATCGACCCATGAATTCGTTCCAAAATTTGTAGGCATGAGATTTGCATGAGGACCCCGTGACTAATCATTTGTCACGTTCTGTTGTCATGCAGAAATGCACACAACGGTGTATCATAAAAGTCATGCACAAACACACAAAGCGGCGAATCATGAAATTTTAATTAATAAATGGACACGTGACTGCGTCACACGAGCATAAGTCCTCAGTGGGAGGGGAACATTGTTTTATTACTTGAGGTTATTGATACACGTATTGAAGTCAATGACTCGAAGGAAAGCCACCTGCAGATACCAGTTGATGATGCATGGTAGCATGCTACTGGGGCTTGTAATCGCGGCACTGCTGCAGCACACAATATACCTGATATCTGCATGTGTCCATTCAATAGCCTCACATGCGGTATTAGCGCATTTTACACAAAGTATACACTGAAGCCCCTGCATGGACACAGGAGCGGGGAAAAATCGGTACTCGATACGACACGCGGACATTGACACCACACGAGGTGGAGCAGCGTTCCAGACAAAAAGTTACGGGAAAAAAGTTACAAGGAAAAAGTTACAAGGAAAAAAGTTACAAGGAAAAAAGTTACAAGAACCAACTGATGCTGACACCCATCTATCAGGAACAGATGCGAAGGACTTGCATGCAGCCGCCAGCCACATGCGCATCTCGAGCCTCAGTGTGCTCGAGATGTCCTGTGCAAAAGTGTCAGGTGACAGCATTGGCGTGGTCCTGTTGATGGTACAAATCTTGGTACATTCCATGCAAGGACCATACACAAGATAACCCAAGCCCGGGGGCGCCTCACCTTGAGCTGCCAACCAGTGGATTACCCTCGCACGGCCCTGAAAAATGGACCCATCGAAATCCGCCGTCCCCCCCCACTCCAACACCCTTTCTTTGTGGTGCCCGTCCCCCCTCCTCGCCGCGCAATGCTAAGACAAGGCAAAGGGAGACCCCTAGGGGAAAAGGGTCGCCCTCGCCATTAGCCCCGGCTACACGCCGAGCGCGTCGCTGATTCGCTTGAGCGTGGACGTGACAAGGCAGCGGGCCAGGTGTCCCGTCCTCGCGGTCGTCGTCTCCGTGCCCTCGGCCACAAAGCTGCCCCTGCGGTTGGTCACAGGGATGCTCACCAGCTGCACAGTCACGCTGACCATGCACGCGTCGTTGGCCACCCACTGCGACGTGCTGCTCGCGCCTGCTTGCAGGGACTGCGTCGCCGTCACGCCCGACGCCAGCACGAGGATGGAGTCAGGCTCACGGTTGATGATGTCCTGCGCGATAACATGATGGAGGGAGGGCATCATGGCACACGATCCATGTGGGACAGACGATACATTTAGGATGAGACGTGGGGGGGCTCAGCGGCATGTTAGGACTGCCGGAACGCGCTTGAAATAAAATGTGAACACCAATAATACATTAGCAGTAAACTCCACCTCAGCCACCCAACAACGTAGCAATGGACCTTCACCCAGTCGCCCTACCATGCCATCACCGCATTTCAACTTCCACCTTCCTCATCCTCATGCACCCACATTCCACTGGAAACGGTCCTCTACCCGACCTCCACCCACCCACCACTCACCCGCCCCTCTGAGCCTCCCATCCACTCGACCACCTCCACCTCTACCTTGGCCATCCTCCCACACGCGAACGCACCTTACCTCGGCCACTCATCACCCAGCCCCCCTCCCCCACAAGTCATCCTCCCCTAGGGCTTCCCCCCCCTCCATTGTCCCACCCACCTCCGCCTTGGCATCCGTCACCATCCTCCAGTGTGTGACATAACCGACGTCCACTTCGATCCTCCCTCCCCTCCCACACAGAACCCCATCGGCCATCCATACCAAAGACCACCCACCTCCCACGCCCCATCGCCATCCTAACAAACACCACCCACCTCCACCTCCCCATCGGCCATCCGTAACAAAGACCACCCACCTCCACCTCCCCATCGGCCATCATAAAAAAGACTACCCACCTCCACCTCCCCATCGGCCATCATAAAAAAGACCACCCACCTCCACCTCGGTGATGTCGAGCGGGCAGATGAGCAGCTGCGAGCGTTCGGGCGCGACGGAGCAGTGCTCGACCACAAACGACGGGTCCAGCAGCACCTTGAGCTCGTCCTTGCTGCCGCCGCCCGCCACGCCAAAACCGAGCCCTTGGGGCGCCAGGTCGGCGCGCGTCCGGTAGGACCAGGTGGCAACCTTGGAGTGGAGCAGCGCGCTCGGCTCGCACTTGCGCAGGAGCAGCGTGTTGGCCTCGCCCGACTGCGTCATACGCAGCACCTCAGTCATGCGCGACGTGCCAGTGATCACATCCCACTGTGGGAGGGAGGGGGGGAGGGGGGGGGGGGGAGCAAGAGGGGTTGCTTATTAATTAATTAGGAACATAACTCCATTGGGAGTATATGTAGCACATATCCCAGAGAAGGGGCATATGGCTTTTAATACATTCTAAGCTACTTCCTGCAAGGGTGGGAATGTAAACGACACTTGCTCTAGGTGCACCAAGGGCACCTGCACCCCCCCAGAGCCTCAAGCTCAACCCAACTAAGGGTTGCTTATCTTGGGGGTAAATTGGTGGCGGTGAAAATTGTTATTGGTCATTGTCGTGGTGGGAAAGTTACGAGATCGGCGGGAAGAAGAGATCAAGTAAGGCAATCAAAGAAGCGAACAACGGACTAGTCCCCCATAAAAAAGAAGTATGTAAATGCGCTGAAAAAGCCGTGCCTATATCGAGGACACCGACACATGAGGGAGAGGGGGGTGGAGGTGGTGATGGAAGGCAGGGGCGAAGAGATAATGGAGCAATAAAAGGACACAGGGGAGGCAAAAGGGTGGCAGGGAACAGCATGCTACGAGCCGTAGGGGTAAATGCACACTTTCGACGCCCGTTTCCAATACTGTCTGTCACCCTGCCTGTCCCTGCCTATCTCGCTACTGTTTTTCCCAAGACAAGCTGTCTGGCATGAATAACAGTGAGCAGCGCAATATAATAAAAAATACATTGATAGGATAACACCAGGCTCGAGCTACCCTGGTCCGGATGCTTCCAGATCTCTGGCCTGCGCTGGTTGTCTCTGTGATGTATACAAGCCCCCCCTTCACCTCGGAGCGCTTGGTGGTGTCGCCCAGGAAGTCCATGAGCTTGCGAGAGGCGACCGGGATCTGCAGCGACGTGGTGGCCGCAAACACCGAGAATGGCGCACCCTTGCGCCACTGCACGCTCTTCCAAGACACCTGCACGACGGCGGTGCACATCAAGACAAGAAGCAGCGGCAATGGAACTTAGAGGATGTGGGCAGAGGCGCAAGCTCACTTAGCAGGAGTAATAGCCGGGGCAGACACAGCGGCAATCGAAGGGGCATCCAGGCGCCGATGACAATACCATGCTGACAAAGAGAATGAGGTGGTAGTGAGTGCCGGAGTGCAGCATCGTCGATTGAAGTAGGACAGGGTAACTCCACCACCAGGGAAAGCATTGGTCCAACACTCAGCTAGGGCGTAAAATTGTACGACTATTGTTATCCATCGAACGCAAATATGGCATCCGTAAATGATGATCTCCAAGGCGCAGGCGCATGTTGCGATCCACAGACGGCTGATTCTAGGAAACCATGCACGTCGTTATGGGGGTTGGTGCGGTGCGGGTTGGGGAGGAGGAGAGACGCGCACAGTCCGCTGTCTCCGTACCTGCCATTCGGGCATGTCCACCGGAAGGCTCTTGTAGTGGTAGCCCGGCTCCCCGCCCGAGCTGGTCGCGATGTACTGGTTGGTCATCTCGTGGCTGATGCCCAGGAAGCTCCTGATGAGAAACGGAGGAAGAAAAGCATGGGAAACCATGAAAAAGATTTACAAGGAGTGATGCGGGGGGGGGGGGGGGGGGGTTGAGCAAATGCTAAGACATGTGGCCGGCACAAGCATGGACGAGTGGCACGAGCATGGATGGACACCTGGATACATGACCATTGTGCACCCACATGGTAGTTCCAGGAAACAGGAACATGCAGTAACGCACACACGGTCTGGGAGCGCAGATAACCCACCAGTTCGGGCATTACAGGCAACGGCATGCGCCTCATGATCTTCTCAGCTCCTATATGTATAACTACCCACACTGCTTGTACGGCGCTGAAACATCTGAGTAAACCAATCGGTCCCACCCACCACACGAGGCTCTCTGCAGGCAGCTGAGCTCATGACCCCTACCTGGGCCCAATAAAAGATGTAACACCAGACCCCAACACAAGACATAACACCAGACCCCATACATAGATTAGACCAGATAACAATAACACCATATGATAAGAGCGTTCGCTCACGAGCAAAAGCACCCACATAGCACCATAACATGCTCCATCCGTGTGGGCACCAGCGCTTCTTGACCCACCAACTGACGAGCGTCTTGGCGGGCACCACTACCGCCCGCACTGCCTATACATGGCATAAAAAAAACCCTTGAACCAAGCTCATCCAATGTGTTGACGATGCGACGCATCTCACGAGCTTCTCGGCTCCCATTTGTGTTACTATGTACTTGAACAAACCAATCAGTCCCACTCACCTCACAAGCTTCTCGGTCGGCAGCTGCAGCGGCAGCGCGATGGGCATGCTCCACACGAGCGCGTCGTTCTGCAGCGCGGTAAGGATGGCCGCCGCGCCAAACGCCGCGCCCGCACGCAGGCAGTTGCGCAGTGGCCTGGCGGGGCACAAGTCACGTACGTGTGCGTGCATTGTGTTTGTGTTGTCGTACGCGTGTGGCGTGTGGTGTGTGAGTGGATTGTTTTCATGGGGTGTGGGGAGGGTGGAGGGGCGACCGTGAGGGGAGGTGGTGTCGATGTAGCAAACAAGGGAGCGATGGGAGTGGGGGAAACACATGCGGGGCGGCGGTGGTTATGCATGGTCAGTAAGGAGAGACTATGCGTACTTAATTGAATTAAGGTGAGACAGAGGCGCCAGCAGGCACGGGTAGGCACCGGCAGAGGCACGGGTGCCGTTCATGGCGGTGAGCTGCTTGCGCACCAAGGCATTGCAGACACGCCACCAGCTGGGATGACTGCAGCTGGTTGTCACAGGATCCAAAGCGGATACAGGGCGGGCAAGCCATCTTTCGAGACCACATCACACCGTAGCAAATGTTCTCACGAACAACAGCGCCGCATATCCAGCAACAGCGGTCCGCGGAAGCCTGCACTCCACAACCGTAGAACTCTGACCCCTTCCACATATACGCACAGCTGTGACATCGCCTTGCCACCACGAAGATCCCCAACAAGCACCGCAAACATCATCCATCCCTTGGCCCCAGTAACCCACCAGTCCTTGGACACCTCCATCTCCAACGTCTCCACCACGGTGACCTGCGATCATGGTCGCAAGGGGGGCGGGGGGGGGGGTGGAAAGGGGGGGGGAAGGAGAGGCAAAAGGTGGGGAAAGGACAGGCAAAAGGGGGGGGGAATGGGGGGGGGGAATGGAAGCAAAGCGGTGGGAAAAGAGAGGCAAAGGGGAGGGGGGGCAAGCAGAGGCAAAGTGGGGGGGAAAGAGAGGCACAGGGGGGGGGGAAGGAGAGGCAAAGCGGGCGGAAAAGAGAGGCGAAGGGGGGGGGGGGGCAAGGAAAGGAAAAGGGGGCGGCGGAGGGAAGGAGAGGCATAACGCGAAGGCAAGCCAGGGATCACCAGGGCAGCGCACATCAGAGTGACGATAAGAACGCGGCAAACAGGGAACGTGCCTGGGGAAGAAAAGAAAAGAGAGAGAGAGAGAGAGAGAGAGAGAGAGAGAGAGAGAGAGAGAGAGAGAGAGAGAGAGAGAGAGAGAGAGAGAGAGAGAGAGAGAGAGAGAGAGAGAGAGAGAGAGAAAGACATGCTCTGCATCCTTTCCTTCCCTGCATACATGCCCAAAAGATGCCAAGCAAAACTTTCGGCATGAAGTAAATCATCATTGTTGAAAAATGCAGATTGGCTACTCTCATGCCGATCGCCAGCCAGATATGCCACTCGGGTTCCTTGTGCGACACACACCACCATTTTAATCAGGCTATGGTGCTCGATTACAGGGGAAAAAATACTGCAACCTAACAAATCATGAAGTGCTGTCGTGCAATCCCTGGTCACTCACCGTGCAGCTCCTGCCACCGTTGGGGACGACGAGGATGCCCGAGAGCATGCGGTGGGCGCGCGCCTGCCAGGATTCCAAACACAGACGCGCACGCACCGAGTCACAGACACAGGCCGCGAGGTGGCACGGCACACACACAGACACACAGACACACAGGCAGTGAGGTGGCACCGCACACACATGCACACACAGACAGACACAGACACAGGCAGTGAGGTGGCACGGCACACACATGCACACACAGACAGACACACACACAGGCAGTGAGGTGGCACAGCACGCACACAGACACACAGACACACACAGACACAGGCAGTGAGGTGGCACACCACGCACACAGACACACAGACACACACAGACACAGGCAGTGAGGTGGCACAGCACGCACACAGACACACAGACACACACAGACAGAGGCAGTGAGGTGGCACGGCACGCACATGCACACACAGACAGACACAGACAGAGGCAGTGAGGTGGCGCGGCACGCACATGCACACACAGACAGACACAGACAGAGGCAGTGAGGTGGCACGGCACACACATGCACACACAGACAGACACACACACAGGCAGTGAGGCGGCACAGCACGCACATGCACACACAGACACACACAGACAGAGGCAGTGAGGTGGCACAGCACCCACATGCACACACAGACACAGGCAGTGAGGTGGCGCGGCACGCACATGCACACACAGACAGACACAGACAGACACAGACAGAGGCAGTGAGGTGGCGCGGCACGCACATGCACACACAGACAGACACAGACAGAGGCAGTGAGGTGGCACGGCACACACATGCACACACAGACAGACACACACACAGGCAGTGAGGTGGCACAGCACGCACATGCACACACAGACACACACAGACACAGGCAGTGAGGTGGCACAGCACGCACATGCGCACACAGACACACACAGACAGAGGCAGTGAGGTGGCACGGCACGCACATGCACACACACACAGACACAGACAGAGGCAGTGAGGTGGCACGGCACACACATGCACACACACACAGACACACACAGAGGCAGTGAGGTGGCACGGCACGCACATGCGCACACAGACACACAGGCCGAGACAGTGAAGCACATACAGTGAGAGGTGGAAATTGCCGTAGAAAAAAACATGGTTGCAATCGGCAAAGACCCAACCTGCTTTCTCCCACCCACTCATTAACTGAGGAGGGGTTGGGCCAGCACCAGCGACGACGTCTTCATCGCATGCAGCCTGGCCCAGGAACACCTGACCCAGTATCGCTAGAAAAAAAAGAATCAACTCCCTGTGGTTCCAACCAAGGGCGCGTTAGCCCACAAACGCGCGTGGTATACGTGCATGGCCCAATCGTACCACATGCCGCTCGTCCGAGCTAGCACAAACCCCCTTCCGGGGTAGCGCAATGGTATGTGTCAGTGCGTGGCTTGCACCTACCACCTTGTCACCCCTAAACAGCGGTTGCATGCCAGGATTGCCTGGTTGGGCACGTACCAATGTCTTGACGCGCCGTCACTCCAGAATCGCAAAGCAAAGCACTAGCTGTAGGGATGCATGCATGGGCTGCCACGTAGCACCTTGTCGCGTCTAAACAACGGCTGCGCGGCGGAATCGCGTGGGCGGCCACGTACCATCTTGGACTCGCCGTCGTTCGAAAACTTTGGGAACACGATCGACTCCTCAGAGAACACGCGGCAGATGCCCTCCGCCTCGAGGTTAGCCGGCGCGCTGCTGCGCAGGAAGCGGAGTGCATGGCCGGGGCCTGTTTGGCCAGGGCCGTGCAGCTCCGCGTAGCACTGCCCCACGCCACGAATACATGCATAACGCACAGGCAGGCAGATGAGTGCGAACGCAGCATTGATGCCAGGCCGCCAGGCCGCCGGGCGTGCGTGCGTGCGTGCAGGCAGGCAAGTGAATTGCTGGCGCGTAAAGTGTAAGTGCTGGCACACACACACACACACACACGCACGGGCAGGGGCACGGGCAGGGGCACGGGCAGGGGCAGGGGCAGGGGCAGGGGCAGGGGCAGGGGCAGGGGCAGGGGCAGGGGCAGGGGCAGGGGCAGGGGCAGGGGCAGGGGCAGGGGCAGGGGCAGGGGCAGGGGCAGGGGCAGGGGCAGGGGCAGGGGCAGGGGCAGGGGCAGGGGCAGGGGCAGGGGCAGGGGCAGGGGCAGGGGCAGGGGCAGGGGCAGGGGCAGGAGCAGGAGCAGGAGCAGGAGCAGGAGCAGGAGCAGGAGCAGGAGCAGGAGCAGGAGCAGGAGCAGGAGCAGGAGCAGGAGCAGGAGCAGGAGCAGGAGCAGGAGCAGGAGCAGGAGCAGGAGCACAAGCTACATGGATAGATGCAACAGCACAAGGGGTATATCCACATGCACAAGCATAGTGTGAGTCAGCTACGCGGCACTGATGGAAAAAGTACAAGCGATACAGCCATCGCACGCAGCACGAGGCTAACAAGCCCAACCACACCTTGTTTACATATCATCAATACACCACTTTATACTATGGAAATAAGGGTAGTGGCAGCCCGGGCAGCGGCAGTACCATAGCCTAGGTCTCAGCGGCCACGCACCAGGTCGATGGTTCTTCCCCCCGGCATGTCGCGTGTGCAGAACACCTCGTCCTCCACGTAGATCTTTCTGTAGTAAGACTGCATCAGGCGGCCCACGTCCGCCTGGTAGGGGGTGAGAACACACCGCAGCGCAAAGCAATCAACAGGCAACGTCCGTGCACCCAAGCAACCGCCAAATCAGCCAAATCAGCCAAATCAGCATGTATCGTAGTCCGCACCAAATAAAATCAGCGGCAGGCAAATCAATGGCGGTCAAATCAGCGGCAGGCAATTCAGGGACAGGCAATTCAGGGGCAGGCAAATCAATGGCAGGCAAATCAGCAGCAGGCAAATCAGCGGCAGGCAAATCAGCGGCAGGCAAACCAGCAGCGGGCAAATCAGCGGCAGCCCAGAAAATCAGAGAGGTGGGCAACCAAACCAACAGGCAAGCCATCAATAGCCAATTCACTGGGGGGGTCGTTATAAAGAGGCAAAATTAACGGTGATCTGGGAGGCCAAAAGCCGCATTGCGTCAGCAAAATAGCCACATGGGTTGAAGCACCGCTGAGCATTACCCAGTGTTTTTAGTAAGGGTTTTTGTCCGCGTCAGCCTGGCTGACTTGCTGCCGTTGGCGGCGCGTCGGATCGTTGACTCGTTGCCAACGGCGGAAAGTCAGCCAATGGAATCTAAAGTGGGGATTCCCAAGGTGGTTCGCTTGCTACAGGGCCTAACGATCCCTGAGATTAGGGTTGGAGCACATGTCTAGCTTTTGAGTTCTGACTTGTGAAAGCAGCGAGAAATGGGTTCCATGAGACAAAATTCAGAATAATATGACCTACTTCGACTGTTTTTCTGAACTTACTGTTACAATACTAAGTCCTACACATCCACATTGCCACAGCCGAGAACGGCACACACCATTCGTCCCTGGGTTCACGCTTTCTATCATACTTGCGCCCCCGTTGCTTCTTTTTCTGCTTCCTCAGCTGCTCCTTGGCTGCTTCTTCGTCACTGCTGACATCGATAGGGTTGCGCTGCCCGCAGCCAGTGTCTGCAGAAACCAACGCATCACCATCTTTCCCAGAATCTGACTCGTCCGATGATGTTTCCTTCTCGGACGACCGGCCTGGGGGCTCACCAGCATTGCCGGACTGAGCCGATGCTGCTGCTGCACTGCTGGCTGCATTGCTATTATCCCCCCTTTTCCTCTTGCTGCGGTTCAGCGCGTCTGCTGCCTGGCCTACGCCAACGATGGCACGCGGACCAGGCGCAGGCGCTGTGGCCGTGTCGGCGGCCTGTTTCGGCATGAAAAAAGCTGCGATCCCCCCAGATTTAATTTTTCCCAGTATTCCTTACGGCGCCATCCCTTCACCCAAAAACTTCCAACCCCCAGGTCGCTAACTTTGCTAGTTGACTATCGGACTAAACCATTATCGTTGTTAAATGTTTATACAAGATTACTGACCCGGCCCGAAATTTCCCTACGCATCTAGTAATGGACAGAATTCTTTCTTATGCAAACAAATCTACAGCGTTAATAAACACACCTGGAATTCGATTCAAAGCAATATGTAAATCAAGCAACCTCGCAACGCTTCATCAATCAGCTCATCAATCATGTATTCATATTCCTAAAACCTTGGCCATCATCGAGACATCGACCATTGCCAGTCGTTCTGGGTTACAACTTACAACTTTACATTCGTCTAGAACTCTCGTCACTCTCGCCGCCAAGCAGGCAAAGGGCCGGTGGGTCTGGCATGGGCATGATAACGGCCTAGAATCTTGAAGCATATATAACGAACAGACCTGAACTGGTGAACTCGAATTCGTAGATATCCAGTACGAAGTTAGCATTTCAGTGGACTTCAGTACAATAGTAGGTACCCACTTTATATTGACCCTGCCTGACGCATAGACTCGGAGCCTGAATTTACGCGTCAGACGACTGACGTGCAGACAAAATTTATGCGTCAGTCGACTGACGCAGAGCCAAAATTTACGCGTCAGCTGTCTGACGCGCGGACGAAAAAGTCGGACGCGTCAGACACTGACGCGTCAGCGGCTGACGCACGCGTACCGTTACTAAAAACACTGCCATTACCTGCATCATCACTTTCACCCCACTCACTCTGCTCTGCAATATTGCCCTCCCTCGCCACTACCTAGCCACACTACATTGACTCCGACCACAACGCTCTGCATCTCCAAACCGCGGCACACCCCAACCACTACGCTCAGCAGCACCATACCTCCACTAACCCACCTCGGTCTGCAGCACAAACACCACAGCCACCACAGCCACCCTTCATGTTCTGCAGCTCAAAAAACGGAACCTGGCCCACCAACCACAAGGCCTCCACACGGACTGCCCCTCTCCTGATTCTGCCGCACTCATACACCCCCAGTTCATCCACCAACCCACCATGTTCGGCAGTTTGGCCCCAGCCCACCAACCCACCATGTTCTGCAGTACGGCGATCAGGTTGGGCGCGCTCATCGCCACCACACCGCTCGCCCGCGTGCCGCTTGACGTGAAGTCCATGACCGTGGACGTGATGTCCGGGATGTGCGCCGACAGGCCATGGCCATGCCCGTGCCCGTGCTCCCCGCTGTTACTGCCACCCGAGAGAACGTCCGATGAGCGACCGCTGCTGATGCTTCCGCCCGTGAGCCTGTCGGGCTTGAAGCGCTGGTAGGACGCCGACAGGATGCCGAGGTCTTCAGACAAGGCGGCAAGCGGCCAGTAGCCAAACTTTCTCTGCAGCAGTGGCCAGCGCAGCGCCTGGATCAGGTTGCCGCGCGTGTCGTTCACGGCCGTTTGGTGCCAGAGGGAGCCATCGCGCGCCAACTGGCCAAGGGGCGGGGGGGGAGAGGGGAAGGATGCCATGATGAGGTGGTAATGGTGGTGGTGGTGGTGGCGGCGGCGGCGTACGGTAGAAGGAAAAGAAAGACAGGCAGGTTGCGCGTCAAGACCATGATGGGGATGAGTCAATCTCGGGCAGGCACGCAAGGACGCCAGGACGCCCACCCGGAACTGGCGTACATACGCGCATTCCATGCACTCGCGCAACTCCACAACAGCACTCACAATAAACACATCTGCAGGCGCGAAATGTAGCTGGCGAGCAAGGCTGCTAGGCGAAATGAAACCCATCTGAATAGCACGCAAGTGGGCCGCATTGGTTAGTGACGGAGGACAAAGTGACCGTAATAAAAAACAAGCAAGGCACCTCTTCCTCGACACCACCATGCCTGGTCCAGTCTGCTCTTGCAGCACAGGCCACTCTCAATGGCAGCACACAGGAAAACTACCCTCCGCCCATGCAGGCTGTACCTCCTGTCCAAGGATCATGCAACTTCCGCAAGCGAGGCAGACAGAACAAAACTCATGAGAAAGTACTATCCTGGCAGCCCATAGCCGGCCCATAGTCGGCCCATCCCCCACCCTGTCCCACCCGCCCCCGCCCCTCACAGTCACACCTCCCACCATCCTCCCGCCCCTCTTTTTCTCCATTGCCGTCTTAAAATTCTTAACAATGATTCAACATGTTTTAAAGAAAAATCTCCAAATATTGCCGCAATCCACACCTAGCTTGCACTATGGCACCATCTGCCCGTTGACAAGTTCCTGCAGCAAGCACCAGTATACACACTCTTAAGTACACAACCCGACGCACCTGCAGCACCGTCTCCTCAAGCGGTGATCTACGGCACGCTACCGTACACACATGCCATACAGTGACCAACCAACCGTCTACAGTGACCATCCCTCCCCCCCACCCCCTTCCCCAATTTCCCCAAATCACCCACCTGCAGCACGGTCTCCTCGACTGCCTGCGCGATCGTGCACAGGCCCGCCACGTTCTTCTTCACAAACACCGGGCGGGTGACCTCGGGCCCCAGTGGCGAGAGCCCTGGCTCGCTCATGCTGCTGCTACTGCAGTAACTGCCCTCGCTCTTGTGGGTCGACCCCGTGCCGGCCGAGCTGTCCCTGGTCAGCTCCAGGCCTATGTGGACCCCTCCCCCCCCACCTCCACCACTCCCAAATGGGCCTCCACCACGCCCCAGCCCGTCCAACGTACGGCCGGGTGGCAGAAGAGCCTTCCCGTCCGCGCCGCCGCCGGGCCACCTCATGTAAATGCCATCCAAAGGGAACGCCGAGCGGGATGCTTCAAGGGCCAGCGGGACGGGCGCGGTGTCCTGCTGGCCCGGCCCCCCCCCCGGACCGAATAACGCCAAGTGCTGCCGTGCCGCCGAGGACCCACCCGCCGGGGCCATCGACGAGAGTCCCTGCGAGGCGCCTGAGAGCGGCCCCCCCCGCTCCTTCTTGGCGGGCACGTCCTCAGCCGCGCCTGTGGTGAGATACGTGGACACCTCGCCGCGGCCACGCGGCGCAAACAGGCTCGTGTGGTCCTCAGGGAGGGAGAGTCCCCCCCCCGTGACCACCATCGGCCCGCTGCCAGGGGCCAGGTCGCCCGGTCCCTGCTGGTTACGCGCCGACCGAGACGACGACGCCGGCGCCGTGTAATGGACGTGGTGGCCATTACCGCCAGCCCCCGCCATGGCCGCCGCCGCTGCGGCTGCGTCCCCCGGAAGCGCCCCATACCCCCTCATGTCCGGGCCGTAGTACCCAGACCCCCCTGGGTGATACGAGGGGGGCGGCGCCGGAGGGCCGTCCCCGCCCCCGTGTCCAGCGGGCCCCTTGGGGGCCCCCCCGTGGTATAGGGGGCTATGCATCCCATAAGGGATGATCGGTGGGGGTGGTGGCGCGGGGCCCCCGTGGGAGAGCGCCGAGGGCAGTCGCAGGTGGTCGTTGCCCCCCGACCACCCTGGAATGGACCCTGGCGCCCCGGGCAAGGCCGCCGGGTCCCCATAGGGGTGCTTGGACCCGCCGAGGAGCCCAGCCGCGTGGCTATACCCCGAGTGCGCGCCGGGCATGCCGACGGGAGGCGGCCACTGGGGGCTGAAAGGGCCCCACGGCCCCGCTGCCTGCATCTGCGCGGTCGAGTACTCATGCGCGTGCGCCATGGCGGCGGCAGCGGCTGCAGCTGCGGCGCTGGCTTCCTCCTCCGAAGACAGGCCGAGCCCAAGTCCGTCCTGTCACGAGTCCGGAAAGAAAGGGATTTGGTTCCCGACATCGTAGGGGTCACGGCGGTGGGTGCCAGGGAGGGTGGGGTTGGCGGTGATCATCAGTACGTACGTTTGCGGGAATAAAAAGACAGGCAACTAGCGCGATGCGTGCATCCCTAACACCGGCTGTTATGAATTCACTGGAGGCAAAATTATACACTGAAATTACTGAGGGCTGAAAATTCAGATTGATCGATTAATTAAAGCACGCATCTGCATCACCTAGGGCTGAGAAAAGCACTCACAAACATTGGCAGCAATAGCATCAGGTACATTCAACTGCTATCTTTGGTTCTTGCAGATTCTTATGAGGCAAACCAATCGAAATATACATTCATCAAGAGCGAATCCTTACATGAATAATCAGACCAATGCAGGGAAAAAAGATGCACAAGAGAAATATATAGATAGTTTTCATGATCGACAGTATACCCTGCGGCTGGGTAATGGGCACGTGTGATGCCTGTGCAGCAGCCTCGTTTGTACATGTGTGTACAGTGGTTAGTGTATCAGAATGTGTATGTACGTGAGTTTACACATATACCGTCCCTATTTTAAGTTTAATAAAATAAAGAAATTGTGGAAAACTTTGCCTGAAAAGATGCTAGAACAAACAAAGGAAAATTCATTAATTAAATTCCAGGGCTGTGGACTGGCTTAGGGATGATGACTTGACAAACAAACAAAGAAAAGAAATTAATTTACTGTAGATGGCAGTGTGTACGGCCCAAACATCACACTACACCGCCCGTATTGATACTTTTATGAAGTATAGAATTGCTAGAAATCTTTCCGCCTGAAAACAAACAGAGAAACTTTTATTAACTAAATCCTGGAGCTGTGGACTGGAGTAAAGATGAACCAACCACACAAGCCCCAAATAAATTAATTTATTAAATTTTGTCGGCTCAGGCTGCTTACCCTGGGGGAAAAAGCGAGCAAATAACAGATAAGCTGGGGGCCTTACCATAGTCAATAAATACCCGACTGCCTATTAAGGGCTGTAGGGCAAACAAACAAAGAAGGGATTTAATTAAATGAAAAAGCCGGGGACCCCACTTAGCTCTCAACAAAGGACCCAGGGTAATATCAAATGCACACAGGGCAAAAGTTGACTATGACTTCAAACTTCCAATGCCGCCGGGCGGTGTAGGCTTACATGTATGCTCTTAAGCACTGGCAGCCAGCCAAGGACAAGGAACATCTCATTAGCCGGTACATGTGCTGCAATCCTCCCGATTAAGTCGAGCCTTTATGCCGGCGGTGGCCAGCTTTCCTTGATAAGGACAAAAGCTTCAAGCTTTCCTTGAGGATAAGCCACTAGCAAACCATCCCGCACTACAGGATCCACGCTACCGACATCACCGTGCTTCTCCGGAGCCAGTCAAAGTTTACGTCATCTTCAATAGAGAATTCAAAAGTCCACCAACCAGATTCTGCCAGGAACGATTCGTGGGATTGTTTACTGTGCGACTCCCGGCACGAATTACTCTGGGAAGACACCAGATTGTGGGGAATTTCGCCCTAATGGCTCCCACCAAAGAATATTTGAAGTCAGGAAGTGTGGAAGCCCCAAGCCAAATCAATTCTACTGATAGCCAGTACACGTAAAGAAGTCCCTCATTACCTTACTAGACTTGGGAATCTTAATCGAGTAGGACATAGGAGTGAAACACAAACGCTAGAGATGTACTCACGAGCCTCGCATTCGTAAGTACTAGCATAAAGCTGTCATCCCCGAATCATTGAGTTGAAGGAAATTTATCAGTCAGTGTGGAGATTCATGCCAAACTCCCAAATCATAAAGCAAAATATGCATGTAAACGGTGTCACAGATATAATTTAAATGAGCCTATGTGATGCAACACTTGCAATCTACAAGGAACAGACACTGGCAAGACGACTGGAATACACAGGACGGGGTTAAGGATAAGATCACAAACAGCTTTTATAGTAGGGAACACAAGCTAAACCACTGGCACCTTCCGCAGACTACAGCCAAATGTGAAGAAGCAAACGTAAAAGGTGAGCAAGCCAGTCAAAAGCCAAATATGCCGCCATGAACTGCGGCTTATCCATTACAGCGATACGGAAAGCAGCCTAGCACAACTGACCACAACGATCCAAATGGTCAAACTTCTTCTGTGAGCAAGTTAAGAAATAATCAACCCCCCTTGGAGGCCCAGCCTCTTTAAGCGCCAGTCAGGACCAACATATACACCACCACTACTGCACTCCCATTGACGCGAGTCTTATCTGTAAATATATAAGACATGGGTGACAATTGATAAACTAGGCCGATAGAAGGGCCACAGTGGCGTCAGGATGACGCAATGCCGGCCTCAAAAGCATCAACTCATGATGCCAGTGATGACTGTTCCTGAGTTCGATCAAGCTCAAAGTGACTACGGTCTTGTTCTAATTGTTTGTTCACAACTTCACTGATTTCAGGGTTGGCATACATGCCCAAAACAATATATACGCGTGTTTCGCCCCAATGCACAACTTAATGTTTCTCTGGCAACATGTGTACTCGGACTTGGAATTTTCAGGGGTATGCCAGTGCGCAGCACAGCGCCTTGGTTCTGGCTGGGGTCCTTGGTGCGCCATGTACTTCCCACTCAAGGTTTACCAGAACTAGATGTGAACAGTCAAGCGCAAGCCTTGCAAAAGGGCCGACTGGGCTCACTTGGCGCAAAAGCCAGAGGCACTGGCATCATGCAGCTTATGCCAGCTTTGCTAGCCGCACATGAAACGTCGTGATCAGACTGCTGCGCAACAGCGACAACCAGTGCAGACATGCGTCTGGGCTATGCTCAATAGTTTCCAGTCATACCGAACAAAGGTCATTGGTGGGATTTCATTGTAAAAAAGACACAAGAGCAGGTCATGGATGCCAATATGAACCCGGTCCTTGTGACAAAGTACTACGGTAAACTGTGGGTTCTGCAACAGGAAGTTCTCTTCCAGCTAAAGGCGGAGCCAATCAGCATCACCCGCGCCTTTGTGCACATTGCGGGCATCTAAGGGGGAGGGCTGACGGCTTGCGCCCACTGGATTCCCACACGGGCAAGAGGGGGGGCATACCCCCCCAATTTCCTACTTGAGCCCTCACACTCTTTTGCCGTCCAGCGCCGTCCGTCACCAGCCAAAGTGAAAAATGGCTGAGCGCACACCTTTGCCAAAATGGGTCCGTCGGGGCGAAACGGAGTGCCCGTTGGACGTGTGACACGTGGCATTTATAGGCTAGGGAGGTAGTCGGCACAGTCAGGACTTGTATCTGACGCCACCAAGATCACTAGTTTTGCCACGTGTCCTTAGTTATGACCGTAAGATACCGTAGTACGTATATGTGCGTTAGTACGTCCACGAGTACCTCACTCCGGGATGTAAGCCAAAGCGCCGGACCAATACCTAATCTCACAGTGAGCGCGCACCTTTCCTGAAAACCAGGCGCCGGGTGTGTTTGCCGAGCGCATTCCGGTTCTATTTTCCCAGCGCCGTCCTTAAAAAGCCAACTTGATCGCACTCCTTTTTAATTATTCTGGCGACGGGGCGGTTTTGGAGCTCCCTCCACGTCTGTCAGAGCTCCGTCGGACCAAACTTGGAGTGATAAGTTTTGCTGTGACGTGCCCCCTCCTCGGGCAAGTATCGTATTTTCGAGGGCATGTAAGTTTGAAGCCCGATGTAAATACCTACATTTGTGGGCCCCAGGTGAATACCTGCACTACCCATATTTTCTATTCTGGCCATTGAGTTTGCTTTTTCATTCACTAGATTCACACGCTTGGTTGGTTTTGCGGCGAAGTCAGTACAGCCAGTAGCACAGCCATAGTACAGCCTAGCTAGTACAGCCTACTACACCTTACTATAGACTGGTAGCTAAAGCTCAGTTGACGGCTCAACTTTGCTAGCCTGTGCGGCTATGCAAACTTGAAAGTGAATGACTGTGAGTGACAGGAGCGACTACCCGGGCTATCTACGCAGATGTTTAGATTTGAAAATAGAAGAAACCAAAAATGCCGTAATCAAGTAGACCCAAGAGGCAAGAAGTAAAGAAGATGAGCTAGATAGCAACAAATTGGTTGATGTCTAATCTGTCTTCCGCGAAGCCGGAAATTTTTTAAAAACTCCGTCAGAGCTAAAAAAAAGGGGCACAATCGGTTCCGTAAAACGTAGAACTCAGCAGGGTACACGTCACCACACGGGTGTGGCGCTGCATGCCCACCTGCCACTGCTGCTGATCGGCCACGGGGATGTGCGCGCCGACCTGGGCGAGCGTGTTGCGCAGCATAGCAACCTCCTTGAGCAGCAGCCCGTTCTGGACGTGCAGCTTGGACATCATGGACCCTGCCATGGCCGAGCACGACTCGAGCGCCTTCTTGAGCTCCGTGTTCTCCGTCTGGATGCGCGCCAGCTCCTCCTTGAGCTCCGTGTAGCCATCAATCGCATGCTTGGTCTGGTTGCAGGTCGGATGGGCAAGAGTATAGAAAACGGTGCAGGGCGTTGCAAGTGGGGATTGGGACGGACGGCAGCAGGCAGTGGAAAAGGGTGTAAGGGAAAAACAAGGGGACTCCGAGTGAAGGTTGGAAAATCATACTAGACTGTTGTGCTAGGGCAGATTGTGGCTGTTTGTTGCTTGGGCAAGATTAGTGGCAATAAGGACAGGGGCAGCCAACAGGAAAAAAAATTGTAATGGACGAAGTTTCAGGAAACTCCGAGGGATTGGCAGGTTAATTAAAGCAGTGGTCGACAGATAACGGCGGCAGGGCCAGTGGTTATCCCTTAGCATGGTCATGATGAGCAGGTGGCATGACATGATGTGCCAGGCTTGACGCGCGCTACAGGTTAAAGATGGAAAGTTTCCTCTCCAGGAAAGAAAGTGATATTCCCCAGGTCACACCATGACATGTTGGCAAACTAATAAAGCAACAATGTCTCATACAGGTAGTGCAGTGCTTCAACAGCCATAAACCACAATTTCGAACTACATATACTTAAAACGTTGGACCTGGAACCCTGGGGTGCAAGGCTTCGGTAAAACGCGCTCAGCGATAGGACGAACGGACGGGGCCGCCAATTGTCTGACCTGAACATGAAAACATTGTTTCTGGCAGCCATGCGACGACACCTGGCAATTCTGCAACAAACATGGAAGAAAACAAAATCCGCGCGCGAGGGCGCGGAAGCGGGTGTGAAGGTCGCGAACTTTCGTTCCGAAACCAAAAAGCGACGTTTGGCTTACTTTTATTTGTGTCCGCCTGTTCTGGAACCAGAACTTCACCTGGCGAGGTTCCAAACCCAACTGCTCGCCCAGTTTGAGCCTGACTGCCTCCCCAGGGCGAGGATTCTTGGCAAACCATCTTTCAAGCTCTTCTACCTGCTCTTCAGTATGCCTTCGATTAGGTCTAGAGCCCCCATCGGCACTAGTGGATTTCCCTGCAGACGGAGCTTCCGAGCCACCAGCAGGTTCGGAGCGCTCAGGCTGCGGGCGACGCTCAGCCTGGGCTGCCGTCCCCGAGTTGCTGCCTAGCTTGCTCTCATCGCGTTGTTCCTGGGCAGCCTGCTGCTCATACATCACTGCAGCACAGCGTCGGGCGCTGCATGCAGCCGGATAGCAAACCAAACTAGAGCAAGTTTAGCCAGCTCTGCAGTATGCCGAGGTGGCGAACCGCCATTTGACGCTGCAACATGATACCGGCATTTCCAGTCTACCCACGGTAAACTGAACCTTCGTAATTGAATGCAAGCCGTCACAGACCGTTTGCGCGGGCTTTAACGACGCGACTGGGCGTCTGGAAGAGGTTCGACATGCCCACCGCCGGACATAATTACCACCAGATACCCGCGCTCTACGGTTTCTGATTTGCCCGACGCTTGCTTTAATGGGCTTAAATGAGGCGCCTCATGCCACTTGGTTTTGAATCAAGCGTCTGGATTCGTTGTGATCTATGGCCGCCGCGCCCAGTAGCGTTCAGTCGGCAGTAATTGCGAGGCCCCAGCGTTGTCACATGCCGCTTGGCAATTATTATGACACCACGACATTTCGCTGTCTACCACCATTTCGAACTGCTGACTGCCGCAGCCGTCAGATCTGCTACCGCCGCGCAACATGATTGGTGTCCTAATGGGACCTCCAGCAGAATCTGTTGCCACCTAAGCTGAGATTCGCGAATCAATCAAAAGGCTCCGAATCTCAGAGATGTCAGCGCCATTGTATTGGCAACTAACATTCTTGCTTGTCGAAAGGCCGATGCAATGTGAAGAGCAGTGTGAAGAGCGATGATCACGTTACCTGCGTTACGAACCACGCTGAAGAACGGCGATGCCGCTGGCGTGGCCAAAGTTCCCATTCCGGCGTGCCATCAATTGCGATCGATTTGACACTGGCGGCACGCGCCTGCCACGCTCCTAGTTGGCTCTCGGGTACTCAAGCTCTGAAATCGTATCTTGGTTCAGTATCTTACCTCTTGAAAAAGTACGCCGAGACGCCACAGTGAGTATCTTTGCCCTGGCATCCTGACGACCTTTTACATCGTGGCAGCGGACACTGCCGGCTGTTGCTATTATTGCTATTATAAGGCCCGGTCTATACGACTTTTATTAAAAAGCTTAAGGGCACAAATTTACACGTGGACGGCTCGATCTTGCCAATTTTTCATCTTGCGGTGCTCCTCGAGGCAAGCCATCAAGGCGGGGATCGATGCGGCCGTAGCAAGATCGGATCGCGTAACGCTAACGTAACTCCCATAACCGCCCGAAAATTAGGTGGTGGAACCGCTGTGTACGAACTGGGTACGGCGGTACCTAGTTCAAGTTAAAATGGGTCCGATTTTTAATAAATCAGCGCATTTTAAGGGGGGTCATTAAAAATCACGTTAAAAATATAATGGGCTACTCGGCAACATAACATAAAGTTGGCGGGAGAATCTCGACTGTAAGATTTTGCCGTCCACCTTATAACGTCTTCGTACTGTTCCCCACACGCGCCGTATGCCTCCGTCCACGGTGACTTGAGCCCAACCTTTTTAATAAAATTCGTATAGACCGGGCCTTAGTAAACTCTTTCCGACAACCGGCGCGGGAATGATCTCAACTTTCCGGGTAAATGGGAATGATCTCAACTTTTTTGGGGGGGGGAATGATCTCAACTCAACTCCGCTGGACGTCCGAAGTGGATCGTAACGGCTTTCCAAACTCCCAATCTACTCATCAGCCCATGTGCGGCGTGGGCAACAACAACAACAACAACAACAACTGATCAGCACACTATCTGATATGTTGTACGAAGCACCGGATATGCGACATCTGAGCGCAAACGAAAAGGTTGTTGTTGTTGTTGTTGTTGCCCACGCCGCATATAGACAGGTACAAAGACTGAATTCGGTCCCTACTGAAGTACATTTGTCGTTGTTGTTTGGAAACGGCCGAGGGCCAGAACACTGAACAGCATGCAATCAGAAATTATCAAAGAAATAATTCGCTAATATAATATACGAAGGCAAAATGAAAAAAGTTAAAACGTTAGCCTCCGACAATCTGGAGCGTCCGATGATGGATCCAACGGCCGCGATAAACCCGCTAAGTTAGCGGCTCGGGTCGTCCGTCCAAAATACTACAAAATACTACACATAAACAACCAATACAATACAAGCAAACTACGGAACCACATAGACGCGACGCGAGGGATTGGGGCCGTCAGATCATCGGATGGTGGAGGCGTTGTCCCCAACCGACCCGAGGGGCGAAGGGTCAGTTGACTGGGGTAATGAAGGTGGCGCAAGCCACCGGAGGTGGGCGGGGGCGGCTTAGTGCCTGTGGCGCGGTAGTCCCATTTCCCCGAAAAAAAATTATCAAAGAAACAAAGGTACTCAGCGGAGACTCAGGGGAGAGTGCCCCGATAGTACCACCGATACTAAATATATCCGGCCCTCGGCCACTATAGATCTCTGCTGCCCTTGGGCGGCGTGGGAAACAACAACAACAACAACAACAACAACAACAACAACAACAACAACAACAACAACAACAACAACAACAACAACAACAACAACAACAACAACAACAACAACAACAACAACAACAACAACAACAACAACAACAACAACAACAACAACAACAACAACAACAACAACAACAACAACAACAACAACAACAACAACAACAACAACAACAACAACAACAACAACAACAACAACAACAACAACAACAACAACAACAACAACAACAACAACAACAACAACAACAACAACAACAACAACAACAACAACAACAACAACAACAACAACAACAACAACAACAACAACAACAACAACAACAACAACAACAACAACAACAACAACAACAACAACAACAACAACAACAACAACAACAACAACAACAACAACAACAACAACAACAACAACAACAACAACAACAACAACAACAACAACAACAACAACAACAACAACAACAACAACAACAACAACAACAACAACAACAACAACAACAACAACAACAACAACAACAACAACAACAACAACAACAACAACAACAACAACAACAACAACAACAACAACAACAACAACAACAACAACAACAACAACAACAACAACAACAACAACAACAACAACAACAACAACAACAACAACAACAACAACAACAACAACAACAACAACAACAACAACAACAACAACAACAACAACAACAACAACAACAACAACAACAACAACAACAACAACAACAACAACAACAACAACAACAACAACAACAACAACAACAACAACAACAACAACAACAACAACAACAACAACAACAACAACAACAACAACAACAACAACAACAACAACAACAACAACAACAACAACAACAACAACAACAACAACAACAACAACAACAACAACAACAACAACAACAACAACAACAACAACAACAACAACAACAACAACAACAACAACAACAACAACAACAACAACAACAACAACAACAACAACAACAACAACAACAACAACAACAACAACAACAACAACAACAACAACAACAACAACAACAACAACAACAACAACAACAACAACAACAACAACAACAACAACAACAACAACAACAACAACAACAACAACAACAACAACAACAATGTTACGTCGCGTAACAATTCGTTGTAGTTACGGACGTAAATTAGGTCCTTGGCCTCGGTTGTTCCTAGGTTACGTGCAGTTCTAGTTTGGACATGATTGTCCCCGTAACAGTACTGTGGTATAGTGGGTGCCTTTGGGCGCCGCGCCGCGTACTATATTAGTGGTCCTTATCCTTTTGTAGAATGTAGTGGACAGGCGTGCATCTGTGCACCTGCTTGTGTTTCTGTGTTTCTGCAGGCGAGGGCCAGGTCGGCCCGAGCCTGTTGGACCGTTGGTGACCATTTATGCACGTTCCACTCCTTGTGTGGTCACTCGGCGTGTGTTAAATGAATTAACACATATTAGCTTGGGTCACGGCAGTTTAGTTGTGTTTCCTTCCTCTTTTCCTGGAGTAAACGGGTTTGATTAAATGGCCTATGGCGTATTACAGTAGTACATATGTAAATGCATTGAGATCTGGTTCGTCTCGGTCGTCTTTCGCTAGGGGTGTAAATAGAAGCAGCCTCACTAGTTTAGGTAGTATCAGGACAGGTAGAGGTAGAGGTGGTGGCCGAGGCGTGCGGCGTAACAAACAACAACAACAACAACAACAACAACAACAACAACAACAACAACAACAACAACAACAACAACAACAACAACAACAACAACAACAACAACAACAACAACAACAACAACAACAACAACAACAACAACAACAACAACAACAACAACAACAACAACAACAACAACAACAACAACAACAACAACAACAACAACAACAACAACAACAACAACAACAACAACAACAACAACAACAACAACAACAACAACAACAACAACAACAACAACAACAACTCAGCGGAGACGTGTCCCCAGCGTGTACGGTTGCATCATTTCCGGGGGAAATGGGTGTTGTTTATTTCGGTACGGTATGCCGGTTAACCAAGGTATGCCACAAGTAGCCAAATGTCTAGGGTAAGATACCGGAGACACCCGCGTTGTAAGTTGGTAACACAGCTTGTTGTTGTTGTTGTGTCCCACGCCGCCCAAGGGCAAACGTGGTTTGTCCTAGCAAACGATGTCCCACGATGTTCCGCCCACTGACTGAAGTACAGCAGCACCAGGTTGATCATGAGTCTGTTGCCGAAGAGGACAACCCCTGTCACATACTGCTCCTTTCTAAACCTTTCACCCGTATCACACTACACAGTTGGTAACGGCCACTTCGATACGTGGTACCTCTTACACCGCCCGCATTGGTAAGAATACTAAATAATTATGAGGCTGGGCGCCGGCCAGCTGCAAACGATAAATAAAACAAAAGAATTTTAATTAACTAACAAGTTTTGCGGGCTTCGCCCGCGACATTAGAGCTTGTACTTTTTGTGGCCGGTCCCCGGCCAGGGAGCCCCGGCTAGGGAGATGCGTGACACCACGTACCGCCGCCAAGGGCCAGGTGGCGCTAGCCTCGCCAAGGAGCTCGCGCTAGGTTTAGATTTTCCACCACAAGATTCATGGAGGTTGTCAAAAGGGTGAAGAAAAAAACCCAAAGTTTGGGCACAACCCCTAGATTCGAACCCGCAACCTTGCAGTTAATACGCCAATGATGCAGTGTGCCTTGGCGCGTGAAGTCTACGCAACCAACTTACGTGGAACTTAAAGAATATGTATGTTGCTACACTAAAGGGAAAACTTGCGCAACCGCGCAGTGGACGGAGCTCGCGAACTACGTCTTGCGGAGTTCAACTAGCTCAGTACAGATTGACTGCTACCTCTGCACGGGAGCGCGATGCGCGCGGGGATGGGTGACCTCGCCAACCCCGCAGACAGCAGGGGAAAATCGCTTACAGGCGGTGGAGCAGAGGAAAATCCACGTGTGAGCTTTCTGCGCGTTTGTAACTGGTTCCTCAGGATAAAGTTTGGTCCAACAGCCCAAAAGTTTGCGACGGTTATATCTGGAGCTCGCGAACACAGGACATCGCAGAGTTTGGCTCCTGGCGCAATCTGGGCATACGGACCTCTGCCAAATGGCTCATCTGGATGTAACGCACAAAAACCCTGATAATATGGACGCCGTGGTTTGACCTTTTCGTGATTGGTCGCAACGAAATTTCGCGCAGCTGATTCGTCAAGCGGACTCTAAGTCGCGCCGCTGAGTGGCTGGAGCCGAAAGCCGTTCGAAAGAGTGTTAGCTAAAATTGTGCCAAGGCTGCGTTTTACAAATTTTAGTATATATGTTGACAAGAAAAAAGTGGGGGAGGGGGGGCTATCGCCCCCCCTCCCCGACTTGAGAGGACGTGACTCGCCGCTAGCGGCCCAGAGGCCGATAGTCGACCTTCTGGGCGCCAACCGCACCGGCCCGCGCGACGCGCCAAGACCCTTCCACGGAGGACGCGCGGGCGGACGATTCCGACCGGGACGAACCGCCGCCGTGCGCCACGCGCAACGGACCCTTCCCCGTGAACACCGTGAAAGCTCTCCGAGCGTGAGATACTTGGAAATTTCGTCACGTTCGTATCGAAAATGAAATTCTGACAAATTTTCAGCTCGCACTTAACCACAATGAATTTCAGCATACCATTCGACATACTTTAGAGATATTTCGGCGTCAGATACTTGGAAATTTCGTTACGGTCGTATCTCCAGTGAAAATCTGACGAATTTCTCCGCTCGGACTGAACCACAGTCAATTTTCGCATACCATTCGATATACTAAATAAAATTTTGCGTTTCCGTTCAGCAACGCTATGAACGTTTTCGTTCCTAACTGAAAATTCCGTCTCGTTTGATTCTATTTCCCCTGTTCAGGCGCGAACGTTTCCGTTCAGCACGTAACTGTCATTTCGTCTCGCTTGCTTATCAAATTTCACATCCCACGTCCTGTGCCCCGAAAAGTTTTAGTACAGATATCGGTTCGCGACTTTTTGTTTGACGGTTA
The DNA here is from genome assembly GCA_009746045.1 of Mesostigma viride. NCBI lineage: Eukaryota > Viridiplantae > Streptophyta > Mesostigmatophyceae > Mesostigmatales > Mesostigmataceae > Mesostigma > Mesostigma viride. The sequence continues at coordinate 827,650 of RPFO01000090.1, read as the reverse complement.
AATAAGTCAACGCGCCGTACCGTCCTGAGGCCGCGCGGATTGGCGAGACACCCCACCTGCCCGCGAAACCCTGAACGTGTTCAGCGTTTCAGCACCCGTTCAGAATACCTCAGACTCGATCTCCAAGGTTTGGGGATTTTCTTTGTACTACGCGATTGGCCATCTCGCTACGGTCCTGGACGTCGTCCGCTCCCGCGCTAGGGGGCGCGGGGGACGGCCCCACCTCCGGCCTACGGCCTCGGCCAAAGTTTTCGGGCGTCATAAATCGTAGTTACTAGTAGGGGACAAGAAAAAAGTGGGGGAGGGGGGGCTATCGCCCCCCCTCCCCGACTTGAGAGGACGTGACTCGCCGCTAGCGGCCCAGAGGCCGATAGTCGACCTTCTGGGCGCCAACCGCACCGGCCCGCGCGACGCGCCAAGACCCTTCCACGGAGGACGCGCGAGCGGACGATTCCGACCGGGACGAACCGCCTCCGTGCGCCACGCGCAACGGACCCTTCCCCGTGAACACCGTGGAAGCTCTCCGAGCGTGAGATACTTGGAAATTTCGTCACGTTCGTATCGAAATTGAAATTTCTGACAAATTTGTCAGCTCGGACTGAACCACAATGAATTTCAGCATACCATTCGATACAACAATGATATTTCGGCGTCGGATACTTGGAAATTTCGTTACGTTCGTATCGCCAGTGAAATTCTGACAAATTTTATCCTGAACTATTTCGCCCCACCCTGACTGAACGCCAGTTCGGCTCTGAACCTTCCAACCGTCCTGCAAATTTGATCCATCCGTTCAGAAAATCGCATTCCATTGACGTTGTGGCCCTAAATTCGAGCGCGTTATTCGAAACGGCGTGCACCGGTTGGTCCCCGCCCAAAGTGGTGCAACGGGTATCCCTGAAAAGTTTTAGTACAGATATCAGTTCGCGACTTTTTGTTTGACGGTTAAAAGAGTCAACGCGCCGTACCGTCCTGAGGCCGCGCGGACTGGCGAGACGCCCCACCTGCCCGCGAAACCCTGAACGTGTTCAGCGTTTCAGCACCCGTTCAGGAGATGTGAGACTCGATCTCCAAGGTTCGGGAATTTCTTTGTACTACGCCGACTGGCCATCTCCCTACGGTTCTGGACGTCGTCCGCTCCCGCGCTAGGGGGCGCGGGGGACGGCCCCACTTTCGGCCTACGGCCTCGGCCAAAGTTTTCGGGCGTCATAAATCGTAGTTACTAGTAGGGGACAAGAAAAAAGTGGGGGAGGGGGGCTATCGCCCCCCCTCCCCGACTTGAGAGGACGTGACTCGCCGCTAGCGGCCCAGAGGCCGATAGTCGACCTTCTGGGCGCCAACCGCACCGGCCCGCGCGACGCGCCAAGACCCTTCCACGGAGGACGCGCGGGCGGACGATTCCGACCGGGACGAACCGCCGCCGTGCGCCACGCGCAACGGACCCTTCCCCGTGAACGCCGTGGAAGCTCTCCGAGCGTGAGATACTTGGAAATTTCGTCACGTTCGTATCGAAAATGCAATTCTGACAAATTTTCAGCTCGGACTTGACCACAAGGAATTTCAGCATACCATTCGATATACTTTAGAGATATTTCAGCCTCAGATACTTGGAAATTTCCTTACGGTCGTATTTCAAGTGAAATTCTGACAAATTTCTCCGCTCGGACTGAACCACAATCAATTTCCGCATACCATTCGATATACTAAATATAATTTTGCGTTTCCGTTCAGCAACGCTATGAACGTTTTCGTTCGTAACGGAAAATTCCGTCTCGTTTGATTCTATTTCCCCTGTTCAGACGCGAACGTTTCCGTTCAGCACGTAACTGTCATTTCGTCTCGCTTGCTTATCAAATTTGACACCCCACGTCCTGTGCCTAAAGAAGTTTTAGTACAGATATCGGTTCGCGACTTTTTGTTTGACGGTTAAAAAAGTCAACGCGCCGTACCGTCCTGAGGCCGCGCGGACTGGCGAGACGCCCCACCTGCCCGCGAAAGTCTGAACGTGTTCAGCGTTTCAGCACCCGTTCAGGAAAACACGACACTCGATCTCCAAGGTTTGGGGATTTCTTTGTACTACGCCGATTGGCCATCTCGCTACGGTCCTGGACGGCGTCCGCTCCCGCGCTAGGGGGCGCGGGGGACGGCCCCACCTTCGGCCTACGGCCTCGGCCAAAGTTTTCGGGCTTCATAAATCGTAGTTACTAGTAGGGGACAAGAAAAAAGTGGGGGAGGGGGGGCTATCGCCCCCCCTCCCCGACTTGAGAGGACGTGACTCGCCGCTAGCGGCCCAGAGGCCGATAGTCGACCTTCTGGGCGCCAACCGCACCGGCCCGCGCGACGCGCCAAGACCCTTCCACGGAGGACGCGCGGGCGGACGATTCCGACCGGGACGAACCGCCGCCGTGCGCCACGCGCAACGGACCCTTCCCCGTGAACGCCGTGGAAGCTCTCCGAGCGTGAGATACTTGGAAATTTCGTCACGTTCGTATCGAAAATGCAATTCTGACAAATTTTCAGCTCGGACTTGACCACAAGGAATTTCAGCATACCATTCGATATACTTTAGAGATATTTCAGCCTCAGATACTTGGAAATTTCGTCACGTTCGTATCGAAATTGAAATTTCTGACAAATTTGTCAGCTCGGACTGAACCACAATGAATTTCAGCATACCATTCGATACAACAATGATATTTCGGCGTCGGATACTTGGAAATTTCGTTACGTTCGTATCGCCAGTGAAATTCTGACAAATTTTATCCTGAACTATTTCGCCCCACCCTGACTGAACGCCAGTTCGGCTCTGAACCTTCCAACCGTCCTGCAAATTTGATCCATCCGTTCAGAAAATCGCATTCCATTGACGTTGTGGCCCTAAATTCGAGCGCGTTATTCGAAACGGCGTGCACCGGTTGGTCCCCGCCCAAAGTGGTGCAACGGGTATCCCTGAAAAGTTTTAGTACAGATATCAGTTCGCGACTTTTTGTTTGACGGTTAAAAGAGTCAACGCGCCGTACCGTCCTGAGGCCGCGCGGACTGGCGAGACGCCCCACCTGCCCGCGAAACCCTGAACGTGTTCAGCGTTTCAGCACCCGTTCAGGAGATGTGAGACTCGATCTCCAAGGTTCGGGAATTTCTTTGTACTACGCCGACTGGCCATCTCCCTACGGTTCTGGACGTCGTCCGCTCCCGCGCTAGGGGGCGCGGGGGACGGCCCCACTTTCGGCCTACGGCCGCGGCCAAAGTTTTCGGGCGTCATAAATCGTAGTTACTAGTAGGGGACAAGAAAAAAGTGGGGGAGGGGGGCTATCGCCCCCCTCCCCGACTTGAGAGGACGTGACTCGCCGCTAGCGGCCCAGAGGCCGATAGTCGACCTTCTGGGCGCCAACCGCACCGGCCCGCGCGACGCGCCAAGACCCTTCCACGGAGGACGCGCGGGCGGACGATTCCGACCGGGACGAACCGCCTCCGTGCGCCACGCGCAACGGACCCTTCCCCGTGAACACCGTGGAAGCTCTCCGAGCGTGAGATACTTGGAAATTTCGTCACGTTCGTATCGAAATTGAAATTTCTGACAAATTTGTCAGCTCGGACTGAACCACAATGAATTTCAGCATACCATTCGATACAACAATGATATTTCGGCGTCGGATACTTGGAAATTTCGTTACGTTCGTATCGCCAGTGAAATTCTGACAAATTTTATCCTGAACTATTTCGCCCCACCCTGACTGAACGCCAGTTCGGCTCTGAACCTTCCAACCGTCCTGCAAATTTGATCCATCCGTTCAGAAAATCGCATTCCATTGACGTTGTGGCCCTAAATTCGAGCGCGTTATTCGAAACGGCGTGCACCGGTTGGTCCCCGCCCAAAGTGGTGCAACGGGTATCCCTGAAAAGTTTTAGTACAGATATCAGTTCGCGACTTTTTGTTTGACGGTTAAAAGAGTCAACGCGCCGTACCGTCCTGAGGCCGCGCGGACTGGCGAGACGCCCCACCTGCCCGCGAAACCCTGAACGTGTTCAGCGTTTCAGCACCCGTTCAGGAGATGTGAGACTCGATCTCCAAGGTTCGGGAATTTCTTTGTACTACGCCGACTGGCCATCTCCCTACGGTTCTGGACGTCGTCCGCTCCCGCGCTAGGGGGCGCGGGGGACGGCCCCACTTTCGGCCTACGGCCTCGGCCAAAGTTTTCGGGCGTCATAAATCGTAGTTACTAGTAGGGGACAAGAAAAAAGTGGGGGAGGGGGGGCTATCGCCCCCCCTCCCCGACTTGAGAGGACGTGACTCGCCGCTAGCGGCCCAGAGGCCGATAGTCGACCTTCTGGGCGCCAACCGCACCGGCCCGCGCGACGCGCCAAGACCCTTCCACGGAGGACGCGCGGGCGGACGATTCCGACCGGGACGAACCGCCGCCGTGCGCCACGCGCAACGGACCCTTCCCCGTGAACGCCGTGGAAGCTCTCCGAGCGTGAGATACTTGGAAATTTCGTCACGTTCGTATCGAAAATGCAATTCTGACAAATTTTCAGCTCGGACTTGACCACAAGGAATTTCAGCATACCATTCGATATACTTTAGAGATATTTCAGCCTCAGATACTTGGAAATTTCCTTACGGTCGTATTTCAAGTGAAATTCTGACAAATTTCTCCGCTCGGACTGAACCACAATCAATTTCCGCATACCATTCGATATACTAAATATAATTTTGCGTTTCCGTTCAGCAACGCTATGAACGTTTTCGTTCGTAACGGAAAATTCCGTCTCGTTTGATTCTATTTCCCCTGTTCAGACGCGAACGTTTCCGTTCAGCACGTAACTGTCATTTCGTCTCGCTTGCTTATCAAATTTGACACCCCACGTCCTGTGCCTAAAGAAGTTTTAGTACAGATATCGGTTCGCGACTTTTTGTTTGACGGTTAAATAAGTCAACGCGCCGTACCGTCCTGAGGCCGCGCGGACTGGCGAGACGCCCCACCTGCCCGCGAAAGTCTGAACGTGTTCAGCATTTCAGCACCCGTTCAGGAAAACACGACACTCGATCTCCAAGGTTTGGGGATTTCTTTGTACTACGCCGATTGGCCATCTCGCTACGGTCCTGGACGGCGTCCGCTCCCGCGCTAGGGGGCGCGGGGGACGGCCCCACCTTCGGCCTACGGCCTCGGCCAAAGTTTTCGGGCTTCATAAATCGTAGTTACTAGTAGGGGACAAGAAAAAAGTGGGGGAGGGGGGGCTATCGCCCCCCTCCCCGACTTGAGAGGACGTGACTCGCCGCTAGCGGCCCAGAGGCCGATAGTCGACCTTCTGGGCGCCAACCGCACCGGCCCGCGCGACGCGCCAAGACCCTTCCACGGAGGACGCGCGGGCGGACGATTCCGACCGGGACGAACCGCCGCCGTGCGCCACGCGCAACGGACCCTTCCCCGTGAACGCCGTGGAAGCTCTCCGAGCGTGAGATACTTGGAAATTTCGTCACGTTCGTATCGAAAATGCAATTCTGACAAATTTTCAGCTCGGACTTGACCACAAGGAATTTCAGCATACCATTCGATATACTTTAGAGATATTTCAGCCTCAGATACTTGGAAATTTCGTCACGTTCGTATCGAAATTGAAATTTCTGACAAATTTGTCAGCTCGGACTGAACCACAATGAATTTCAGCATACCATTCGATACAACAATGATATTTCGGCGTCGGATACTTGGAAATTTCGTTACGTTCGTATCGCCAGTGAAATTCTGACAAATTTTATCCTGAACTATTTCGCCCCACCCTGACTGAACGCCAGTTCGGCTCTGAACCTTCCAACCGTCCTGCAAATTTGATCCATCCGTTCAGAAAATCGCATTCCATTGACGTTGTGGCCCTAAATTCGAGCGCGTTATTCGAAACGGCGTGCACCGGTTGGTCCCCGCCCAAAGTGGTGCAACGGGTATCCCTGAAAAGTTTTAGTACAGATATCAGTTCGCGACTTTTTGTTTGACGGTTAAAAGAGTCAACGCGCCGTACCGTCCTGAGGCCGCGCGGACTGGCGAGACGCCCCACCTGCCCGCGAAACCCTGAACGTGTTCAGCGTTTCAGCACCCGTTCAGGAGAAATGAGACTCGATCTCCAAGGTTCGGGAATTTCTTTGTACTACGCCGACTGGCCATCTCCCTACGGTTCTGGACGTCGTCCGCTCCCGCGCTAGGGGGCGCGGGGGACGGCCCCACTTTCGGCCTACGGCCTCGGCCAAAGTTTTCGGGCGTCATAAATCGTAGTTACTAGTAGGGGACAAGAAAAAAGTGGGGGAGGGGGGCTATCGCCCCCCCTCCCCGACTTGAGAGGACGTGACTCGCCGCTAGCGGCCCAGAGGCCGATAGTCGACCTTCTGGGCGCCAACCGCACCGGCCCGCGCGACGCGCCAAGACCCTTCCACGGAGGACGCGCGGGCGGACGATTCCGACCGGGACGAACCGCCGCCGTGCGCCACGCGCAACGGACCCTTCCCCGTGAACGCCGTGGAAGCTCTCCGAGCGTGAGATACTTGGAAATTTCGTCACGTTCGTATCGAAAATGCAATTCTGACAAATTTTCAGCTCGGACTTGACCACAAGGAATTTCAGCATACCATTCGATATACTTTAGAGATATTTCAGCCTCAGATACTTGGAAATTTCCTTACGGTCGTATTTCAAGTGAAATTCTGACAAATTTCTCCGCTCGGACTGAACCACAATCAATTTCCGCATACCATTCGATATACTAAATATAATTTTGCGTTTCCGTTCAGCAACGCTATGAACGTTTTCGTTCGTAACGGAAAATTCCGTCTCGTTTGATTCTATTTCCCCTGTTCAGACGCGAACGTTTCCGTTCAGCACGTAACTGTCATTTCGTCTCGCTTGCTTATCAAATTTGACACCCCACGTCCTGTGCCTAAAGAAGTTTTAGTACAGATATCGGTTCGCGACTTTTTGTTTGACGGTTAAATAAGTCAACGCGCCGTACCGTCCTGAGGCCGCGCGGATTGGCGAGACACCCCACCTGCCCGCGAAACCCTGAACGTGTTCAGCGTTTCAGCACCCGTTCAGAATACCTCAGACTCGATCTCCAAGGTTTGGGGATTTTCTTTGTACTACGCGATTGGCCATCTCGCTACGGTCCTGGACGTCGTCCGCTCCCGCGCTAGGGGGCGCGGGGGACGGCCCCACCTCCGGCCTACGGCCTCGGCCAAAGTTTTCGGGCTTCATAAATCGTAGTTACATTAGGGGACAAGAAAAAAGTGGGGGAGGGGGGGCTATCGCCCCCCCTCCCCGACTTGAGAGGACGTGACTCGCCGCTAGCGGCCCAGAGGCCGATAGTCGACCTTCTGGGCGCCAACCGCACCGGCCCGCGCGACGCGCCAAGACCCTTCCACGGAGGACGCGCGAGCGGACGATTCCGACCGGGACGAACCGCCTCCGTGCGCCACGCGCAACGGACCCTTCCCCGTGAACACCTGTAGAAGCTCTCCGAGCGTGAGATACTTGGAAATTTCGTCACGTTCGTATCGAAATTGAAATTTCTGACAAATTTGTCAGCTCGGACTGAACCACAATGAATTTCAGCATACCATTCGATACAACAATGATATTTCGGCGTCGGATACTTGGAAATTTCGTTACGTTCGTATCGCCAGTGAAATTCTGACAAATTTTATCCTGAACTATTTCGCCCCACCCTGACTGAACGCCAGTTCGGCTCTGAACCTTCCAACCGTCCTGCAAATTTGATCCATCCGTTCAGAAAATCGCATTCCATTGACGTTGTGGCCCTAAATTCGAGCGCGTTATTCGAAACGGCGTGCACCGGTTGGTCCCCGCCCAAAGTGGTGCAACGGGTATCCCTGAAAAGTTTTAGTACAGATATCAGTTCGCGACTTTTTGTTTGACGGTTAAAAGAGTCAACGCGCCGTACCGTCCTGAGGCCGCGCGGACTGGCGAGACGCCCCACCTGCCCGCGAAACCCTGAACGTGTTCAGCGTTTCAGCACCCGTTCAGGAGATGTGAGACTCGATCTCCAAGGTTCGGGAATTTCTTTGTACTACGCCGACTGGCCATCTCCCTACGGTTCTGGACGTCGTCCGCTCCCGCGCTAGGGGGCGCGGGGGACGGCCCCACTTTCGGCCTACGGCCGCGGCCAAAGTTTTCGGGCGTCATAAATCGTAGTTACTAGTAGGGGATTCCCGAGTGTACTGACCTGTAGTTTTTGAAACTACCAAACAAATAAAGAAAGTGTAAATAAATTGTTTGACTGCCAAGAGCGCTTCTTTTGCGGTAAAAAACAAAGAAATATTAAATCTCTGGCTGAAAAATGTGCTTTTACTAGCCGTAAGAGCAGTGCATCCGGCTGGGTTATACAAAACAAACAAAGAATGATTAAATTTCGCAGCCGGTTTAACGGTTGTTCGGTAACCAAACAAACAAACTAATAATTAAGGGGACTGGTCCCTTCCGAATTTTTTGGCGCCAAAAAATTCGCGCCGGTACCGAAGGTCATAAATTTCACGTGCACGGTGCGCGCACCCCTTGCGGAAGTGGCCATGGCGACTGCGTTCAGGCGAAACTACCACACTAGGGCAGGCGAAATGCAAAAATTTTACTCGAATCTAAAAGACGATGAGTTTATGATGTTAGTTTGTGGCGGAAATAAGCTGGTTTACAATATCGCTGTTGTTTTTTTATGCCATCGGCATGGGGGGTAATCTGAATTTTTTGGTCGCGCGGAATGAAATAGAATTCATGATAGCGGCTGTAAAATCGCGGTTTGGGGGGTTGTTCTGACCGTGAAGCAGGCGGTTGCATCGAATTCTAAACCGAGCTGGTGCTTTTTGCCATATTTTCGGCCATTATCGGTAAGTAATTGTTCAGACCTGCGCAGTGCGTGTCTGACCTGTCCATGGAATAACGGCTGTTATTGCGCGCCTGGGCGAGGGATTTACGAGGGCGAGTTACAGATTTGTCGCGAATGTTATATGCTATCAGTGCCTTCTTCTATGAGCTCATCGTTCGATTTTTTTTGCGTTCTTTTTGGGCAGTTTCCGCCAGCTAGCTTGCCGTCGCTTGCCGTTGTGTTGCCGAATACCTGACAGCTTTAGATTGTTTTCGTTGATGTCGTGATCAGGGCCGCTTCAGTCGCAGCCTATTATAGCTCTTCGGGAAGGTATAAGGCATTTCATAAAACGTGTTCTGGCAAGGATGTTGTGCGTATGGACGCTTCTTGTTGTTTGAGAGTGACGCACCCTCTCTTCGCAGCGGCATCACAGCGCTCATGCGCTGAAGGGCCGCCAATGGTTTCTTTGCATTTTATCGTGCAGGGATGGAAGTGTTATAGTGATGATGATGTTGGAGATATTGCATTTGTGTGACTGCATGTAGATAGCTGGCACCAATGGTTGTTTGAGCTTTCCTTTGTTATGATGATGTGACAAGACTACAATGTGCTGAGCCAACCATGGTTGACATGCATGACTGCATGCAAGCTATATACACCATGTTCCTACTTGGTTCCTTGCCCTCCATAGTCCCAGTTTGTCATCCATGCCGGGGAGGACAGTTTAGGAGGTGTTGTTGAGCTGATTAGCTTGGTTGGCATCAACCTTACACTCTAACCTGGGAGAAACATAGGAAATGCTGCTTAGGCATGTTAGGGCTACCATCGTCAAGGCTATGAACATATTTACAAGGCTGGCCATGCTGGAGGGATGATGAACACATATGAGGTGCGTGGCCACCCGTTTGTACATTGTAAACATACTCAGGACGGTACAAGCTATGGTCAGTGCATACCCGGCAGGTGCTGGGTTTCCTGACTATGCAAATACCCCCTTACCGCAGGTGCGGACGACACACTTTAACCCCTGGTTACGGAATTACCATGCACTGGCGCTTTAGTGGAGGAACCACTAACGCCTTCCCTGGCGATTCGACTTCGCCTAGAAACCCCCCCCTGAGATCTGCCGTCATTGCTAGACACGGCAAGGCAATGAGGCTTCCACCCATGGTCATCACCCATCAGCTCAATTCCGGCACCCCACCACCACCCGACACTGACATTCTTCCTCGTTTGTGGTTTGTCTGCGCTTTTCCATGGTTGCCCCGCAGGCCCCGTACGCCATGAGCCACACCGACCTTGTCCATGGCAAAGTTCCACCGTCCCCTGAATTGAAAGCTGCGCTTCAAGCATCTACAGAGAAAATCTTGGTCATCATCCTACACGGCATGGATGCTTCGGTCTCTGACAGGAATGAGCTGAGGAAGCTGATGGCCGAGCGGGGCGGTATAATAGTGGGCGGCGTAAAAAACCAACCAAACTTCCATGTACGCTTCCCATCCGCAGAAGCTGCTGAGGCAGTTCTTAAAGCTTACGTCCACGGCAAGGGCAACCCGTCCATCATGGTGGGCCCCAAGGTCTTCCGGCTTCACAAGTACCAGCCCGAGTACAGTGGTGCCGAATTCACCCTCACTCTGTCGCACTTACCGGCAGAAACACGCGACATTGCGGTGATACCTATGCTTATCAGACCCTGGGGCACGCCGTCGAACCCGGCGCTCTACGAGGAATCCGTTCAAGGCAAAGCATCACGGGCCGCAAAAGAAGAAATCAAGGTGAACTCCGCAGCCATGGGGTTCACACCCAACTTCGACCCGGCACGTGGGCTTACAGGAGACGGTCTAAACCTGATCTACGGCATGCCGGGCGGCTACTCGGAGGATGGGCCCCGCTGCATTCCGGACATCATCACGGTGCAAACTCACGACAACTCCGGCAAGATCGCCAGCAACCACAAGATCACCACGCAGATCGACATGGAGCGCCCGGTGTGCACCAGCTGCATGAGGAGCCGGGAACATGAGCCTAAGGACTGCCCGCACAGGTCCACGGCTAACAGGGCTAAGAAGGACCGCATGGCTCATGCCAACCTCGGCCCCACACCGCGCCCCGATAATGCCCAGGATCCCAACGGCAGCCGGAACACAACCATGGGAGAGGATATCAACCGCTTCCTCTGGAACGGACTGGCCGACTGGAGGGTCTGTCACGACCTGGGTATGCCGGCGGGGGCAAGGATTGCCCTCAAGCTCCACCTTCTCATCACCTCAACCGGCAACGAGGACTCCATTTTCTGCCCGCTCAACGAGGCCAACGAACCCTACCTGTACGTCTGGGAACCTCGTGGGTACAAAACACAACGCCCACTCGACTTCTGGACCGACGCGCAGATGCACATTGACAGCCTGGCGCTGAACCCACTGGTCACACTCAACCCGGAAACCCCCACCCTTCACATGGCCCACGTTGAGAATGGGGGTCCCAGGAGGGGAATTGACCTAGTGAAGATCCTCCTCCCAGGCACATACCAGCCAGATGACACGGGCAAGATACCGGATGCGGCCGGGCGATGGCTACTAACGTCCAAGAAGCAACTTTTCGAGGGCAGCAGCACCCCCTGGCCACAGTACAGGCCTGTCCGCCGCAAGGACCAGCCAACCGCGGACACCGAGCCACCGGGATCGCCGCTGCACATTCCCAACGCCGCCAACGGGGCAGAGCTCAGCCTACCGGAGAATCTTGAGGAGGGGGACGAGATCGGGGAACACATGGACACGGAGGCGCCGGGGCAAGGAACTAAGCGCGCCCGGCCGGCAGCCACCGGGGTCACTCACAACACCGGCCTGGACATCCGTGGCGGCGCCGGACGCAACGGACGTGGCGGCCGCGCCCACCGTGACTAGGTAAGACCTGCCTGATACGCCACTAACATGAGCCAACTCACCATAGTATCATGGAATGTACGTGGTCTCAATAGCTATGGAGTACGTACTGCTAATGGCATTCCCAATACTACTCGTATCAAGCAATTAACCCTTCACCTCGCATCATTACTGCAGGGCTACGGCGGCCCAGCCCATGAGATCTGGCTGGGCCTGCAAGAGCATAAAATTCAAGGCCCCGGGGTCACGGCCAACAAAGCAGTGAGAGCACTAGCTCCTAATAGTGAGAGTCGATGGGCTTGGGCGCGAGGAACCCAGGGGGGCACAGCTTTGATTCAATACCGTAAAACGGCTTCCTCACACCTCACCTGCCACACTTGGTCCCAACCGGTAGATACGGCGGCGGCTCAATGGCAAGGCCGCTGGGTACGACAGCACATCACCTGGGGTAGCAAGCAGGGGTACCTTCTTTCAATTTACGCCCCAACCGACCCAGCTGAACAACATAATTTTTTCAAAGACATGTTTCAGATGATCCACGCCATTATTTCCCACGGCCTGGAGGTCATATTGATGGGTGATTTCAATCTAGACATGGCGGCGCACCCTCAATCACGTACAAACCCCTTTCACGAACAGCTACTAGAGCTTAACCTACACGACCTACTGCGCTCCAGGGACAACGACCACACTTGGCTTGCAACACGCGACGGTCACCGCATCACACGCCGTCTAGACAGAATCTATGCCACGCACGCTTGGGCGGACCTTGTATGTCATGCTAGGGTAGATCGCTCTATCACTCTTTCGGACCACTACCCTTGTATTATCACCTTAACGCACCACACCCCACCGACGCGGGGACCCGGTATCCCCCGCTTCAACCGAGACTTATTGAGGGATCAAACATTCACGGCTCAAGTAAAAGCTTTTTGGCGAGAGTGGGTGGCCAGCATCCCTCACTATACCGATCATTGTCGATGGATGCAAGCCGGCCTACAACATGTACTGCAACTTTCTAAGAAATACACTGCTGAGCTTAGACAACAGAAAGGCCATGAATACCGATGTTACGAACGTATTGTCAATCGTCTACAACTTAAGCAAACACTCACTACTTATGACATGGCGAAAATGCAACAAGCCCAGCTAGCCTTGGACAAACTACGATACGAAAGACACGCTAACGCCATAGATGCGGAAAACCTTTGGTGGCACACAACGGGGGAAAAAATGAATAAAGAATATTTTGCACTCCTCCCGAAGCAACGAACACACACGCTGATAACTGAAATTCACGACGACCAGGGCATCCACACCGACACCCATTCCATACTAAACAGCGGTCATCAATATTTTACGAAGCTATTCCGAAGTAAACCGCACCCTCAAGCACCTCAAGCTATCCACCAAGTCCTTCAGGCGATACCACGGCGCCTCACCACCACGCAGCAGCAAGAACTAGATCAGACACCCACACAAGCTGAGACACAGGCTGCTATGCTCAAAATCAAACTCGGTAGTGCACCCGGAGTGGACGGCATCCCTGTAGAATTTTGGAGGAAGTTTTGGCCCGACCTTTCTGCCGGCTTTTACAAATGCGTCCTCGAAGTATGGCGCACAGGTATCGTCCCTGGCAACTGGGCAGAAACCGCACTAATCCTCATATTTAAAAAGGGGTCTAAAACTCAATGGCAAAACTACCGTCCCATACGACTACTCACGGTTGCGTACAAAATCATCAGTAAAATACTACAACTACGCATTTACACAGTACTCGACGACCTAATCGGTCCGGAACAAGTCGGCTTCCGCGCTAACCTACACATAAACGATAGCATTACCATGCTTATGGACATAGTGGAAAAAGCGTGGCGCCACAACATACTCGGCATCATACTATTCTGGGATTTCAAAAAAGCTTTTGACCGCATGTGTTGGGACTACCTTGAGAAGACATTGCGCGGTTTCGGATTTGGTGGCACTTTCACGCATGTCACCATCGGTATGATTCAATCGCTCTCATGGACCCTACTCCTAAACGGGCACTTCTCACGCACAGGCACTAGCTCTAGGTCACTCCCACAAGGCGACTGCATGTCCCCGCTCCTGTTTCTTCTTGCGCATGCCGGGCTGTTCTTTTTGCACGCTCGCGACAACAGGATCAGGGGCTTCCCCATCCAAGGTAAACCGCGAGGTTTGTTCCAAACTGCTTATGTTGATGACACCACTAATGTCTGCACCTCCACTACCGATGTGCATGCTATCATGGAGAATATCACGACATACTCTATGGCCTCTCAACAGCGGTGTAACGTGCAAAAGTCCACGGGGCTGCACATCGGGAGAGGATCCTCCCCCCGCTTATCACTCCCTAATCTGCCTGTGACATGGGTCCAGCCAGACGGTCACCACCTATTACACAACTGCCCTATCGGTTGCACTATGGATGGACGTCTTGCTGAACACCCCACCTTTTTGTATGACAACACAACACACAGTGGCAAACTCACAGGCATGCTCCAAGCGGCATCAAGATGGGCAGCGGTTCCCCGTCTCAGCCTACGGGGCAGGGTCCTCATCACCAACCAAATGTTATTCTCCAAAGTGCTCTACTACTGCCAAGGTCACCCACCTAACGAGTACACCACCAAGATCATCCAACGAATCGGCAGCAATTTTGTTTGGAAACAGCAGGGTATCATAACACACACGGTGCCGGGATGGATCGATCGGGACATGTCCTATATGCCATGGGTTCAAGGAGGCTTGGGCTTACATAATATGGAGTGGCGCTTATGGTCAGTGTACACCAAACAGATCCTAACCGCTTTCATAGGCGTAAACGCACACCCTGGTTGTATGTTGGCACAAGAAGCTTTCGCCACAACCTATACCCACAACAATGGTACATCATGGCACTTGGGGGCAGCAATACTTACATGTGCGCTCACTTCGTATAAAGGCTTATCATGGTACTGGGCACGTATGTGGAAAGGTTATAAGAACCTAAAACCGGACAGAATTGCTCACCCTACCACGCGGGAAGAGGTGGCACGCCAACCATTATATTTCAATGATTTGCTGCGCGATAGTGAGCATAATGTGTTTGGTGTTTTAAGCGGCCGCAACCCATATGAGGGCTTTTTGACGGCCAACCCGCCGGTTACGCGAATCATCGATTTATACGCGGCTGACGGTGACCGATATCGCCTCCTAACATACACGGAAATCAGTGCGTGGATCGCAAACATGCCCAGCCGACCAGCTTGGGACAACCTTCTACAAGCAATTCCCGCAGGATGGCATACCCTCATGACAACCCCACGCAAACCCCTACAAGTCGGGGAATGGGTGAGCTATTACCCGGATCGCGACACGCCCATACATAAGGGCTGCATCGTTGCGGTCGCGTCGACGGGCGTTACCATACAATTGCTCCAGGAGACACCCGACGGTCAAGGACTTCTCGGCAAATTGATTACATCGTACGCCTACATTCCAGCATTTCAATGTCACCGCATTCGAGTGGTCCCGTGGTCACTGTCACAGGCGTGCATGTTACCCTTGGACCCCACCACAGTGATACGCGACACCACATGGCTACATGTTGGCAAAGGGCGACTGGACACGCTTGCTCTAGACCCGCTAGAATTTGGGTGGGTCCTCACATCTGGCGGCACCCCCATGACGAAGTGCCTTTTCGAGTACACGGCAGACTGGGGATACCGGCTACTTCTACATAAAAATCATAGGATGCACCCGGGTCGCCTCCGCTGGCACCCCGAGTGGCCGGGCTACACCTGGATCAAGAACATTACCTTGGCAGTTGATCACCCATTGGTTGACAAACGGGCCACCGACGTCCAGCACCTGCTTATGCATCGGGCCATCGGGGTCAATTCCCAATTGCACCACCGGTACTCCCACGCGGCGGCGTGCTTATGCAACTTTCCAGATGAAACAATTGAGCACAGATTTCTGGACTGCCAACTCGCCGGGGTTTGGCAATGGCTGCTGGGTATATGGGCCAAGTGGATGGCTATTACAGCTCCCCCCACCACCGTCACACTATCTACGGTTATTTTCGGCATCACGGGATTACGGGACGCGAGCCTCACAGCCAACCAGATGGCATGGATATGGCTACGCACGACGATGCTTCACACCATATGGCAAGTTCGCAACGAGACCGTATTCACGTTACGTGCCGCGTACACGAGAGGTGCCGTGGTCCGCCGGTTTATCTCCTCTTGGAACCTGGCTATGCGTCGTTACTGGCTCCTGGCGACGGAACAACACAAAGTATGGGACCCGGGCCCTAACAATGACACCCCCAGCCCCCTGGAAGTCTTCCATGCACTCATGGGCATGAACCAGGTCTTTACACGTATGCCGGATGACGATATATCTACAGTACAATGGCTACCTTGGTCGCAGGGCGCGCCTTATTAATGCGGGCACCCCAATTTAGGCAAAACTAGGCATTTCAGGCTATTTTTGGCATACCTGGGTCACCTTAACTGTTATATGGAAATAAACTAACACCCATTTCACCGGAAATGCAAAAAGTTAAAACGTTCTAAAAAAAAAAAACTTCCTATTGGTTAATAAACCCACTTACCCGGAAAGTCTGTCGCCGAAGAGCTGATCAGCTGAACGACCCGCAGACAACCGGTAACTGGTAAGTGATCAGTTGTTGTTGTTGTTGTTGTTGTTGTTGTGTCCCACGCCGCACGTGGGCAGCAACAAGACGTGATCAGTATCAGACCCGGGCGGTGGACAGCTGGTTATACGTAAGGGATCTGCAGACCTTCAGACTGGTCGTAACTCCAAGTCCTAATCATAAGTGGTGGCGCTGGATCTTACACCGTGCATAGGTACACCTGTACCTGGATCTTACACCGTGCATAGGTACACCTGTACCTGGCCGTTTCCAAATCTTTGCTGCCCATGCTCGGCGTGGGAATCAGGATTCCACGCTGACGAATCACGCAGTCACGGGGACCAGGCCAGTGAGGCCACGTACAAGAGCCAGAGCACCGGGCGAAGAGCGGAGAGCAACCCGCAAACTCATGAGTTAAAAACTCACCCCCGGACCAAAATCAGACCGGGGATCGTCGCCGCGCCTGGTTGCGAGCTACTCCAAGCAGGCCGTGGACTGCCCTAGCGGCGTATCCAGACGGGAAGTCTGCGTAACCAGCGTAGGGTTGTACCGAGTAGCGTTTTGGCTTGCCGAATCGGATACTCGGACCAGGGGGGTGCCCCGAACCCTATGCCGAATATGTTTGGAGCCTCCCGATACCGATACCGAATATCAAAGAGACAACCAGCGCAGGCCAGAAATCGGGAGAATCCGGACCATGGTAGCTCGAGCCTGCCGTTATCTTTTCCGCGTTTTCGAGTCGTTCAGGAATATGTTCGGAGCTGAAGGGCCCTTCCCGAATCGAACACCGACTAGTTCTCCGAACTATTCGGACGCCGATCGAATAATGACGACAGTAGCTACTATAACGTATTAGGTAGACAACTTGTATCATTTATATTAATGAGACTTATATTAATTATTTTGTATCAATTATATATTGAGATACACTTAGTGTTTAATACTTTAGACGAGCACAGTTGCCTTCCCTGCGTAGTGCATTCAGCTTTTGGGCGTTGGCCTAACTCTTGAGTCGGCGGAGGCATGACCGCGCCAGCTGGTGAGTGGAGGCTGGAGGCTGCGCCGCCCGCTGGTAGGGGTACTACTATTCGATATTCGGAAGTACGAATATATTCGCCGAATAGTAGGTTGTTCCGATTTCGATACCGAACATGTTCGGAAGTAGAGCTTGCCTCCCGATACCGATACCGAATATGTTCAGACGGACAGACCGTTCGCCGTATACTGAACAAATTCGGTGTTCGGTCCGGTATTCGGGGGATATTCGGTATTCGGAACACTATTCGGTACAGTCGGAAAATTGGCTCTTTTTTAGCAAATTAGCAAATTAGCGGAGGCGGGGGCCGAGATTAATTAAGAGGTACCTTGAAATTAAATAAGAGGCATGCCTCTATCGAGATATATGTATGGAGGCGAGTTTCTATTGGCGTTAATTTGTAGTATTGTACGACAACTGTCAAGGGTGACGGCATGTACTGAAATCGCGGATACTTTCTAGATCGATTGCGCATTCGACGGTTAAAAGGCAGAGCTGCGGTCGAAAGTACTGTATACGTGGGGGGGGACGGTGTTACAACGGGGGGGGGACGCATTTATGGGGGGGGGGGACGGTGTTACAACGGGGGGGGAACGCACTTATGGGGGGGGGGAACGGTGTTATCGGGGAAATTAGCCAATTATGGACCAAAGAGGTGAGAGGGGAAATGAGTATCAGCGAATCCTTAATGGGGGGAACGGTGTTACACCGGGGGGGAGTCGCAGTTGTCAGTTTCAAACCGAATATCTATTGGACCGTAGTTCTAGGACATTGTAGATGGTGATTAGTTCGGCACTTCCGGGCGTCAGGCCCAGTAAGGTCCTGGTGGAGGTTTTGACACCTTGCAATCTACAGAATAGCGGTTACAGGGATATCATTTAATGGAAATGGCCGACACGTTGGAAACTGATTGCGGTTACGAACCTTACGTCGTGTGTGATTGGCTGGCTACTAACGGGGCACGAAGACCAAAGGCAGAAGGAGCGGCCACGCTTCACGATTCATGTGATTGACAGGATACACGCGACAATAGGTGTGTGAACCAAGGGAACAGAAAGAAACGAAGCCCCGGGACCATGGCGGCGATGAAAAATCTGGTGCAACAAGACCTCTTCAAGGACCTCGTTGGAAAAGTAAACAAGCAGCGAGTTGATTTAACTAACGCCATCAGGGACAGAAAGCTTAACCTGGACCGTGCCAACGAAGGAGTACAGGTTCAAACAAAGAATGTCAATGCTGCTAAGGCAAGGTATCATGAACTCAAGGAAAGGGAGGAAAAGTGTTACGTCGCGTAACTTTTGTTGTTGTTACGGACGTAAATTAGGTCCCTTGTTGCCTCAGCCATTCCGGAGCACTTCGCTGACTTTCCTAGGCTTACGTGTAGTAAGGACCTTTTGGCCGGTCGGTACCGGGCCTTGTGACGTGGCACTTGTACAGTATGGTGGTTCGGTGCAGTCGCGCCGCGCTGCGTACTTTAGTAGTGGTCCTTTTATCCTGCGTGTGAACCTTGTGGACGTGCGTTGGTCCTGTGTGCGAGGGTCGATGTCGGCCCGAGCATACACGCCTGTCGGCGATCATTTATGCAGCAGTTGTCCTTCGTGAATGGCACTCGGCGTGTGTTAAATGAATTAACACATATAGGCTTGGGTCACGGCAGTGTAGTATTGTTTCCTTCGTAGTACCCTGGTTTTATTCGGTATATGGCGTATTATAAGGGAATGCATTGAGAAGCAGCGTCGTCGCGTCCTAGGTCTTATAGCCAATATAGCTCCTCACTCCTCGGTAGGTGCCTCATCACTAGTTTAGGTAAGGTTAGGCGAGATGTTTGGGATAGAGTCGAGCCAGGACGTAACAATGGTAGCGGAGGTTTAATTAGGTAGACGCGACGAAGTTCCCTTGCAACCCTATACGCCAGAGGCCTTCCGCGGCCAGGGCACAGAAGAAGACAACCTCTTGACAGGTAATGGGCGGGTCGCCGTCAAGCTAGGGGGGTAGTGCTGCCCGATTCGGGACACGCCCTGCCTAGAAGTTAGACCTGCTCAAAGCGGATGAACTCCTCACGTAGCTAGTTCCTTTTCCTTTTCCTTTTCCATCTGTGTGTGCATTTCCTTGCTGGGTGCTGTTTGGCGTTAGCTAGTGGGTTTGACGGTTCAATAGTGATGGATAGTGGGACGATTAGCGTCCCTTTAGACTACACCTCTTTTCCGTGCACGCTGCTGCGTTTTCTTATATGCTCGTTAGCTCTAGGCGAGCATCATAGATGCTTTGTGGGGGGGGAGGAGAGGTAGGACCTCCTCCACCTCAAGTGCCTCCTATCCGTTCATTAGGAATCGGCTAGAATAGGAAAGTGCCTAGGAATAGATTCGGCTAGTCGCCGATGCTAGAACGTTGTTCATCGCCTTCCACTCTCTTTTACGCTTGGATGTATATGCCTATGTTTAGACCCTTGTGGTTGGTGTTGTACCCCACAGCAGGAGTTCCTCGGCTACGGCGTTGGTCATCGACGACCATTTGGGCGCCATCTTTCAACGACTCCCATATCAGTGTCTACTATTGCCTATGAAACCTGATCGGTCTTCCCCTACCCCTGCCTTCAAGGTACAAGGTAACCCTACTGATACCCCTAAGGTTAGGGCTGCCCAGCAACGGGCCAGTGAGCCAATACGTCCTCCCCCTGTCACTATACTTCTACCCTTCCTGCAGCCCCTACCTCTGGTGCTGTACCCCCAAGACGTTCTTTTCCTGCTCCTCTTGCTCGCCCTTCGGTAGATAGCCTTGTTTTGGTTTCACTACCTCCATCTCCCCCTCGTCCTACGGTGTCATCCTCCTCTAGTGTAGATACTCCTCTCACCTTAGAGTTTGGCTCCCTATCCATTACTGTTATTAAAAAGGATTGATTTTACTTGTTTTCCTCTCTTGGGACATTAAAAGTTTTTCCTTTTTGCTTTCCTTGCTTTAAATTAGGGCGTTGTCCTCCTCCTTATTGCAACCTTAATTGTTTTTCCTCAAACTGAACATGGATCTAGTGGGTGGAGAGATGTCACCTATACCTACCACTAATAATTCTAATAATGCCAACAACAATAATAATAATAATAATAATAATAATAACAATCGTCGTCCCTCTGTCACCCCTCCTACCTATGAACAACGTATGCAAGTCAGATTTAGTGATGACCCTTCCCTTACCTTGAACCAGGCCCCTGCCCCTCTTGCAACCTTGGCTCAACCCCCCAGCAGGTCCTCACTAACTAACAATGTTTCTAGGCCTCCTTCCCACTCTGTGCCTTCCATGCCTGCTTTTAACACGGGTCGTACCTCTGCCCCTGTCGGCCCCTCTGGGCACCCTAGTGCAGTTCCATTTTACCCACCTGCTTCCTGGTCCTACCCTGAGACGGCCTATGAGGCAGCCCAGGTCCCTACCCGTGTGGCTGATTTAGAAGTAATAGTGATTTCAACACCATGCCCCTAGATGATAGAAATTATGATCATTTTGCCTACTCCTCTCTTCGTGAGCAATATACTGTTCCTTTCTCCTATGGGCACCAGTCTGAAACGGTGGCCCCTTCTCGACCCCTACCCAAAACCTTTCCTCTTCCTTCCTTCTATCCCGCTTATGTAGCAGTGGAAGATAGTGGCCCTATGGGAAAAACTGACTCTTCGAATCCCCCTAAGCCTCCTGCTCTTCCCCTCTTTGCTAACCTTCCCAATTAGCTGGATGTCAAGTCTACCCCTCAACAGTTTTTCACTTTTATTATGTTGCTTACCCAGAACACAGAGTCGTGGCAGAATCATAATAGATGGCGTCTCTCTGATGCTGTTTTAGTCCCTCACTATCTTACTACCTGTATTACCCCTGAGCTTGCCAACCTCATCCAGTGTGAATCCTTGGCCTCTCATGCCTACCCTAACTCAGTAGCAGGATTGTTTTAGCGGTTAGAGAGCCATTTAGTTCCTCCTGATGCAGATTGGCAGGATAGATTAGCCTTTGGTACTTTGCAGCAAGGTACTAAACCGTTTAAGGAATATATGAAAGAACTTGATGCACAGATGGTACGAATTAGGGATTTGTCGGGCGCAGAAGTACGTGCTCGTTTCCTTCAAGGCCTCAGTAGACCCTTATTACGTGAGGTAAAACGCCAGTTCTCTGCCTACCGTTTCACTGATCTGCCCCTCAAGCATGTGCGACAACGTCTATTAAAGAGTAGCAGATTTCTTTACCACTCCTCTTCCTACCCATCTCCTCCGTGTTGCTGATTGCATGTATGCTCATGCTCCTTTGTGTACTAGGGTTCATAACCTTGTCCTCACTCCTGAAGAAGAATAGGCATATGTAGAAGAATTCGATATTTGCGTTACAGATATATCTGCATTGGATGTGTCTCACATCTCGTGTTATCATTGTCATGAGGTGGGCCATCTTAAGGCGGAGTGCCCCAAGTTCCTTTCTGGTGCTCCCCCTCATCCCGATGCTCGCCCTCCTCGTACCCCTCAGCGTGCTCCTATTCGTCCCACTCCAGGACGCATTCCCTCAGCTACCCCTAGTAGGCTGAATGTTGTGCAGACAGGACCCTCAGGGTTCCCCTATGATAATCAGGCTCCTGCACCCTCTTCGCTCCCTCGCGACCCTCCAGCAGTGGCTTTTTCGCCAGGGACTTCTTCGGGGTTAGTCCCAATGGATGTGGGGGGGAGGGGGAACAGTAGGCCTGTCAGCCGGGGGTAACCTGGACAGGTCCTTAGATAGTACCCCAGATAATAATTTTTGCCTGCCTGTTTTCATAACTTCTGTAGGAGCTGAATCATCCCTACCCTTACGTGTTCGTCCTCTTATGTTTTGGAATGGTGGCTTAAACGTTCCCCACACTGTTGTAGACCCCTTCTTGCATGCTGATGAACTTTTGAATGTCTGTGTGTTAGTGGATAGCGGTGCGGCTAGCTCCTTTGTGAGCGAGGCCCTAGTTAGGCGTTTAGAACTAGTCCCTATCCCTCACACCAAGCCTGTCACTGTTCATTATGCTGACGGTCGCACCAGTCATTCCCCGGGTACGGTGTCCCTTCCCCTGGTCATACAAGGACGTACTGTCAACCTGACGGCCACTATAGGCCCTATCACTACCGCTGATGTATTACTAGGATTAGATTGGCACCAGGATAATAAGATTACCATTAATTATGTTACCATGGTCATTTGGTTTCCAGATAGCTCTTACTGGGTACCAGAACGTCATTATAAAGTAGAAAATTTATCCTTGGTAGATATTACTCCTCCTACACCTGTTGATCCTCCTGTAAGACCTATACCTGAAGTATTAATGTCCAATGATGAGTTGCGATCTGAATTAAAGGAATATGGATATTTATTATGTATGTTCCTTCAGTTAGAAGTACAGGAGATACCTATCACTAATAATAGTGTGGATATAGATGTAAACACAGTGGATACAATAGGAGTGGGATATACTGAAAACGAAATAGTAAGATACATGGCTGTGATAGATTCCTCCAAAGTTTTTGAAGAAAAGAGTCCTTCTTATCCTCCTCCTCGTTCTGTTTTACACCGTGTAGTTATTAAGGACGGTGCAGTTCCTACGCACTCTCCGATGTATAGAATGGGCCCTACCGAGTTAAAGGAACTAAAACAGATTTTAGTGTCACTATTAGAAGCAGGATTGATAGAGCCTAGTAACTCCCCCTACTCAGCTGGTGTCCTGTTAGTTCCTAAGCCAAATGGCAAGTTTCGCCTAGTTACTGACTATAGGAAGTTAAATGACATTACTGTGAAGTCTAAATACCCTCTACCTCGTATTGATGATATATTTAATAAGGTTAAAGGTTCCACTTGTTTCACGGTACTGGATTGTGCGGATGGTTTTTGGCAACTGCGTATAGCCCCTGAGGATTGCCATAAAACCGCCTTTGCTACCCCTTTTTGGTCATTATCAGTTTAGAGTAGCGGCCATGAGACTCTGTAACTCTCCTGCCTCTTTTCAAATGTTAATGAATGAAGTGCTTAGACCTGTTATGGGTAATTCTCACCTTCCTCAAGTGTCCTCTGATTTAAAGGATCCGTCCTTCTCCTCTGTTTCTTTATCTGAGCATGACCGTTCTTGTGCTCAAGCTTACTTAGATGATATCCTTATTTACTCTCCTGATTTTGAAACGCACCTACGTGCTTTAAAGAAAGTATTAGAGATAATGGCTGAAAATACCTTGTGGGCTCGCCGTGCTAAAGTTGTTCTGGTAGGAGTGTACCATTTTTAGGACAGGGGTTTTGTCAGATGCCGGGGTCGCTACCGACCCGGATAAAACTAAGTCAATTCAGGAATGGCCTACCCCTACCGACGTTAAAGGTGTACGTAGTTTTCTAGGGATTGCCTCTTACTATAGGCGTTTTATCCCGCGTTTCGCAACTATAGCAGCCCCTATTAATCATTTATTAAAGAAGGATATCCCCTTTGTCTGGAGTAGTGAATGTCAGTCGGCTTTTCAGTGTCTAAAATCCCTACTCCTCTCCCCTCCTGTACTCATCCTACCGGATACTACTAAACCCTTTGTGGTAGCTACAGACGCTAGTAAGGTAGCTATCGGGGGCGTCCTTCTCCAGGATCAGGGTCAGGGCTTACAGCCAATTGAGTATATCTCTAGGACAATGCTCCCTGCGGAGCGTAACTATCCCGTACACCAGCAGGAACTCTTAGCGGTGGTGTATTGTTGCCACGCGTGGCAGCACTTTCTTAAAGGTGCTCAATTTGATGTCTGCCTGAATGAACCCTGTGAGATAGATCCTTATAGATTAGTTATTCAAACGGATCACCGTCCCCTTTCCCATCTTCTCTCCCAACCCAACCTTACCCCTCGTCAAGCGCGCTGGATGGAGTTTTTAGCACAGTTTTCCCCTTTTAAACTTCAGTATGTTCATGGTGTAGATAACATAGTACTGTTACGTCGCGTAACAATTCGTTGTAGTTACGGACGTAAATTAGGTCCTTGGCCTCGGTTGTTCCTAGGTTACGTGCAGTTCTAGTTTGGACATGATTGTCCCCGTAACAGTACTGTGGTATAGTGGGTGCCTTTGGGCGCCGCGCCGCGTACTATATTAGTGGTCCTTATCCTTTTGTAGAATGTAGTGGACAGGCGTGCATCTGTGCACCTGCTTGTGTTTCTGTGTTTCTGCAGGCGAGGGCCAGGTCGGCCCGAGCCTGTTGGACCGTTGGTGACCATTTATGCACGTTCCACTCCTTGTGTGGTCACTCGGCGTGTGTTAAATGAATTAACACATATTAGCTTGGGTCACGGCAGTTTAGTTGTGTTTCCTTCCTCTTTTCCTGGAGTAAACGGGTTTGATTAAATGGCCTATGGCGTATTACAGTAGTACATATGTAAATGCATTGAGATCTGGTTCGTCTCGGTCGTCTTTCGCTAGGGGTGTATATAGAGGCAGCCTCACTAGTTTAGGTAGTATCAGGACAGGTAGAGGTAGAGGTGGTGGCCGAGGCTTGCGGCGTAACAATGGACTCGGAGGTAGTTTAGATAGAGAGCGAGACGACGATCCTTTGCAACATACGTCATTGAATCAACCCTTCCGCGGCTGGGAAAAAGAAGACGACACCTACTTGACAGGTAATGGGCGGGTCGCCGTCAAGCTAGGAGGATAGTGCTGCCTGATTCAGGACACGCCCTGCCTAGACGTTAGACCTGCTCGAAGCGGAAAATCCTTTCGTATATAGCTCCTGTTCCTCGTCTTGTTTCCTTAGAAAGATGGTTTACTGCCGTAGACAGTTGCTGGTTTTGGTTCGACGATAGAGAGACGGCTAGCGTCTCGTAGATTACCCTTTTTCTGCATCTTGCCTGCTTTGTATTTAGACGACCCTTCGCCGGACGCAGAATTCTTGAAACCGGATACTTACGACCACCTGGCGCTGGAAACATCGTCCCTACGTGCGTCGTCAATCTGGTTCGGTTTCAGACACCCGAGATAAGTCGCCTTCTCCTCGTTCTCCTCATTTGACTGCTCAAGACCTACCAGGTGCGTTACCATGAGCCAACGGCGATCTTTTACTGCTCCTTCCCATTCTTCTAGCGATAATAGTCTAGCTAAATATTACGTAGTGATTACGCCTCAATGGTCCTCCATTTTCCTTTCTTGGTCCGACGCTAGGAAGATCGTTCAGAATCGTGTATATAACGTAATTAGGTATAAGAAATTTATGTCCTTTGAAGAAGCTCAGCAGTTCCTTATAGATCATAGCCAAACAGATTTAGGCCTGCATGTACGCCCTATTCCTCATGGTCGCCCTCCAGTAGAAGCTCTAGTCTTTGCTACCCCTCCTTCTTCTCCCCCTAAACGGGCTGCATCTGCATCTGCTTCAGATACTCCTCTCACTTTGGAGTTTGGTTCCCTATCCATTACTGTTGTTAAAAAGGATTGATTTTAATTTTGTTCCTGCTGCATACCTTCAAGGTTTTTCCTTTTTCCTTTGTTGCTTTCTTCTAGATTCCTATTCCTTTACGTAATTAAAGATGGATCCAGTGGGTGGAGATATGTCGCCTATACCTACCAATAATAATAATAATAATACTACTAATAACACTAACAATAACAATACTCGTGGTAACCGACGGGACTCCTTGGAAACGGTACACCATCTCACCCCTCAAGGTATTCTGCGTACCTCACCTCCTTCTCCTGTTGCTGGTGGTCGCCGTCGTCCCTCAATTACCCCACCTACCTATGAACAACGTATTTCCCAAGTCAGATTTAGTGAGGAACCTTCTTTCGTTGTGAACCAGGCCCCTGCCCCTTCTGCAACCTTGGCTCACCCCTCCAGCAGGTCCTCACACACTAACAATGCTCCTAGGCCTCCTTCCCACCCTGTGCCTTCAATGCCTGCTATTAACACGGGTCGTACCTCGGCCCCTGTCGGCCCTTCTGGGCGCCCTAGTGCAGTTCCCTTTTACCCACCTGCTTCCTGGTCCTACCCTGAGACGGCCTATGAGGCTGCCCAGGTTCCTACCCGTGTGGCTGATTTAGAAGTTAATAATGATTTCAGTACCATGCCCCTAGATGATAGGAATTATGATCATTTTGCCTATTCCTCTCTTCGTGAGCAATATACTGTCCCCTTCTCCTATGGGCACCATCCGGAAACGGTGGCTCCCTCTAGACCCCTACCCAAGACTTTTCCTATCCCTTCCTTCTATCCCGCTTATGTAGCAGTGGAAGATAGTGGCCCTATGGGAAAAACTGATTCTTCTAATCCCCCTAAGCCTCCTGCTCTTCCCCTCTTTGCCAACCTTCCTAAGCTGGATGTCAAGTCTACCCCTCAACAGTTTTTCACCTTCATTATGTTGCTCACCCAGAACACAGAGTCCTGGCAGAACCACAATAGGTGGCGCCTCTCTGATGCTGTACTAGTTCCTCATTATCTTACTACCTGCATTACTCCTGAACTTGCTAACCTCATCCAGTGTGAGTCTCTTGCCTCTCATGCCTACCCAAACTCTGTAGCAGAATTGTTCAAGCGTTTAGAGAACCATTTAGTCCCTCCCGATGCAGATTGGCAGGATAGATTATCCTTTGGCACCTTGCAGCAGGGTACCAAGTCCTTCAAAGAATATATGAAAGAGTTTGATGCTCAGATGGTACGAATTAGGGATTTGTCGGGTGCAGAAGTACGTGCTCGCTTCCTTCAGGGCCTCAGTAGACCCTTATTGCGTGAAGTCAAGCGCCAGTTCTCTGCCTACCGTTTTACTGACCTGCCCCTCAAGCATGTGCGCCAGCATCTTTTACGAGTAGCAGATTTCTTCTCCACACCTTCTCTTCCTACCCGTTCCCGTATTAATAATATTAGCCTTACCCCTGAGGAGGAGAACTCCTATGTAGAAGAATTAGATATCTGTGTGACTGACCTTTCAGCTCTGGATGTCTCTCATATCACCTGCTATCATTGTAAGGAAGTAGGTCATCTTAAACGTGAGTGCCCCAAGTTCCTTTCGGGTGCTCCCCCTCATCCCGACGCTCGCCCTCCTCGTACCCCTCAGCGTGCTCCTATTCGTCCCACTTCAGGACGCATTCCTTCAGCTACCCCTAGTAGGCTGAATGCTGTGCAGACAGGATCCCCAGGGTTCCCCTATGATAATCAGGCTCCCGCACCCTCTTCAATCCCTCGTGACCCTCCAGCAGTGGCTTTTCCGCCAGGGTCTTCTTCGGGGTTCGTTCCTATGGATTTGGGGGGGAGGGGGAACAGTAGGCCTGTCAGCCGGGGGTAACCTGGACAGGTCCTTAGATAGTACCCCAGATAATAATTTTTGCTTGCCTGTTTTTATAACCTCTGTAGGAGCTGAATCATCCCTACCACTACGTGTGCGTCCTCTTATGTTCTTGAATGGTGGCTTAACCGTCCCTCATACTGTTGTAGACCCCTTCCTGCATGCTGATGAACTCTTGAATGTCTCTGTGTTAGTGGATAGCGGTGCGGCTAGCTCCTTTGTGAGCGAGGCCCTAGTTAGGCGTTTAGGACTAGTCCCTACCCCTCACACAAAAACTGTCACTGTCCATTATGCTGACGGTCGCACCAGTCATTCCCCGGGTACGGTGTCCCTTCCCCTGGTCATACAAGGACGTACGGTCAACCTGACGGCCACTATAGGCCCTATCACTACAGCTGATGTATTACTAGGATTAGATTGGCACCAGGATAATAAAATCACTATTAATTATGATACTATGGTCATTTGGTTTCCAGATAGCTCTTACTGGGTACCAGAACGTCATTATAGATTAGAAAATTTATCCTTGGTAGATATTACTCCTCCTACACCTGTTGATCCTCCTGTGAGACCTATACCTGAAGTATTAATGTCCAATGACGAATTGCGATCTGAACTAAAGGAATATGGATACCTATTATGTATGTTCCTTCAGTTAGAAGTACAAGAGATACCTATCACTAATAATAGTGTGGATATAGATGTAAATACAGTGGATACAATAGGAGTGGGATTTACTGAAAATGAAATAGTAAGATACATGGCTGTGATAGATTCCTCAAAAGTATTTGAAGAAAAGACTCCTTCTTATCCTCCTCCTCGTTCTGTTTTACACCGTGTAGTTATCAAGGACGGTGCAGTTCCTACGCACTCTCCGATGTATAGAATGGGCCCTACAGAATTAAAGGAACTAAAACAGATTTTAGTATCACTATTAGAAGCAGGATTGATAGAGCCTAGTAACTCCCCCTACTCCGCTGGTGTCCTGTTAGTTCCTAAGCCAAATGGCAAGTTTCGCCTAGTTACTGATTATAGGAAGTTAAACGATATTACTGTGAAGTCTAAATACCCTCTACCTCGTATTGATGATATATTTAATAAGGTTAAAGGTTCTACCTGTTTCACAGTACTAGATTGTGCGGATGGTTTTTGGCAACTACGTATAGCTCCTGAGGATTGCCACAAAACCGCCTTTGCTACCCCTTTTGGGCATTACCAGTTTAGAGTAGCGGCTATGGGACTCTGTAACTCTCCTGCCTCTTTCCAAATGTTAATGAATGAAGTGCTTAGACCTGTTATGGGAAATTCCCACCTTCCTCAAGTGTCCTCTGATTTAAAGGATCCTTCCTTCTCCTCTGTTTCTTTATCTGAGCATGACCGTTCTTGTGCTCAAGCTTACTTAGATGATATCCTTATTTATTCTCCTGATTTTGAAACGCACCTACGTGATTTAAAGAAAGTATTAGAAATCATGGCTGAAAATTCTTTATGGGCGCGCCGTGCTAAAGTTCGTTCTGGTAGGAGTGTCCCATTTTTAGGGCACGTCCTGTCAGATGCCGGGGTTGCTACCGACCCTGACAAGACTAAGTCAATTCAGGAATGGCCTACCCCTACCGACGTTAAAGGTGTACGTAGTTTTCTAGGAATTGCTTCTTACTATAGGCGTTTTATCCCGCGTTTCGCAACTATAGCAGCCCTATTAATCATCTATTAAAGAAGGATATCCCCTTTGTTTGGAGTAGTGAATGTCAGTCGGCTTTTCAGTGTCTAAAATCCCTACTCCTCTCCCCTCCTGTACTCATCCTACCGGATACTACTAAACCCTTTGTTGTAGCTACAGATGCTAGCAAGGTAGCTATAGGGGGCGTCCTTCTCCAGGATCAGGGTCAGGGCTTACAGCCAATCGAGTATATCTCTAGGACAATGCTTCCTGCGGAGCGTAACTATCCCGTACACCAGCAAGAACTATTAGCTGTGGTGTATTGTTGCCACGCGTGGCAGCACTTTCTTAAAGGTGCTCAATTTGATGTTTGTCTGAATGAACCCTGTGAGATTGATCCTTATAGATTAGTTATCCAGACAGATCACCGCCCTCTTACCCATCTTCTCTCACAACCCAACCTTACCCCTCGTCAAGCGCGCTGGATGGAGTTTTTAGCACAGTTCTCCCCTTTTAAACTTCAGTATGTTAAGGGTGTAGATAACATAGTACCAGATGCACTCTCTCGTCGTGCAGATTACTCCTTTTTCGAGGACCTTGATGTTCTCAATACTACTCTAGTTCCTACTACTATGGGTGTAACCCCGTATGGTGAACTACCTGATGATGAATCCTATGCCTACCTCTTTCATACAGCTGTTCGCATGCCTGATCTCCTTTCTCACGTAGGACTCTCTCTCCCGTGTGAGGCCCTTCCTGTGGTCTCGGTGGGGGGGAGGGGAAAAATAAAATTTCTATACCGCTTAGCCATATAGCGACTAGGTCAGGAAAGTCTTATGAACACATAGTCCCTCTAGGACCTCCCCTTCTCTTTGGCAAGGCGGTAGGAGATCTCTTTAAACCTGTTCTGGATACCTCTGTAGCGATGCCTACCTCTGATCTCGAACGTCTTATTAGTAGATTTACGGCCACTGAGCCGGAAGCATTAGCTGCCATTGCTGCCCATCCCCAACAATTAGGCAAGCACCCTTGTAAATTTGTAGGTGGATTTTTATATGTGCAGATAGCAGATTCTCCCCCTCAATGGCGCCTGTATGTCCCTCCTATCTGTCGCTCCTCCTTGCTCTTTGAGTTGCATGACTTAGCTGCTCACCAGGGTGGTAAACGGGTACGGGACCTAGTAGCCCGCTCTTACTACTGGCCTTCCCTTTTAAAGGATGTAGATGAGTATGTTAGAACCTGTCAATCTTGCCAGGAGATGAAACCCAACAATGTAGGACAGATAGCAGAGCCTAGGACCTTACCTGATCCCATCATGCCGTGGGACTCCATTATGATGGATTTTGTAGGACCTTTTAGGAAGAATGATAGAGGTAACGCCCAGATCCTTGTTTTTGTAGATCGTTTTACTCGTATGTGTCATCTCGTGCCGTGTCCCTTAGAACTCACCGCACGCGATTGCGCACGCCTATACCTTAATAACGTATATAGATATCATGGTTTGAGTAGGCAGTTTATTAGTGATAAGGATAAGTTATTTACTTCTGATTTTTGGCAGCAGTTCTTCGCTGCTATCGGTACCAAGGTCACCTTCGGTACTGCCTACCACTCCTCCTCGTCTCATTTAGTAGAACGTTTGAATAGGGTAGTGGAAGAAGCTCTGCGTCACTATGTGAATGGCTCTGGGAGTGATTGGGAGGATTACCTATGTTTGGTAGAGTTTTCCCTTAACAACTGCCCTCAGGCTGCGCATGGTTATACGCCCTTCTTCCTAGATACTGGTAGACAACCTCTTACCCCTACCTCTCTTTAGCTAGTCCTTTAAGGGACAAGGATGATGTGTCCCGGGATACTGTAGAAGGTGTGCAGGCGTTATTAGATAAGATGAAGAATGCACACGACAACGCTATTGCAGGGTACCATAGGGCGCAGGCCAAATACCTTGCTAGGTTGCGTGCCTCATTAGATAGAAGAGCACCTGAGATAGAAATAGGAGATTTAGTCTTAGTAGAAGGCCCCCGTGTTGGCCGCTTCGCTCATAAGTTCGAAGCTGAACTGAAAGTGAAACTTAGGCCCGCCTTCTTAGGACCCTTCCGTGTGTTGTCTAGAGTAGGTAATTTTCTGTATGAGATAGATATTCCTACCTCTTGGCAGACCCACTCTCGCACCTTTCATAGAAGCCAGCTGAAGCTCTATCATCAGAGCACGTTCGCTGGTAGAGAATTAGCCCCTGCCCCTTTAGAGCATAACCCGGATACTGGTGAGGTAGAGGATGAGGTAGAGGGTATCGTGGCCCATAGAGATATCAAAAAGGCCGCGGTACCCAGCGCCAGTATAAGGTGAAGTGGATGTATGCTCGTAGTGAGGTAGATAAGGTCTGGTATACTGAGAGTGAGCTAGATGGGTGTAGTCGCCTGCTGCAGGAGTATAAAACCCTGCATAAGCTCTAGTTGTAGACCTTCTCCTCTCTTATGTTATGTCTGCTGTCGACGGATGGTTGGTTGTCCCCTCCCCTCCGCAGCCGTCATGTCAGAGCCTACCCCTCCGGCTGAGAGCTCGCTGCCGTCCCCGCCCCCACCGGACCCTGAGCTGTATTTCGAGGCCCTTCCGGGCCGCTGGGTGTCGCGATCAAGTTACCGGGTGGCGTTGTGCAGCCGGCCCTTCAGGCCCAACATGCGGGCTTAGTCAGGGCGGCCCTCTTCGGGGTCACGTGGTATGGTCCTTCCCCTGATGAGCCGCACCAGCTTGTCCTGCACGGGTTCGACGATGCCGGACACTGTTTGTTGGGGTGTGGTTCCAGCTGTCCCGCCTTGGGACAGATAGATGCGGTTCTCCGGTGCTGCCGTGTGTTCTCCTACCTCTCCACCCTGTGGGCCGTACCTGCCTACGGGAGGTGTTCCCTTGGCTTCCGGCTGAGGGTGATGCTGAGGTAGATGAGAACCCCTGCGACCTTTTACGGGCCGTAGAATTCATGGAGATAGCTGATCAGTCGGCGGGACTAGCGGTTAGTGGTCCTGCCCCTTCGGGCGCCCCAGCCGAGGTACATTATACTCCAGATTATTCTGCCTCGAGCGCTGCGTCCGTCTCCTCGGCGTCTGTTCCTCCCTCTCCGGTCCCGTCGTCCCCTCGGTCGACCCGGGTGTTGCAGTAGAGCCTACCCCTTCGGGTTTGCCTGATCCTCTTTCGGCGACGGTCTCGGCTATGCAGGCTCAGATCCAGTCCCTGACCACGGCGTTCGGGGCCTTCCTGGCGGCCCAAGCGCAGACTCCGGCCACGCCAGGTGGGGTGTCTGTGGTGTCCGCGCCCCCTACCCCTTCGGTTTCTTCGGCACCTGTGGTTTCGCCGGCGCCCCCTACCCCTTCGGTTGCTGCGGTTCCGACACCTCCGGTTGCCTCTGTGCCTGCGGCCGACGTTCCCGCGCCTCGGCGCGAGCCTTCAGCCCCTTCGGCTGTGCCCGCCGTCGCCCCCTCTGGGCCGTCCGCTGCGCCCTCACAGCCAGTTCGTGGTTTCTTCAGCGACACGGGCGATCATCCCAGGCTTTGGGAGGGTGGTCCCCCGCAGAGGATCCCGGTGCCCGACTGGAGCTTGGATGGTAACCAATCTTATGCCGGGCTGCCTGTCCCTACGGGCCCTATCTTCAATATGTGGCCTGAGGGTGCACCGGCAACGGAGACCGGCGCGCCTGCGTCGATGGCGGGTCCGTCACGGCCCTCTCTGGCTTCGGGTCCGGCGCGACCTCCTGTTTTACCAGTGCCCCTGCGTCGGTGTCGGCTCCTGCCCCTGCGTCGGCCCCTGCTCCGGTCCCTCCTCCTTCGGCCTCGCGGTCTTTGGCCGCGGTTGTTCGGTCCACCGGTCAGGATCCTCGCGCCACCCGCGCTGCCGATTCCCTCCGGGAGTTGTCCCAGGGTGATCGGGACAGGGCTCCT
Source organism: Mesostigma viride (assembly GCA_009746045.1). Classification (NCBI taxonomy): domain Eukaryota; kingdom Viridiplantae; phylum Streptophyta; class Mesostigmatophyceae; order Mesostigmatales; family Mesostigmataceae; genus Mesostigma; species Mesostigma viride. Next base: position 794,349 of record RPFO01000090.1, on the reverse strand, counting down.
TCTGTGGTGCATGCGACGCCGGAGTCGCGTGACACGCCCATTCCGGGGTATGGTATGTCCGCACTCGCCTGCCGACAGTGTGACCTGCCGCGCGCCTCTGCTGAGCTTGCCATCTCTCCCATGTCCTACGGGTTCTCCCAGGTGTGTCGGGCGCCCGGGATCGTGGCCTACCCATTGAGACTGATCGGCCTCCGTTCGACATGGTTATTTTAGCTGATCCGGTGTTCGAGGGTGAGATCCTGGTCCGGCGCGTCCTGTATCGCTGGGCGAGGCGCCACAACGACTTGGACACCTACGGTGGGTTCCAGTGGGCTTACCCTCCCCTCTGGGCATTATGGCTTCGGATGCCCTTACAGTAGAGTTTCCTGCGGTGCCGGGTGCGGCGTACACTACGGTCCTCCAGCCCATCCTTGAGTGGGATGCCCGCCGCCCGGCGCCTATCCCGGGCCAGGGTCTAGACTCCCGCGGTCACCCTCCTCCTCGTGCCAGCGACTACCTAGAGACATTCGGGTCGCGACAGTGTGTTCGTCGGTGGCGCTCCCGCGAGGTTCGGCACATCCGGTTGTGGCCGTCCAACGTGGAGCCCCTGGTGGACCTGTTCTTCCCGACGGGTATGCGCCCTCGGATCCGGTACCATCGCCTCCTCCTGCGGGCCCTTTGCCTGATCGCGGTAGAGCCTTTCCTTCGCCTCTTTGCCTGTGGCTTTCTGGACTGGGCCCGTGGCCAGGTCGTCCTCACGCAGCATAGGTATTACTGGGCCTTCCTGGGCCTCTTTCCTGACGGCGTGTGGGCCGATGTTTTCCTCACTGTAGATAGGCATGACAATGTCGAGGATGTGGCTCACTACCAGGCCTACCTGGAGGTCCTGCTGGCCTCTCGTGGCACTTACCAGACGGATGGCCACTAGATAGAGGGCCTTAGGCCCGACCTGAGGGTGTTGTCCCTCCGGTATGTAGAGTCGCCCTCATATTCTGGCCAGTTGGTTGGCTGTTCTTGGTCCTTAGCGCTGATGTGTTTACTCTGTGTGTCCTGCCCAGTGCCGTCCCCCCCGGCCAGGACTCCGTTCCAGGCAGTTAGGGGAACCTACCACCAGGCTTGGTGCTGGCTAACCCTACACCACCCGGCGTGGTGGTGGAGACCGTGTGAACTATTGGTGCTTTGTATCTGGGATGGTCTATCGATTGTGTTGGTATGTGCTGGGTGCATTAGGATTTTTTCCTACCCCTTTGGTTCCCTCCTCTCGGCGTAGGGAGAGGGCTCCCTACCTTTGTGGGGGGGGAGGTGTTACGTCGCGTAACAATTCGTTGTAGTTACGGACGTAAATTAGGTCCTTGGCCTCGGTTGTTCCTAGGTTACGTGCAGTTCTAGTTTGGACATGATTGTCCCCGTAACAGTACTGTGGTATAGTGGGTGCCTTTGGGCGCCGCGCCGCGTACTATATTAGTGGTCCTTATCCTTTTGTAGAATGTAGTGGACAGGCGTGCATCTGTGCACCTGCTTGTGTTTCTGTGTTTCTGCAGGCGAGGGCCAGGTCGGCCCGAGCCTGTTGGACCGTTGGTGACCATTTATGCACGTTCCACTCCTTGTGTGGTCACTCGGCGTGTGTTAAATGAATTAACACATATTAGCTTGGGTCACGGCAGTTTAGTTGTGTTTCCTTCCTCTTTTCCTGGAGTAAACGGGTTTGATTAAATGGCCTATGGCGTATTACAGTAGTACATATGTAAATGCATTGAGATCTGGTTCGTCTCGGTCGTCTTTCGCTAGGGGTGTATATAGAGGCAGCCTCACTAGTTTAGGTAGTATCAGGACAGGTAGAGGTAGAGGTGGTGGCCGAGGCTTGCGGCGTAACAAGTACCAGATGCACTCTCCCGTCGCGCAGATTACTCCTTTTTCGAGGACCTGGATGCTCTCAATACTACTCTAGTTCCTACTACTATGGGTGTAACCCCTTATGGTGAACTACCTGATGATGAATCCTCTGCCTATCTCTTTCATACTGCTGTTCGCATGCCTGATCTCCTTTCTCACGTAGGACTCTCTCTCCCGTGTGAGGCCCTTCCTGTGGTCTCGGTGGGGGGGGAGGGGAAAAATAAAATTTCCATACCGCTTAGCCATATAGCGACTAGGTCAGGAAAGTCTTATGATAACATAGTCCCTCTAGGACCTCCCCTTCTCTTTGGCAAGGCGGTAGGAGACCTCTTTAAACCTGTTCAGGATACCTCTGTAGCGATGCCTACCTCTGATCTTGAACGCCTTATTAGTAGATTTACGGCCACTGAGCCGGAAGCTTTAGCTGCCATTGCAGCCCTTCCCCAACAATTAGGCAAGCACCCTTGTAAATTTGTAGGTGGGTTTTTATATGTGCAAATAGCCGATTCTCCCCCTCAATGGCGCCTGTATGTCCCTCCTATCTGTCGCTCCCCCAAACACCCGTAGGTTTGGTAAATTTGCATTTACCAAAACCAAATTTTTTGAGATATGCGTTTTTTGGTCTTCAATGACGCATATGGTTGGGAAAAACACCAAAACAATGTTCTGACAAAAAAATTTTCATTGCTTGTGTCAGAAAATTGACGTGAAGGTGCTTTTCAGGGCATTTTGTGCCAAATATGACATGTCAATTTTTCCTGACTGCACTTTTGCTCATACATAGGCCCACATGTGGTGGTTAAGGTCCATCTAGTGCCCCAAGAGGGATTGCAAAGTTGCACATTTTTTGGATACCTGCAGGGGTCCCAATGGTGACGTCAAGTAGCATAAAAACCGCGATGTGGCACGATTTTAGCCCATTTAGGCACCCTAGACCATGCAAATGAGATCAGATTGCAGCCAAACTTGGCAGCTGTCCTTGTCATGCTGAACAAAGAACATGAGCAAAGTTGCACATTTTTTGGATACCTGCAGGGCACCCTGGGTGACGTCAAATAGCATAAAAACCGCATTTTTGCTAGGTTTTAGCCTGTTTAGGCACCCTAGACCATGCAAATGAGATCAGATTGCAGCCAAACTTGGCAGCTGCCCTTGCCATGCTGAAAAACGAACATGGGCGAAGTTGCACATTTTTTGGATGCCTGCAGGGCACCCTGGGTGACGTCAAATAGCATAAAAACCGCATTTCTGCTCGGGTTTAGCCCATTTAGGCACCCTAGACCATGCAAATGAGCTCAGATTGCAACCAAACTTGGCAGCTGCTCTTGACATGCTAAAACTAGAACATGTGCAAAGTTGCACATGTTTTGGATACCTGCAGGGCACCCTGGGTGACGCCAAGTAGCATAAAATTAATTGACGTGAAGGCGCAAATACGACATGTCAATTTTTCCTGGCTGCAGTTTTGCTCTAAATATGACTCATATGTGGTGGTTAAGGTCTATATAGTACCCCAAGAGGGATTGCAAAGTTGCACATTTTTTGGATACCTGCAGGGGTCCCAACGGTGACGTCAAGTAGCGTAAAAACCGCGATGTGGCACGATTTTAGCCTGTTTAGGCACTCTAGACCATGCAAATGAGATCAGATTGCAGCCAAACTTGGCAGCTGCCCTTGCCATGCTAAAAAAAGAACATGTGCAAAGTTGCACATTTTTTGGATACCTGCAGGGCACCCTGGGTGACGTCAAATAGCATAAAAACCGCATTTTTGCTAGGTTTTAGCCTGTTTAGGCACCCTAGACCATGCAAATGAGATCAGATTGCAGCCAAACTCGGCAGCTGCCCTTGCCATGCTGCAAAACGAACATGGGCGAAGTTGCACATTTTGTGGATGCCTGCAGGGCACCCTGGGTGACGTCAAATAGCATAAAAACCGCATTTTTGCTCGGTTTTAGCCCATTTAGGCACCCTAGACCATGCAAATGAGCTCAGATTGCAACCAAACTTGGCAGCTGCTCTTGACATGCTAAAACTAGAACATGTGCAAAGTTGCACATGTTTTGGATACCTGCAGGGCACCCTGGGTGACGCCAAGTAGCATAAAATTAATTGACGTGAAGGCGCAAATACGACATGTCAATTTTTCCTGGCTGCAGTTTTGCTCTAAATATGACTCATATGTGGTGGCTAAGGTCTATATAGTACCCCAAGAGGGATTGCAAAGTTGCACATTTTTTGGATACCTGCAGGGGTCCCAACGGTGACGTCAAGTAGCATAAAAACCGCGATGTGGCACGATTTTAGCCTGTTTAGGCACCCTAGGCCATGCAAATGGGCTCAGATTGCAGCCAAACTTGGCAGCTGCCCTTGCCATGCTAAAAAAAGAACATGTGCAAAGTTGCACATTTTTTGGATACCTGCAGGGCACCCTGGGTGACGTCAAATAGCATAAAAACCGCATTTTTGCTCGGTTTTAGCCCATTTAGGCACCCTAGACCATGCAAATGAGCTCAGATTGCAGCCAAACTCGGCAGCTGCCCTTGCCATGCTAAAGAAAGAACATGAGCAAAGTTGCACATTTTTTGGATGCCTGCAGGGCACCCTGGGTGACGCCAAGTAGCATAAAATTAATTGACGTCAAGGCGCAAATACGACATGTCAATTTTTCCTAGATGCAGTTTTGCTCATACATAGGCCCATACGTGGTAGTTAAGGTCCATCTATCACCCCAAGAGGGATTGCAAAGTTGCACACTTTTTGGATACCTGCAGGGGTCCCAACGGTGACGTCAAGTAGCATAAAAACCGCATTTTTGCTCGGTTATAGCCCGTTTAGGCACCCTAGACCGTGCAAATGAGCTCAGATTGCAGCCAAACTTGGCAGCTGCCCTTGCCATGCTAAAGAAAGAACATGAGCAAAGTTGCACATTTTTTGGATGCCTGCAGGGCACCCTGGGTGACGTCAAATAGCATAAAAACCGCATTCACTACAATACGCTTCCGCGGACACCTTTTTCAGCGGGGAAAGTGCCCCCGGGCTTCCGGGGCAAATTCAGCAAGCGCTGCGGAACTTAGATACTAAAATTTCGTTTTTGGTTCGTACCGTACAGCCAATCATTTTGCGCCCGGATCAAATTGTGATCTGGGCACTGAACACAAAAATTTCAGCGGAACGTACGAAAAACCAACGCAACTACAGAAAATTTTCAGTGACGAAACTGTAGTACCGTGTACCAAGCAAAGTGTAGTAGGACTTCGCTAAAATCACGTTCGGAATTTTTCCCCGCAAGATTCCCCCGCAAGATTCCCCCGCACGATTCCCCCCGCTAGGTTCAGGCTCCAGTCGATGCTCGCCAAATGGCGCAAAAAAAGAAACATATGTTAAAATCAACGGTGCAAATCCTCGTTACCGCTCGGGTAACATTCTCACTCATTTCGCGTCTCCTACGAACCGTATTGTAGTGTTTTTGCTCGGTTTTAGCCTGTTTAGGCACCCTAGACCGTGCAAATGAGATCAGATTGCAGCCAAACTTGGCAGCTGCCCTTGCCATGCTGCAAAACGAACATGGGCGAAGTTGCACATTTTTTGGATGCCTGCAGGGCACCCTGGGTGACGTCAAATAGCATAAAAACCGCATTTTTGCTCGGTTTCAGCCCATTTAGGCACCCTAGACCATGCAAATGAGCTCAGATTGCAACCAAACTTGGCAGCTGCCCTGGCTATGCTGCAAAAAGCACATGTGCAAAGTTGCACATGTTTTGGATGCCTGCAGGGCACCCTGGGTGACGTCAAGCAGCATAAAAATAATTGACGTGAAAGGTGCAAATACGACATGTCAATTTTTCCTAGCTGCAGTTTTGCTCATACATAGGCCCATATGTGGTGGTTAAGGTCTCTCTAGTACCCCAAGAGGGATTGCAAAGTTGCACATTTTTTGGATACCTGCAGGGGTCCCAACGGTGACGTTTAGTAGCATAAAAACCACGATGTCGCACGTTTTTAGCCCGCTTAGGCACCCTAGCCCCTAAATGGTCTGGCTGCCGATTTTCCGCCTAAAACTGAGTTACAGCCGACACGTCGGCCCCTTCTCGGGGGACCAAATGCCGCGAAAACTATTGAGAATTAGGAAAAGTTTAGCTGAGAAGATCGAAAGTTTATAATTTTCCTCACAGCATGGTACTAGGGTTTGCATACTTCTGACAAAGTTATAGAGGTGTTCTGGCCGGTCAAAGTACAAGGGGTCAGGGTACTTTTTCACGTACAACGTGCATTCCGGAAAACGACGACCTGGCCATGGCGGCTTGCGCCCACGCATGGCATTTACGTTTTCGTTCGAATTTTCTGACCAAACTCAGGAAATTGATTTTATACGTCCTAAAGATGATACAGGACAATTTTTGGTTCGCGGGAATGCCATTTGATAGGTGTCGGCAGCGTTCTTGCTCGAAAAAACTGCGATCAGGCCGGACGATAGAAACGTTGACAGCAATACCTTTCCGGCGTATTTTAAAGGATATATTGGTTTCTTTGTACTTTTTATGGTACATGGTAGTCGTAAACGTGCAAGGGTGGCCAGAAATCGCCGAATCCAGCGACCATGCTGCACAACTTTGGTGTGCCGAAATGCGCCATTTTGCGGCCACCGCCTGGGCCAAGGTAACGCCATCCATGCCTGGTAAAGCTTAAGCATCGTTTTCCTATCGATGTTTGACGTTTATATATACGTTCTAGCTTGTGTAGCGCATTCTTTTTGCATTATTCATGCTCTTTCTTGACCCTGGCCTGGCCCCTTTCTAAAACACCCTTCTTAGATGCTTCCCTCAGTCAGTTGACCTGCCACAGGGTGATGGTGATAAGTTTTAGAGGCTGTATGGGTTTGAATACCTCCATATATGTTTGTTATACATTTCCCACACACATATTGCATGAGTGTGAGGCAGTTGGCTGGTCTCTGTGGCATCATCAAGCATTTAACCGGTGAGTAGAAGCTTCCCATTGTCAGCATGTGCCACCAGGTGTGCTGGCCATCACCTGGCAAGCTATAGCAGCTTAGGCCTAGTTTATCCTTGCTAGGGCAAGCTGAAATAGGCTTAAAATCACTAGTTTGTTGGTGGCTGCCTCCTAGAATGCATGCCTTGCGTAGGGTATCCGTACCACGTTACCTACGTGCATGGACAAGGTGGCACCTGCACATAGGTGCCATGTAAGGGCAGTGTGATGATGCAGTTATGTTTCCCCATCATTGTGAAAGGGAAATGTATTGTGTGGCATGGTTGGGGGCCATATTAGTAGGTATTAGTAGGTAGTATGCCCACTCCTACCCCTTGGTTGCTTTTTACCAACGGTACCCCTATGGGCTGTACTGGGTGTAACTGCTGGTATACCCACCCAAATGATGACCCCAATGGCTCAAACTGTTCAGCAACTAATTGTTCATCATCCCTGAAGTGGTAGGTGCCTAGCTCTTACAACATAATTCAAAATGCACATTCTACCAAAAATGAAAACGCTCGTCTTGACCCCCCTGACTTTGACGGCAGTTATACATGGCCTACCCTGCATATATGTAAGGTTGTGATATACCAACCCGAAGGGCAACTCATGGACATGCTTGGCCCCCAAGGACAGCCATTGGATATGGGTGGGTTGGATGGCATCTGGTTTGCAAAATTGTGAAGTTACAGCCGATGCATCGGCAGTATTTCTGCCCATTTAGGGGCTAGACCATGCAAATGATCTCCTGAAGATTGCAGCCAAACTTGGCAGCTGCCCTTGGTATGCTGCAAAAAGCACATTTGCAACGTTGCACATTTTTGGATACCTGCAGGGCACCCTGGCTGATGCCAAGTAGCATAAGATTATTTGACGTGAAGGCGCGAATACGACATTTCAAATGGGTGGGTGGGTGGGTGGTACGTGGTTGGCCCGTGGGTAGGTGCAGGTGGGTATGTGCAGGTGGGTGGGTGGGTGGGTGGGTGGGTGGGTGGGTGGGTGGGTGGGTGGGTGGGTGGGTGGGTGGGTGGGTGGGTGGGTGGGTGGGTGGGTGGGTGGGTGGGTGGGTGGGTGGGTGGGTGGGTGGGTGGGTGGGTGGGTGGGTGGGTGGGTGGGTGGGTGGGTGGGTGCGGGGCATGGGGGGGCGGGTGGGTGGGCGGGTGCGTGGGTGGGCGGGTGGGTGGGTGGGTGGGCGGGTGGGTGGGTGGGTGGGTGGGCGGGCGGGGGCGGGCGGGCGGGCGGGCGGGCGGGCGGGCGGGCGGCGGGCGGGCGGGCGGGCGGGGGCGGGCGGGCGGGTGGGGCGGGTGGGCGGGCGGGGGCGGGTGGGTGGGTGGGTGGGTGGGTGGGTGGGTGGGTGGGTGGGTGGGTGGGTGGGTGGGTGGGTGGGTGGGTGGGTGGGTGGGTGGGTGGGTGGGTGGGTGGGTGGGTGGGTGGGTGGGTGCATGGGTGGGCGGGTGCGTGGGTGGGCGGTGGGTGGGTGGGTGGGTGGGTGGGTGGGTGGGTGGGTGGGTGGGTGGGTGGGTGGGTGGGTGGGTGGGTGGGTGGGTGGGTGGGTGGGTGGGTGGGTGGGTGGGTGGGTGGGTGGGCGGGCGGGCGGGCGGGCGGGCGGGTGGGTGGGCGGGCCGGCGGGCGGGCGGGCGGGCGGGCGGGCGGGGGCGGGCGGGCGGGCGGGCGGGCGGGCGGGCGGGCGGGCGGGCGGGCGGGCGGGCGGGCGGCGGGCGGGCGGGCGGGCGGCGGCGGGCGGGCGGGCGGGCGGGCGGGCGGGCGGCGGGCGGGCGGGCGGGCGGGCGGGCGGGCGGGCGGGCGGGCGGGCGGGCGGGCGGGCGGGCGGGCGGGCGGGCGGGCGGGCGGCGGGCGGGCGGGCGGGCGGGCGGGCGGGCGGGCGGGCGGGCGGGCGGCGGGCGGGCGGGCGGGCGGGCGGGCGGGCGGCGGGCGGGCGGCGGGCGGGCGGGCGGGCGGGCGGGCGGGCGGGCGGGCGGCGGCGGGCGGGCGGCGGGCGGGCGGGCGGGCGGGCGGGCGGGTGGGCGGGCGGGCGGGCGGGCGGGCGGGTGGGTGGGTGGGTGGGTGGGTGGGTGGGTGCCGTGGGGAGGCCTGCCTCTGTTAGTACTTAGTCTACGCATTACCCAATCGAGCATATGTGCTCGCATGAGTGAGTCTCACACAGCTGGATGGCTGATACAGTTGTGGACAGGGATTGGTGTGCCTCACACAACGATAAATCTATAGATAGGCCCTAGTAAGATGTTGCAATGTACTATCACCTAAAAATGCTTCCCCACATCAACTAACATGTTCATCATAGCAAATAAAGCGAATGTCTTCCTGCCACTGTGGTAAGCAACAGACTGTGGTAACGGCCACTCGGCCAGCCCAATGCTCAACCAAAAGTACGCCAAGAAAGTGCAAGGCTAAGTTTGATTTCCTCCTCAGGGTCCACGCCTGGTCATGCTGCATGCGCACTTAAGCCCATATTTTTTAACAGCTTCAGCCTCGAAAACACCCGCCCTTCTTACCTTTTGATTGCCTCGATCGCGTGTCACAATAGGACAACTGGTCATCACCGCCATCGGGGTCAAGGTTCGACCACTTCCGGTCCAGTCTGCGATCCCATTGCCCGAAACTTCATTTCACCAGGAATAGGTTCCGCGACTGCCCCATTTCCAATGGATGGTGCCGAGAATGCCAACATAGCCGTTCTCGTGAGCATCACCAGCAGCTTGCAGTATTCAGCTGCTCAAGTTCGATTCATCAAGGGCCTGCACGAGTTGCAAAATTGATCAGCAGCCAGTCCTCGTGCTCGCACGGGAAAAAAAGGATTTCCCCTTGAGAAAATGCCAAAACATTCATTATTATTATAACAGCAGATCTGTAAATATACTCGAACTCTCGGTTGGTCAGCGCGCTACCTTTCACCGTACTTCCGCGGTGTGGTATTAGCCAAGCCAGCAAACGGACTTTCTCCCGTCATGCAGTGTCTCTAGATGTTTAATAGCAACATTCCAGGACGCAAGAGAACCCATTACCCCAGGACCTCCGAAGTATGTCATTCTGCCAGCTGCCTATAAATAAAACCTCTTCGAAACGACTGAGCAACGAAAACTAAACCGTTGACCAATGACCAATTCGGCATTACTCATTGATGGCAAATAAAATAGACATGGTTTGAGCCGGAATGGGTAGTCCTCTGCCGAATTCGCATGTTCCGTCTATACGACTACACAGATTCATAGCATTGCGAAGAACAATCCTTCGACGTTGCTTGGCAGTTGGCTGCTTGTGATATGGCGGCTTTTGGGCAGGGGCCACTGCGACCACGTGCATGTCCTGTCCAGCTTACTGTGTCCTCGTGTCGCATCACGAGTCTGTCCATTATTTGTACAGTCTGTCATTATTAGGTATCGTACAATGCTGGCTATATTTTGTCTCGACTCACCAGGCCGAGAGCCTGGCCTCTTCCTTGTCCGACCTGTCAATTATGTCAATTATGTCAATTATGTCAATTATGTCAATTATTTGTTTGCGTAAACTTTTGCTAGACTTTCAATATTTAAGTTTTTTCCAAGGAAAATCACTAAAATCTGCACTTTCTAACTGGCTGTCCGCGACACTCCCGGAGCTAGTGTATACCACCCCCCGGGGGGGCATTTTCTGGGGTGGGGGGGTGGGGGGGGTCTTGACCCCCGACCCCCCCCCCCCAGTTTTGGGGGGGGGGGTGGGGGTGGGGGTCGGCCCCCAAAACATTTATATATCCTTAAGTGTATTTTCGGGGAAATGGGTATATTTTTATTAGCCAATTATGGACCAAAGAGGTGAGAGGTGAATGAGTATCAGCGAATCCTAATTAAAGGTGGGCACACACACGTGTGGAGGTGACAGGTGAAAGGCTAATAGGGCGCGTTATTAGACCAGGGAAGCCAGTGGACCTGAGTCAGTGGACCTGAGTCTCCTTAAGTGTATTAAAAAACAACTCTCTGCTTGGGCGCGGGTAGTTCCGGTGGGGCGCGGGTAGTTCCGGTGGCAAAGCGCAGGGGAAGTGGCGCGGGGGGGGGGAGCGGCCTCTGAGAAGTAAGGAATACTAAGCGAAAATGCCACGTAGGGGCACAAAGAGAGACTGGACTTATGCTGCCTGGGCCGCGCTAGTACAAGCCATACCCCCCCGCTGGCACACACTCATGACTTCTCCCCGTGCCCCCTATAAAGCTGGTGAATGGTGCTGCTTTTGTCCATACAGCACGACCGCAACATGCTCGGGGAAGGTGATCGCAGAACTCCCCCTTGGAACCCTGCACGTTCAACTACTGGCGCCGCTGAGCGGCCACAATGGCTGTCTGGCTCAACTTACAACTGCAGTGGTGTTCCTCCCCACCCAGCTATGCCACCGGATTCGGGTTGTACCTTGGTCCCTTGAACAATCATGTGTATACCAACCCAACCCCAACCTTCCAGACGCTGCTATTATTTGGCTACATGTGGGATCAACCCGCCTGGACATGTTGTCATTGGATCCAGTGGAATTTGGCTGGGTGCTAAATCAGGGTGACAGCAGAACTGTAAAAGGCCTTTACGAGTACACGGCAGAGTGGGGCTACACAATGCTCTTGCATAAAAACCATCAATTCCACCCCGGACGGACACGCTGGGGCGCTACTGAGTGGCCTGGCCACACCTGGGTCCGCAACATCACCCTCGCCGCTGACCACCCGCTGATTGATCGCCGCGCGACCGACGTACAACACCTCTTGATGCACCGGTCCATCGGGGTCGGGGAGATCCTCCACCGGCGATTTCAACACCCTGCTACATGTTTATGTACCAACCCCACTGAAACTGTGGAACACCGATTTTTATGGTGTAACCTCCAGGGAGTTTGGACCTGGTTGATTGGTTTATGGGCAGCCTGGACGTCTGAGCCTATCATACCGGTGTCTACCCGCTCAATTATCTTTGGCATCACTGGCACCCCTGGCCTTGAGCTCACCTTTTCACAACAAGCGTGGATATGGCTCCGCACATGCATGTTATATACAATCTGGACGGTGCGAAACGATGTGGTGTTCAATAGGCGCACAGTTTTCGACAAAGCTGGGGTTCTCTCACGCTTCATTTACCTATGGAACTCCGGCATGCGACGCTACTGGATGGTTGCAAATGAACAAAACAAAATCTGGGACCCTGGCGCGGACCAGGATAAGCCCAGCCCACTTGAGATCTTTCATGACCTCATGGGCAAAAACAGGATCTTTACCCACATGCCCAATGACAACCCATTAGAAGTCCAGTGGCTTCCGTGGTCTAGTAAGGCTCCGTTTTAGCCACTGACATCTTGATACCCTAGGCTTAGCAGGGATTACCTATTGGCTATATTTGGAATAAACGTACACCTATTTACCTGGAAAAGAGAGACTGGACTGAGTCGTATTGAGTTGCTGCAAATGAAGGGAAGAAGGGTTTAGGGGAGGGGAAAGGAGTAATATTTAAACCATATTATATATATTTATATACCTGGGTCACCTTAACTGTTATATGGAAATAAACTAACACCCATTTCACCGGAAAAAGTAATATTTAAACCTGGGACGCAACAGGGTGTTTACTTGCATTCCTCACGGTGACCTTACGCGCGTCACTTGGCTCCCCTGGTCACATAATGCTCCTTTCTAAACCTTTCACCTATCACACTACCCTCAGTGGGTAACCAGCTGGTCGATACGTGGTACCTCTTAACCTACCGATATTCCTATTGGTTAATAAAAAATACCCATTTACCCGGAAAATATTTATATTTCAGGGAGGGGGGGGGGGGGTCTGCATCCAAAACCCCCTAACCCCCCCCCCCCATTTTCTTGGGGGGGGGGGGGGGGGGTCCGACCCCTTACCCCCCGCCCCCCAGTTTTGGGGGTGGGGGGGGGGGGGGGGCTACCCCCCCCCCCCTGTATACACTAGCTCCGGGAGTGTCGCGGACAGCCAGCTAAGGGCTTTGATACCAAGACCTAGTAATTTTGACTATGTAGTTTTGACCATGTAACTACGTAAGATTCTAATACTTTACAAATGCTCCCAAACAAATAATTGACATAATTGACAGGCTGGCCAACCAGGCGGTGCGTGCCAGCGTGCACGGGCACTGCGTATTTTGGCAGAAGGTGCCGGGGCTGGTGTGAATTATGCAGCCTGCAATACCATCCCAGCACTCGGGCAGCAATTTTCTCGCATAGCCGTCGTTAGTTAAAGGTGCTCTATAGGCGACACGCGAGGCTGAGCGAGAATGCTAGACATTCGATTAATGTTGATGGCGGTTGCCTTGCTGACAGAAGGCGTACGATGCGCGCGATCGGTCGAATTCTCCGAATGGCCGCAGTCACCGAAACCTTGGGTGATAGCGGTCTTGCCGGCCGCTGTCGTCGCAGTATTTCTGTTGTGATCATAATACTTAATTAGGCCCCACCGTCTAGGTAATCTAGTCGCTCTACACGTAAGCCAGCCTTTATTTCAATGCACAAGGCAACACATTTCCATCACCATTCATCTTCATCATCCTGAACGACTCGAACACGCGGACAAGATAACGGCAGGCTCGAGCTACCATGGTCCGGATTCTCCCGATTTCTGGCCTGCGCTGGTTGTCTCCTTGATAATACTTAATATTGCTTTTGGTGGGATTTTGCGATGCACGTGTTTTGGATGGGCCACATGTTGGCGCATGTTATTGACTTGGATGGGCCAACCCCAGATTCCATCGTGGTTGCGCCATATCACGCCAGCTCGTGGACCGGGCAGTTCAATAAGGTGCACCTGGGGGCAGGGTCGGCCAGTGGGCAAAGCAACCAGGGGTTAGTTGTTCCATATAACGACATTGTTTTGCAACACTGTACCGTTGGAAATGGGGCGGTAGTCCATACGCCAAAGCTGATGGGGGCAAGGAAGCTCAACCAAGGGACGCTAGATGCCTTGAAGCTTCATCCTGACATTGACTTTGAGGGGTACAAGACAGTGCAAGCCTCAGAACGTACGACCAAGGTGGCATGTGAATCTTACTTCCGTGAGAGAGGGAGTGCTGCATTGCTATAGGCATGCGGACATGCGCACTCTTTTTAGTGGGCAAGCCAAGAAGGCAAAAGAGGTTCCATGGGTGGGTTACAAAGGTGGGCCATGCTTTCAAACTTGTATGGAGTGATGGGCAGTATGAGGAGTATAGCAAGCTAGAGGACGTGCTGAAATTTGTGTGTGGGTGCCCTTCCGGTGTAAATGCTTTTGGCCGTGAGCAAGTCTTGCAGCAGTACCAAGTTGACAATGGTGCTGGCAGTTCTACGGGAGCTCCTGCTGTGCCTCCGGTGTGTGATGCCACCACAGTCGACATCCACCACGATGTCCACTCAAGTGACGATGAATCGGATATGGAAAACATTGACTGTGACATTAGTGTAGACAGTGATGATGAGGCGGATGAGGCGCAGCGCGATTGATCATAATAGGCTGGTGGCGCAGCATGCGCACGCCTTGGTAATGGTGTCGTCATGATTCCCTGCCTATCCATGTTTTTAATGTGCCTATACCTCATGCACACACGTTTTTGATTTATTGATTTCATGTCATGTCATGTCATGTCATGTCAATATATCAATTTATGGTGGGCACGGGGCCATGTGTCAATTACGCAAAGATAACTAATATGTGAAATCCATTGATTGGCCAGTACTAAGCATGCATGGACTTGTGTTCTTTTTGCAATATGGAAAGTTAGGGTGCAATCTGAGCTCATTTGCATGGTCTAGGGGGCGTCCCCAACATCTACTGCTCCAACCTAGGGCCATTGCTGGTACTTTTGACGTCATGAAAGCAGCGTTTTGGACTAGTGGAAGATGATGTTACAGCATAAAAAGTCCATTTTATCATGAATGAACATGGCCAACAACCCCAAGTGCCCCTAAATTTCTCAATATTTGTAGAGAAATGCTACTTCTCATAATTAAAACCTGCACAAATGCACAATTTGGGGCATGCATGTGAAAGTTTGAAGTACAAATTCACAATGAGGTTTTACATTTTTCAATTAATAATGGTATCTCATTCTTCAATCAATCAATTTGCAATCGTCCAAACAATTTATTCATTTCATACATGTCCGAATATGTTGAAAGAACACATGCAAGTGCTCAATCAGCGTGGACCCCCTTGGACGCGCCCCACCATATATACATTGGACACGTCACCCCAACTAAGTACTAAACTGCCCAAAGTCACGGTAACTGATCCAACTACTATGTACATCTGCATTTCTCCACGTTGCGGTGGGCAATTACGTGCAAAACGCGATTTCGTGCAAAGTCCTCGCCCATCATCGCTTGCCAGGTCGATATGAAGGAATGTTGTCCCAGCTGGCGCCTTCCTTCAGGAGAGTAACATGTTCTCTAGCGAACTTCAGAGGGAAACGAAACTTTTGCTCGCACTCATTACTCCAACCGAGGTCGTGCCCTTCATCAAACCATCTGAACACCACCTTCTCCCTCTCTTTGCCCAGGAGGGTGCCAAAGAGCGGAAAATCTTCCTTCTTGGGGTACTTGTGCTCCCAGTTTATGCACACCTCGTCTACCCATTTCGAACTCCAACCTCCGCGACTCAGTTTCGCGCCATCCATAAAGCGCATCCGGACGTCCGGCCGAACGTCCCTGATTCGGTTTTCGGCCGTCGCATCTCTGCCCTGACCACCACCCTTCTGCGGCTGTGCAGGTTCGTCGGCACCCTCCGTCTCCTGCCCCGCCCCTCGCCTGCCCCCTCCCCGACGTTTTGCCTTCTGCCCCTGCGCAGCCGCCGCCTCTGCCATCAACTCTTCGTACGTTTTTTCTGGCTGACCGCACGGTAAGGCTGGTGCGTGAGTTGGTGCGTTGGGTGGGAGCTCGTCCCCTCCCGCCCCCGGTTGTGCAACTGGTTCGCCGACCGCGGCCTGGCCAACAACACGGCCGGCCTCTCTGGACACAGTCCCAGACGCGGATCCACGGGGAAACCGAACTGGAGTTTCTTCTTCGCCTTTCCCTGCACGTAAGCACATGCCAATTAACATGAATACGGAAGGGTCGTGTGAGAAATCAATGAAGCCATGGACTGATGCAAAAAAACTTATGTAGAAATATATATTAAGGTACTTATTAAACTCGTTTATTGAAAATGAAATTTACCGGCCGAATGTACCGTTGGAGCGTGGAAGGGCATCCTTGGTCGATCGAAGGGCTCCATCAATGCGGTATAGTGTCCGGCCGATGTCCCTGGCGGCGCCTCAACATCGACCACCTCAGTCGGGCGCATCAATCCGGCAAACGCCGGCCCTCCACCTGAGACTTTCGGCGGACCCTCCACGTTACGAGCCTCCAATACCCTCTTCTGCAGTGGGGTGCTCGCAACAAAATCCGTGTCAGCCGACGGCTCCGGATCGTCATCCTCATTCAGCAGTATCGTGTTCGGGCATTGCTCCATCCCCGTCGAGCGGGGGGGCAAAGTCATCACAACCGTCCTTCCTGACGACGGTACGGGATCGTCACCCAGACCCAAAGAAACCGAGGCGAGGGCGGGGGTCCCCTCAACCGGGGGTCCCCATGAATCCTGACGAGGCCTCATTCCCATCTGTCGGACACGACCGCCTCCCGTAAATCGGGAACGCCCGCCGGCGCTACCAGTAACAGGCCGCGAGCCTGCTTCCTGCTGGCGATCCCCATCCTCATCACAGATACGCCCGCCGGCGTTACCAGTAACAGGCTGCGAGCCTCCTTCCTGCTGGCGATCCCCCTCCTCATCACAGATACGCCCGCCGGCGTTTCCAGTAACAGGCCGCGAGCCTCCTTCCTGCTGGCGATCCCCCTCCTCATCACAGATACGCCCGCCGGCGTTTCCAGTAACAGGCCGCGAGCCTCCCTCCCGCTGGCGATCCCCCTCGTCACAGATACGCCCGCCGGCGTTTCCAACGACAGGCCTCGAGTCTCCTTCACCAGCACGCTGGCGCTTACCTCCCCCCTGTTGTCTTCATCCCCCCCATTGTCTCCTCCCGCGAGCCTCCATCACCCCGACTGCGCTTTTTCCCTCCCCTTCCATCTCCTCCCCCGTCCCTCTCCTCCTGGCCATCCCCTTTCTCCTCCTCGCCATCCCCTTTCTCCCCCTCCGCCTGCCCCCACCCACCCCGGGCGGGTGCCCCTCAGCCTCATCCCCCTCCCCCTCTTCCCCCTCCCCCTCTTCCTTCTCCGACTCATCATCATCATCATCATCCGAAAGATCATCCCCGTCGTCTTCGTCGTCAAAAACCATGTCGACGTCTGACCACCCATCGTCCTCAAGCCGATATTTGATAAGTCGGACCAGGCGCTTCCACCGGCGGATATGGGCGGGTAACCCGAACACCAGCAGAACTCTGGAGGGTCCCTTCAACAGGGCCTTGGTGATCTGGTCAACCATATCCCACGCGGCAATGCTCAAATGCGAGGAGGGTAAGGGAATCTTGCTGTCGACCGGAATACAGTCTGGCTCCCACTTGTGCAGGTTCCTCCACTTCTCGTTGCTGTCAGCTGTCAGGTCCAGCACAGCAAACGCCTGGTCCTTCAGCGTCCCAGGAAGGTCTTCAGACCCCGTGTACAACTCGTCCACCACCTTCGTCACCACCAGATCCTTTCTTTTTTCGTTTTCCTTCCATGTCATTGTCCTGTATACGATCCAGTCGGGTCCCTTCTTCACCCCGTCCCAATAGCTAAAGGCTTCCAGCCTGTCCCGCCACCCCTTCTTGGCCTTGGCAGTCCCCTCCTCCGACGCCTCCTCGACCTCCTTCTCGACCTCCGCCGCCGCCTCCACTGGCACACCCAGCAGATGTTTGGTCTTCACACCCAAATCGTCATACAAATGACGGGGGTGGGAAGCGAGCACCCCTCTCGGGAACTTCCAGTCCTTCTGGTCGACCACTTTCCTTTTAGCCGGCGGAAGGTCCCTCAGCGTGAGAATGATCGCCCTCGTGGCCGTGACGACCACCCGCCAAAAGTCTCTGGTCAGGCGGCACTCGGCGATGAACTTGTCGAGGTCCGTGGCGAAGGTGCCCTTCAGCTTCACGCCAAACACGTGCTCCCTCACCATTACGGGGTCGAAAGTCCCGTCTAGTTGTCTGACGGAGCCAATCAGGTCGGGGTTCTCCAGGAACTTGATGTGGGCGAATTGCTTCGCCCCTCTATCAAATTCTTGGCGACTTCCATTATTTTTATCAGGTTGCTGGGAGGGGCCTCACAGGACATGATCGGCGCTTGGATCAGGCTGTCGAAGTACTGGAAACTCGCAAGTTCCCGATGCGCGGTGAAAATGGACAGTTCGTGCGCCTTGTCTTTAGGGCGCGTGTCAAGGAAGTCTTGCCGAGCCGCGATATCCTGTGCGATCGCCGGCTTGCCGTCGACAGCGGGCTTCAAAGGGTCCTCACACCAGAACAGCCAGCGCTGCATGAAGTTCTTCTGGTCCGGCCCCCACTTGTCCGTCTCTTCAGCCCCTCCTGCCTTGTCGCCTGCGCCGTCCCCTTCGGCCTTGGCTTGCTCTCCTTTCTGCCAAAAGGGCTTCACAATCGCCCAGATCTTGCCGTACAGAGGAGTTGGGAGAGACACGCCCTTCCCTCTCTTGACGGGTCCATATGCCTGGTAGGCCCGGTGCACATCCCCCAGCGCTGAGCCCCACGTTGCCTTGGCTTGGGCTGTGTCCTCGGCGTTCATGGCGTTCCCGAGCTGCCTGACAACTTCGATCATCTTGCCGACTTGTTCGGTAACCTGCATCCCGTAGGGCAACAACGCGCAGAGACACATCGACAGTCCTCCCAAATAAGCACAACTCAACTGAGAACAAGAATACGACTGACAGAAACGCCGGCGGTCGCATCTTGACCAAAATATGGCATGCTAAGGTGGAACATGAAAACCCCTTATAGAAACGCCGGCGGTCGCATCTTGACCGAACTAATGGCATACTGAAATTAACACAAGAAAACCACTTATAGAAACGCCGGCGGTCGCAACCTGGCTTACCTTCTGTTCACGGATCTGCCACCAGGTCGGCAGGATGGTCTCACCCTTGAGCATCTGCACGTCCACCCCCCGAATTCGTCCAATCATTGCCCACTCCTCCAGCTTCTCCGCGGCCACGGTCTTCGTGACCTCCTGCTCCTTCCCTCCCCGCGCAACGACCCTGAGCTTTTCCGCCTTCATGAAACCATTCAGCATTGCCTGGTACCACACAGATCTTTGGTCCACCGTCATATTTGGGGCGACCAGTTCGAATTTCACCGATTTGATGAGTGTGGTAAAGTGGTTCCCGTCCAGCACGAGAAAGCCGCAAATGGCTGGCGGCAACGGTGGCTTCTTCTCGAGTGGAGCCATCTCCCAGGCGGACTTGCACAAACTGTCCAAAAGCGCGGCCTTTCTCACGTCCACGGGCTTAAGATCGTCCAGCGGCCCGGTCCTGTCAGAACCGCGGTGGAAGCAGCTTCGGCCATTCCTTGGCCGAGCTCGTTCGCAGGTAGATATCAATCTCTTTGTCAGTCATTGCGCGAGCGTAGCCAGCCTTCATTGTCCGTGCCCCCCCATCTCCCCGAAGTTGCGCGAGCTGACGCTGGGTGTTCTTTTTTCATCCAGTCATGAAAAGTGTTGGGGACCGGTCAGCCAAAAACTGGAACGAGTACCGCCACACAGGAATCACCAGCTTGTCGTGGCCGTAGTCGGACTCCGAGTTTGCAAAAATGGTGGCGTTCTGCTCGGCTCTAGACAGATGCAAGTCTCGTGCGAGGAGCTTCTGAGGCCCACGAACAGGTTCCTTGTCCACACCCGATTTCGATGCACCAAGGCTTTGGACATCTCATCGAGGTCCCGAGGCTGAACGGCAAGCTCTGCCGCAACCGTTTGCCCTTCGCGATCTCATCGTTCACATCCAGGATGTCATCATCATCCTGCGACACCGGGGACTTCTCCCATTTCTCAAGCAGAGACACGGGAGCATCCGCAACCTCCACCTCCTTTCCTTTCCCCTTTCCCTTCAGCGCCTTCCCCTTGTAGGTCGCAAGTGCTTCGGAGAGTCCCTTCTGGTGTTCGTCGACGGCAGCAGTCCACGTACTATCTATTTTCATGTTCTCGCGGCGCGGGTGCTGGTCGAGGCTGATTGAGTACAGGATGGCCGCGTGGGTCGCCCTCTCGGCCTGCACGTACTGCAGTGATGCGAAAAAATCAGGAAAGCATAACCAAAAGGAATAAAGTAAATGCCGATTGAGAAACGCCGGCCGTCGCAACCTACATGAAACCTGAACCTCAACATCAAAGCCCCCCTCACAACAGAGGTACACTTACCTCGTTCCCCTTAACAATGATATGAAAAAATCAGGAAAGCATAACCGAAAGGAATAAAGTAAATGTCACACTTGAGAAACGCCGGCCGTCGCAACCTAGATGAAACCTAAACCTCAAGATCAGCCCCCCTCACAACAGAGGTACACTTGGCTCATTTCCCTCAACGATGCGAAATCAGGAAAGGAAGTAAGTGTTAGTCAAAAGGAAGTAAGTGTCACACTTGAGAAACGCCGGCCGTCGCAACCTACATGAAACCTGGACCTCAAGAACAAAGCCCCCCTCACAACAGAGGTAGACTTACCTCATTCCCCTCAACCGCTGCTGCTTCAGCCGCTTTCTTCGACCCCTTCGCGATCTTCGGAGACTTGTCCCGGCGGGCATCGTGTTCCTTCAACATCTTGATCAGAGTCTTGGCGTCCGCCATCGTCACCGTCTTCAGTTTACACTTCCTCTCCTTCCTTTGCCCTCGAACAGGTTCTCCTGCATCCACTTTATCAAGGCCTTGGCGCTCGGGATCTCCTCAGGCTGTGTGGCGCCATCGGGCGCGCACGCATTCTTCACGATCAACTCAGCGACTTGATGGAGAGTCATCATCTGGTTCCGTACCTCAGGTGGGGCTGTTTCCGTTCTCACCTCGGCCACAACCCACTTTGCCAACTTCTCAGTTGATAAGCATCCGCTTGCTCCTTAAAGCGTGTCATTTTCGCAGTATCGCCGTCGCTTCCACCCGCGCCCTCTGACACAGGCTCACCGACAGCGATAGCCCCCTCTCCCTGGAGATTTGCCCCACCCTGACGACCGGCTTCCTGCAAGAACATTATCAACGGAAGATTTTTAATGTAAGAAAAGTGTAGAGAAACGCCGGCCGTCGTAACTCTGTCAATTGAGGACGAACCTAAACTTTCAATTTGTAAGTCAACGGTAACTTACCCTTCCCCCCTCTGCAGTGGAACCACCGTAAGATCCACTTCCCCTCCTGTCACCGCCCTCTTGCTGCTCGAACGGACTTCCCTGTAAAAATAGCAAACGCGATTGTCCATTCACAAGAAAAAAATTACTACAAAAATAAACAAGGATATACGCACGCAAACCTTTTCAATACAAGTAAACCGGAGAGGAATCTGACGCACTCATGTACCTGGGTGCTTCCCGCCATTGAGCGGGCTTCTCTTGCACCAACATCCTCTTGCCGGCCCTGCGAACATTTCAACGGAAAGTAAAAATCCGCTTAGTTGTCGGAAATGACATGTCTGGCGAATATTGCAAAAAAATGCGTATTGTATTTCACGACATCAATTTAATGGGCGGAGACTTACGAAGATCGGCCCGCCACCTTCCAAATTGCCCAGCGTCATATCGAAAACATCGAGGACTTCCCCTCCATCGACCCCCTTCCCCCTTCCCCTCTGCCGCGGCGGGGGCATATCGCCCGTCGCGACCGGCTTGGAAGTCGCGGGGGGATCCCTTGCGGTTGAGGGCACTGCGGCCGACTCGTGCACACTCTCCCCCCTCTTTTGGGCTACTGCGGCAGGCGCGGCATGGGAGGGCGCGGCGGCTACTGTCTCTGGCGCATTCTGAGCCAACCGACGCAACCTTAGCTCCTGCTGGAGCAGGGTTTCGAAACGAGGCATGAATGTGCGCTTGGAGGTATAAGGCACCTTGGCGACTTCAGGTTTGTCATTAAGGATGTCTTGGTACAGCGCGAATTGCTGTTCACGAGTGCCATTCGCGAGTCGCTCAAACCGCTCAATCTGAATCCGCTTAACCGGATCGTCCACCATCTCAAGACCACCGTGGTACTCATCCTTCCCAGTGACCGCGGCAAAGCTGACACCAGATTCCACCATTGGGGGCGGCGTGCCCTCCCTTGCACGCTTGTGAGGAGGCTGTTGTGGGGAGGCGCCTTGGGCCTGAACTGGTTGCCCTTCTGACCCTTCCCCCCTAGGGGGAGAGTCGCCGACCACCTGCGATGTAGGGCCGCCCTTTTCCATCTGCAACACAAAACAAAAAAATTGGAAAAAACATACGAGTCAGCAGGAAGATGCGCCCCACGTCGCAACTCAATACAAAAAATGCATCATTATGTCAAGGTACAAACAACGTTATAATTCAGAATGAACAGAGATTCATAACAAGAGAACGACGCACTAAAAGATGCGACCGCCGTCGCAACTTTCGTCAATTCACTCTCTATACAAACAACTCTATGTCCCTCATAAAGAATCAATTGGCAAGGAAATGCAAAAAAATTCCGTTACCACCTCCGTCGACCCATAAGTGGTTCGCGAATGGGAAATCGCTGCTGATTTTCGGTCGAGCCCTTCACGGTATTTTCGAAATCTCGAGGCAAGGTTGCGCGGAAGAGGGCCCCCCTCAATCATGCGTGCGATCGGACTGGCCATGGAAACGGATACCTGGTTCCTGGACTGCCTTGCACGGTCAACCATCTTGAAACTTCCCCGGAGAAGGAAATCAGACGTCAGACGGTTGAATATGCGAACGTCAAGATTTGACCAACCCATCATCCATTCCACCACCTTCTCCGCGGCATCATGGAAGACCTGCCTCTCATCCGCCACTCCTCGAGACCCAAACACACAATCGGCCGTGTTATCGTCGTGCCTCTTAAGGCGAATGTTCACGTCCTCTTTGTCATCATCCATTTCCGACAGCCGAATTACAGCCCTTTTGGCTCCGTCCACTCCATCCTCAAGAAGGACGTCCATCTGCGCCCCTCCCACACAATTGTTGTCAACGTATTGTTGCAAATGACGGGAAATCATGTCCTTTCCAAAAGCTACGATGTGTTCCCCACACAGACCCATGTCGGTAATTGACAGCTTTTTACATTTCCTATCCCGGCACTTCTTTTCGGGATCCTTCTCAAAAATCCGGAAAACAGCGTCCTGATATGGACGTCCCCTTATGTCGACCGTCAGACTGGACATCTGCGAAACCAGAACATACCGGCCGCGAGTAGTTTATATTATTAAAAAAAACTGGCATTTATTAAGTCATCTTCATCTATTTATGCGAGCTAAAATTTGAAGAAAATGCAACAAAGAAACGCCCTGGGGCGCAACTTCCTCAACAACCACTTTCTACGTACAAACGAATGGCAATCACATCGACTACGATTGTCACTACATACGAATGTCCAGACAATATAATGTGTATGTAGAGGGGGGGCATTCAAGACCAGAGAAACGCCGGCGGGCGCAACTCATATCAATATAGACTGTCCCGCGACTCGTTCCACTCTCTGCAGGTTTTGCAACAACCGATCGAGCGAACTCTCGGAACCTCTTTCGCCGCCATTTCATCGACACGAGCGAACATCTCTTCTTTGGCGGCCACCAACTTTGCCTCCTTGTTGCCGGTGTCAGGATAGATTTCGGACCTCCTCGTCTTCATCGGGGCCACTCTCTCCAAATACTCTGCACACAGAGAATCCTGCTCCTCCTCCACAATCGCCTTCACGCCGGATACAATCGCTTTGGCTTTTGTTTCCACGCGAAAATCGAACTCTCGTTGAGTTATCAGCGGAATGTCGGCGAGTGCAAAACACATACGCCGATAAAGTTCGCTTACATCCGTGTCACGCGAGTCGGCAAAAGGTGTCGTCATCAAAAAGCATCTCAAGCTACTCCAACCATTTTCTTGGGCGCCGGCAACGTAGCCTCCCTTTGCCAAGTCCGCACCTGTCGCGGAGTCTTTGACTATCCAATCTTCAAGGAAGTACTCGTCTCCCCTGGTGAAATCAAAATTTACACCCACGACCTCTCCGACAGTCATGTCCAGGCGAAGTCGCAGGGCCCCCCCCGCCAATCCAGGTCCGAGGGCGCCCGCCATTCCAAGTCCGCGACTGAGGGCATTTTCGATGTGACGAGAATGTTCTTCGTGCTTTCGGCAATACAAGTCAAATCCGAGAGCGGTTTTCTTGCAAGTGGACACATCACACTTGCGCGGCGCCCCTATTGAGCGAGCAACACTCTGAATGACAGTGGCAACCGCTTGGTGTTGTTGAAGTCGTTGCCAATCCTCCATCAGGAGGTGACTAGACGAATCGGACGAATCTTCCGTCGAACCGGACATCTGCGACAAGTTACGATAACATACCGGCCCCGGAAAATAAAATTCAAAAAACGTTTTGAAATTTTTTTATTGTACTTGTTTATTAATACGAAGGTTTAAATTTGGCGCAAAGAAACGCCCCAAGGCGCAACTTGTCGAACAGCAATATGGCGATAAAACATTATCTATTCAATGTGCGATTGATGTGCTGAAACCTTCCAGACTTTGACACTGTCCGGTATCACCGGACTCGGACGAGGAGTCGAGTCGGAAGCGAGCCAGTAATCCTCGACTATTTTTTTGATGTACAATGGAAGACTCCTTCCATTATGTCGAAGTGTGTCGGTCCTTTGCCTTTTGGCCAAACTCTCCTTAACCTCCACCATTTCCTGCGCGTAGGAGGAAAATGATACGTTATAAACATTAAACATTAAACATTAAATATAACATCATATAAACAAGTTATTACTCTACATTTCAAGTTTTTCTAAGAGGCAGAGCCGTCGTGGAAGTTGAAGGAGAAGTCGACATCAGACCCCATAGTTTTATCCAGTATCGTCGTCACGTTAACCCCCCACTTCACCCCTGCCAGCACCTCCCTCGCTTGCCTCAGACGTTCGCATCTATCCTTATGCCTACTCCAGTCCGCACGCTGGCACTCCTCACTGCAATATCTGGCATCCCTACATCCTCTACACCACTTGATATGAGGTCCTGTTTCGCACCCACACCCCTCCTTGGAGCACTTTCGCGTACTACGCATGCGATCCCCATCCCTCACGATCGGGTCAGAGAGCAAGAAAAAGTTCATGTTGAGGGGTACTGCCCCTACACATGCATCAGCCCTCACGCGCAGAGAATGCGTAACATTCGGGTAAAATGCGCGCCCGTAGGTGCACCCAAGCTGAGCCCCTTCCTCTTCCCCCAACTCTATCTTTGGCCCCTTTGTAATGAACGACACCAAAAGGCGGAACTCCGTCCTTGGGTCTATGGGCACTCTTAGATCCATCTGTGGTCTGAAAAAACCCTCTTGAATACAGAAGTTCATATCAGCTAGCTGGGCGTACATAATTCTCTCCATTTGGCTGAACGAATCAAACGCCAATAAAACGGCCAAGTGGCGGCCTGTCCTCTCCTGCGCGACTCGAACTTCCTCGAATATGACACGCGACAGAAAGCGAACTTGTTTGAAAACGTTTTGAAGGACGCTTCCGTAGACTTCATTCACGATCTCGGACTCCATCTTTTTCAGGGAAAAAACGAACAAAAAAATTCATAAACATTAATTTATTATTTTATAATAACAAGTTACTATTCCTCGGAATAGTTTTTTTTTATCCATTCCACAAACGCGTTTGTCACAAACACCTTCCATGCTTTCTCAAGAACTTGTCCCCCTGATGTTTTTGAGTATTCAAACTCGTCATCCGAAGAAACCAACTCCGGCACATCCTCCGAGAGGGTCTCTAAATTGTCATCGGCTTTCCTTTTGCGCTTGTGGTTTCCGAAGCATTTTTTTTGTTCTTCTTCTGACATTTGTTCTGCAACCATGGAGTCATTTCGAGGGGGGTGTGGTTTAACGGGTGCAGATTTAAAGTAATTTGTTTTAGGTGAACGATGGTAAAAACTTCATTAGATATTTTAAACGAACGAGAAGCAACAGAAACGACGGCGGGCGTAACTATCATGGGAAACTTTGATATCACAAGATCACAATGGACACGAACGCGCTGCAACTTTCACGACATATTCTTCGACATCGAAAATAAAAAAGAAACGACGGCGGGCGTAACTATCATGAAACATTGATCTTACAAGAAGCTGACGGGGATGCAACTTTCACGACAAACACTTCGACATCGAAGATGCAAAAGAAACGACGGCGGGCGTAACTATCATGGAAAGATTGAGCTTACAAGATGACAAGTTAACTGACGGGGGTGCATCTTTCCCGAGATATATTTCGACATCGAAAAGGCAAAAGAAACGACGGCGGGCGTAACTAGCACAACCAATGTTGGTCATGTGCTCTTCCAGTAAGACAAGAAACGACGGCGGGCGTAACTATCACACGGTCCAGGAAGAGTGACGTTGGCAGAATTATGGTGTTTGTAAAAGGGGGGGGGGTAAGAGGGAGAGGGAGAGAGAGGGAGAGAGAGAGGGAGGGAGAGAGAGAGAGAGAGGGGGAGAGAGGGAGAGAGAGAGAGAGAGAGAGAGAGAGAGAGAGAGAGAGAGAGAGAGAGAGAGAGAGAGAGAGAGAGAGAGAGAGAGAGAGAGAGAGAGAGAGAGAGAGAGAGAGAGAGAGAGAGGAGGGAGGAGGGAGGGAGGGAGGGAGGGAGGGAGGGAGGGAGGGAGGGAGGGAGGGAGGGAGGGAGAGGGAGAGGGAGAGGGAGAGGGAGAGGGAGAGGGAGAGGGAGAGGGAGAGGGAGAGGGAGAGGGAGAGGGAGAGGAGGGGAGAGGGAGAGGGAGAGGGAGAGGGAGAGGGAGAGGAGAGGGAGAGGGAGAGGGAGAGGGAGAGGGAGAGGGAGAGGGAGAGGAGAGGGAGAGGGAGAGGGAGAGGGAGAGGGAGAGGGAGAGGAGAGGGAGAGGGAGAGGGAGAGGGAGAGGGAGAGGGAGAGGGAGAGGGAGAGGGAGAGGGAGAGGGAGGGGAGAGGGAGAGGGAGAGGGAGAGGGAGAGGGAGAGGGAGAGGGAGAGGAGAGGGAGAGGGAGAGGGAGAGAGAGGGAGAGGAGAGGGAGAGGAGAGGGAGAGGGAGAGGGAGAGGGAGAGGGAG